>OZ023254.1:33415017-33572980 GCA_964007305.1 Netelia melanura | reverse complement strand
GATATAAAACACCTGTGCTCCGTGTCTCGTCGATGTACATGAGATTCTTATTTGCTATGATAATAATGAGTACAATTATTCTTAAATATCTAATACATTGGTAAGTACGCAGGGTTTATAACAGAGTATATGTGGTTAAGCGTGGTTACATAATATAATCCTTATTCTATTATTAATTAATACTCGCTTTTTGTATTAATGCTAAAGCGCACGTATATGAACAATATTGAATATGGCAAGGGAATAGGTGGAATTTTGTAGTCTTATAGGATAACTTTACGCTGTACGAATTGTGCGTAGGTCGCGTTTCGGCGTGCAGATGGTTTACGCTAGTTTAAGTGGCGGGTTTTGTGTTTCTTTCTTTCTTTGTGACTGATATATAAAAAAAGGTAAGGAGGTTCGGAATGCAAGTGGCGTCAGGCTAGCTGAATATTCCTATGCAGCTCATTGAGCATCGAGCTGTCCTAACTAACGCATCGTGAGTTTGAGCAGAGCATCTAAAAATCATGGAGCTTCAGTATTCGCCAGGATTAGCGGTATTGCGTAAACGTGGGCGATCTGGCGTGAAACGTTATTTCATTGTGAGTACACTATTTGCTCTCTCCCCCCTTTTTTTTCATTTTTCGTTCTTTTTCAATGTATTACCTGTTAATTTGGGGTTCCCTTTCTCTTAATTTGATAGTGTTTGGCGTCGCTGTTCGAGTCTTGGAGAGAAGTTCGGGAGGAGAGGAAAAGGCGGGCCAACGAACGAGAATGTTTTGAGGACGCGTTTTCGTCAGAGGCTGGCGGATTTGATATCGATCAAATCCGCTGGCTATTTGAAGGTCGGATGGGCACAATGCATCCTGAGGGCGATTGGGATCACCCCGCCTGGCTTCATCCCGAAGGAATCTTATCGGCGTATGATCGGGAGAGATTGTTGCGCGTCGACTAATAAGGAGAGAGAGGGGAAAAAGGAGGAAAAAAATTACTTCTCTTCTTTTTATTATTTTGTCTCTTTTTTTTTTGTGTAACCCCATATTATGGAAAGGATAATGTAGTCAGCTGTAGATGCGTGTGTTTGCTTTTAAAAATAAAATAAACAAAAAAAACAAATTTGTTTTTTTTTAAATTTAATCAATTTGTGTTTCGTGTATTCATTTGTAGTTAATGCTGCGATATTCTCCCCTTTTCCCTTCCAGTGATTCTGTTCTGAGTGGCATTCGGTTCTTTCTTGCGTGTCGATAAGGTCATCATTGATCGTTCCTTCGTTTGTTGACGCGCGCGGGTCCGATGTTGGAAGTTTCGCCGTGTTGGCTGACGGGTTTGGCAGGAGAATGCGGTGGTTTGGATAACCGATCGGGTCTTGTCCGCATTAGAGGGAGGAGGAGGCTTGGGTCGTGAGTTCTAGGGTTGTCCTAGTACCGGGTATACTCCTGGTATAACGATCTGCGTGTTGGTTATCGGCTGCGTCGTTGGTGAGGTAGGGGTTGTTGAGTTGATTGGTACTGTGAGGTCGGTCTTCGTCGAGTTGGTGGTTGAAGGTAATGTAGGTTGAATGTCGGTCACGTCGGTATTGGCCGTACCATGTTCTATTTTCGCGTTGGTAGTGGTCGTCCTTTCTTGATTTCTTTTCCCCAAGAGGATAAGTAGGTGAGTGACCGAGTCCCATATGGCTCCTGCTAGCCAGAGGCTCCAACCATACATTGTGCGTAGAGCGTAACCATGGACGATGGTGTCGATAATCAGTTTAATTGCTCTTATGGTTACCCATACCCCTAGCAGGGTTGTGCTAAATGTACCAACAGTATTAAAAAAGAAATAGACTTTACCCCAGGCCTTTTCTACGGCTTCTTGTATGACATTCTCATTGATCCAGTGTTTAATGGTTATGCCCTGGTCAGTGAGTTTTTGTCCAGCGGCTCCCCTAGCTAAAGTATTCAAAACCGCAGTTCTTTCCACAATGAACATAATACTGGTGCGTAGGCTATCTAAATCTGCCTCACTGTAAATTCCGGATTTTGCGAGGTTCGCGGGGGTTGCAAATTTCCATGTTTGTTTTGTCCCAGCAGAAATCTTTCCGGGGGATTTGGTTACTGCCAAATGAGGGAGAGCTTGATACCACTCATTTTCAAGAAAGTACATCGGAGGAAGGAACCGGTTGCAGTCAATTTGGTGCCCAGTGCTTGTTAGGATATGTGTTTTTGGGGTCATGAATAGTGACTCGTTCCTTCTTGTTACAGGGATTTCATCGTAACATTCGTCCGTGTTTCGAGTCTCTACGTTAACCGGGACGCATTTTATAATGCGGATGACTTCTCCCGCCACGTGAGCCATATAACCCGGCTCTTTCATATAGAAATAGGCGAAGTCTGTCGGTGAGAGTGACGCGAATGATAGAGTATTTTTTAGGACTTGTTTCTCGAGTTCGCATTCTTGTTTAATTACATCATTGTAGAGGTTCGTGATTTGGGTCGCAAAATTTTTCACCATATAGACGAATTTAGAGTTTACGTATGCGAATAGGTCCATATTCATTACTGAGATTCTGTTTTTTGCAAAGAATTCGCCGTACGACTGGTCCATGATGAAAAGTTTGGGGTGTTCGGTCTCGATTAGTTTGTAACCACACAGATTAGTTTGGTGTTTAGCAGTGAGCGCAAAAGTAATGTCAGAAGAAGTTATGGTGTAAATTTCGGCATCTGAAGGGTCGGTTATTCCATTGCGTATCAGTTCGGCGGGTCCTTCGTAAAGAACTTCGTAATTTTGGAATTTGCACTGATCTTTAGGGATCGGGTCCCAATATGTGCTGCCGCCTACGGGATCTGAGCACTCACCGCGGGTGAGTTTGCAACGGAGACCTGAATGTAAGATTATTTCATTTTTATCTAGATTTACTTTGGCTAATTGCTCGCGGGCTTCTATCGATATTGTGCCGGTTACAATCACGTTTTTCCAAGTTTCGTAAGGGTCGGAGTAAAGGCCTCCTACACAGGATCCGTCCATATCGATGGTGCCAGCGAGAGTCAGGCTGCGCCGGTTGGAGGCATTGATGCTAATATAGTCGAACAACGTGTCGTATAGTTCGAGGGTTCCGGTTTCATGGATCTTCCTACACGCGTTTTCGGGGATCGATAGGATAAATTCTTCGTATCCGTTCTTTACTTCGGAAGTGTGTGAGTGCATACCACAGTGTTTCACGTGACGTTTGAATTCGAGTTTACACTGGATTATTCTGACGTTTTTTAATTCGACTCGTTGCAGTAATTGCACGCGTGTATTGACAATTTTTGGTTCCTTTATAGGAATATCGCATTCCGTGATTTCAAGCAGGGATAATGTGGTGATGTTCGTTGCCGGTGCTCCACAGTCGTACGCGATCAGGGAGCATCCTGTTTGCAAGACTGAGAACAGGATAAGCACGAGAAACCTTGTGCTCGGGCGCTCCATGGGTACCTGAAATGTATATATATGTTTTCCGTCTATTTTATGCTAGTGTACGATTTTAGCTCGATCGCAATGTATGATTTTGCGTTTTTTATTCTCCAATTCGATTTCGATATCGTTTTTGTCCGGGAAAACCTCGGTAATAAGATAAGGTCCTTTGTAGTTGTCGTCGAATTTTCCCGTTTTTTGGTTTTTTATGAGGTATATCTTTTCGCCTGGTTGGAATTTAACTGGATTTATTCGTCTATCGTAATGCTCTTTAGATTTTTGTTTAGCCTGTTCTAGATTTTTTCTGGCTTGTTCGCGGACCCCTTGCATTTCCTTTGCTACATTTTGTACGTGATCGTCGTATGTTATCAATTCATCGAGATATGAGTACTGCGAGGGTACACGGGCTACTCTTCCGTAAACTACTTGGTAGGGGGTGAATTTCGTTCCTTCGTGTACGCTCGTGTTGTACGCGAACGTTGCTGAACGTAGGAATCTATGCCAGTCTTTCCTATTGGTGTAATGTTTTAGGTAATCCGTTAAGACTTGGTGACTTCGTTCGAGAGAGCCATTCGACTGGGGGTGAAATGCAGTTGTCTTAATTTGCTCGATTTTTAATGTTTTTGAGAGATGCTTCATTACTTTTCCGATAAAGGCGGCGCCCTGGTCGATCAAAATAGCTTTTGGGCAACCGAAAAAACAAATAAATTCGGTGACTAAAGCTTCTGCGATTTCTTTAGCTGTGGCGTGAAATAATGGGATCGCGAGTGAGAATTTTGATAAGTTATCTTGAATGGTGAGAATGAATCTATGACCAAGTTCGGATTGTGGATTGATAGGTCCAACGATATCCATGGAGATTTTATCGAATACGTCGAGGGGGGTTTCTGTGATGACCATCGGTTGTTTGGTTTTCACCCTAACTAGATTTCTTCTTTGGCAACTTTCGCATTGCCTGACGTAGTCGGCAATCTGTTTTTTCATGTTTCCCCAGAAATATTTTTGTCGGATTCTATTGTACGTCTTGGTCACTCCTTTATGACCTGCGATGGGAGATTCATGGTTTTCGCGAATTATTCGTAACCTGTTTTCGTGTGGAGGGGTGATGATTTCGTCTCTACAGATTCGGATCGTGATGTTAGTACCTTCGAAAATTTCTTGAAGGATCTTTTTTATCTTCGGCCACGATGCGTTTTTTAGACCGCTTCGATTTTTAGAGATGGCCGCTGAATTGGTGTTTGATTCTAGCATTTCTTTCTTCAAATTTTCTATCGCGAGGACAAAGTTTTCCTGTATTAAGGGATCGGAATCATGTTCCCGAATGACTAGCGCGAAGAGTTTCTTTTGTGCGTTCCCGGAAACGATTACGCTTCCGAGTTCGTAGTGTTGGTTTGGTGCTAGAATATTTAGGAGACCAATCTCGATCATTCTTTGCCCGAATTCGTTTGTCACTGTGCCGTTGGCTGAGATTAAACAAATGTAATGATTTCGTGTCATTTCGATATTATCTCTTGTTTCTATTACGTTTGTTGTATTTTCGAGATTCTCGTTTTCGTCCGATGAGCTGGGGACACCCGGTGCGCGAGAGAGTGGTGTGGGTGCTCCGCAGGGAGTATTGCTTGGGACATTCGGTCCAACGGTAACCTGAGTAGCGTCAAGAGGTTGCATGTTCTCTACTGCTGGGTTTTCGTCGCGTGTCGGTGTGTATGATATGGGTATGTTGGGCGTTGGAGTGAGTATCGGTTCGTTTGGTACTCTTATCGTCGCGTTATGTATCGCATCGGCTGAGAGATCTGGGATTGTCGAGAGTCGGTGCGTTGGTTGAGGCAGAGATCTTCGAATTGCTGGTTTTTCTCTTTTCGTTTTCGACACTCGATTTAATAGTTTGTCGATTTTTCCTGTTTGATTTGTATTTACACGTTTGTTCTTTTTCTTTTTCTGTTCGTGAGTTTCTTCGTCGGGACAACAGAAGCATTTTTTTCGTTTTGTCTGTCGGGATGAGCGTCTGACTGTCGGTTCTGTCTTTGTCAAAGCGTTTGGTTGTAAATTTACGGCGAAGGTTTCAATTTGGGTCTGTGGTGAGTGTTCGTCTCCTGTCACAGTCTCGGGTAGATCGTCCATTGTTTCTTTCGGATTTTCAGAAATATTCATTTCCTCCGTGACACTTTCGCTTGTGGCTATTGTATTTTGGTTATACGACATGTTTGATTCATCGACTACGATCTCGTCTAGCGTCATATCACGTTCCGTGTTTAGAATAGTTGGCTGTTTTTGGTTAGAGATTTCGGTATCGCTTCCCACAAGTGTTTTCTTTCGTAACCGCCTGGCGGGTGAGGGAGTGAAGAGCGCTAGAGTTTTATTCCTTTTTTTATGAATTTCCCTCAAGAGTTGGCGTTGAAAATTATTTTTTCCTCGCACTCGCGTAGGCGTTTGAAATAACGGGTGATTCGCGGGTTGGACGCTTGGTTTGGGTTCATCGTCCTCTTCTGGGACTTCCTCGTCGTCTGCGTCGCTGTCGTAAGAATTTGGTTCGGGTTCGAGAATTATTACCCGTGCTTTGATATGAGTTTGTTTTTCGCCTAGAGATGGCGTTGAATCGGATTGGTTATTTATCGATTCAGAGACGTTTCGGTCCCTTTTCGTTCGAGATTTTCTGCTTGTTTTCTTCTTGTGGAGAAAGAATTTTGAATTTTTAGAGGAGTTAGATGTGTCGCTTTCTTGACTCGGGTGATCAAGCCGAGTTATTGAATTTTGATTTAGATTGATTGACACTAGAGGTTCTGGATTCAAATCAACGGATCCCTGGATCGTTTCTCTCGGAACTTCCGATCTGGAGGGATTCGAGGACTGAATTGATTTTGTATTTGAGTTAGAACATTCATCGGAGCCAGTTCGAGCTAGTTTCGGTCTCCGTGAGATTTGGCGTATGTCGCCTTCAGATGACGTAAACTTCCTTGCCACAGCGGGCACGGGGTTTACATGTGCTTCACTGCTTGGTGTTTGTTCGACTCTCCACTTGAATTTTATAGGGAGTGTAATTGGATTCCGGGAGAGGGCGTCAGCGTTGGTATTTATTTTACCTGGCTTATATTGTATTGTAAATTCAAATTCTTTTAATCGCTCTCTCCATCTGAGCACTCGAGAAGTGGGGTCATTCATGGAGTTTACCCATACTAAGGGTCTGTGGTCGGTGAGCAACGTGAAATTGCGGCCGTAAAGGTAAGGCCTGAATGTTTTTAGACCAAAGACTACTGCGACCATTTCTTTTTCTAGAGTCGAGTAGTTTCGTTCGGCTTTGTTAACACTCTTGACGCTGCGGAAATAATATGATCTTCTCCTACTTTTCCTTGCGAGAGGATTGCTCCGACCGCGTAATTTGACGCGTCGGTTGTTACTATAAAAGGTTTTCCAAAATCCGGATATTGAAGGATTGGTGCCGAACAGAGTTTTTCGCGGAGGGTTGTAAATGCAGTTTGGTGTTGGTCGTTCCAATGGAAAGATACATTTTTGCTCGTAAGTTCGTTCAAAGGTTTTGCGATTTTTGCGAAGTTTTTGATAAAACGTCGATAATATCCCGCTAGTCCGAGGAATTCGCGAACATTTTTCGGGGTTTTCGGTGTTTGGAAACGTTCTATAGCTTCGATGTTTTTCGGATCAGCTCTGAGTCCGTCGGAAGATATAAGGTGTCCCAGATATCTTACTTCAGTTCGTAAAAATTCGCATTTGTCTGTTTGTAAAGTGACATTCGCTTTCCTAAGCCTTGCCGCGAGTTTTGTGAATTTTATTTTATGTTCTTCAATGGTCCGTGCATATATTACTATATCGTCCAGGTATACGAATAGTTCATTTCCCTGTAGACCTTTTAACACGACATCCATTAAGCGCCGGAAAGTGGCCGGTGCATTTTTTAATCCGAAGGGCATTCGGTTAAACTCGTAATGGCCGTGAGGTGTCGTGAAAGCTGTCTTGTATTGGTCTGAGGGATCCATGCAAATTTGGTGGAATCCGGACGCTAAGTCGAAGATGGAGAAATATTTCGCTCCGCCAAGTTGGTCGAGGATGTCTGTTATGAGTGGTAGAGGATATGCGTCGCCTATGGTTTTCTCATTTAATTTTCGGAAATCAATGACAAGTCGCCAGCGCTTATTTCCCTTAGAGTCTTCTCGTTTGGGAACAATCCAGATGGGTGAGTTATATGGAGAAACTGACGGTTGTATTATGTCTAGTGCTAGTAAGTCTGTTATTTGTTTGTCTATTCCAGGTTTTTGGTGAGGAGGATGTCTGTATTGTCTCGTATGTATAGGTTGATCGTCGGTCGTTGGTATGCGATGGGTGCATACGTTCGTGGATCTAAGAGGCTCACCCGATATGTGAAAGAGGTCTACGTACTCTTTGATAAGTTCATGAGTCGCATTACGCTCTTCGACGTTGAGATGGTCCAGGCGCAAGAGATTCATTACATCGCCGATACGATTTTCTCGCGTCCGAGTCACGTGATCGTTATTACGAGTCTGAATCTTTGCGTCGCGCTCTGGAGTTTCTCCGTTCTCGTCCGTACTCATATCGAAGGGATAAAGAGTAATCACGGGAACGTCCACTTTAGCGTCTTTATTTAGGGTGTTGATCGCGTACAGGCGTGCCTTGCCGTTTATGTTTTTGACAAGTGCTTCGCCTGCATAGATGCCGTCGGGGAGAGATAGGCGAGGCACGTAGCCTGTCTCGAGCGTGTTCCCTATTCGCACGAACATAATCGTTTTCTGTCGGGCCCTGAGCAGAAAAGATTCTGAATTCGCGAATGGGATGTATATGCCATTGAGACGTACCGTCCTACTTTCCCAATCAATCGCTCCCTGGTTCGATCCTACCATTTCTTGACCTATGATCGCGTCGTATTCTACCGGAAAGTTATCGGGGACGACTTGGAAATTTTCTGGTTTATCACGGATTTGTAATTTGATTTGTCCAATAGTCTGCGGTAAGTCTGTGTTCGAGATTCCGTGGAGTTCGTACGTTATGGTTTTGTCGATTGAGTCGGGATTTTTAACATTTCCATATTTTATCAGATTTAGTTCGGAGCCGGAATCTACATAGTAAAGGTTTTCTGGTGTGGTAGTGTCGGGTGATTGTAGTTGTATGGAGGCGGAGAAGTAGTTTTGACCCGTGCGACCGAGGTCGCATTTGGCTTTTCGGGTCTCGATTTTTTTTTCTCCTACTCTTGGCGCTGTTGTGTCGCCGGACCCGTCGATACGCCCGTTCGAGGGTTCGGTTCGAAGTTTCCCTGATTTCGTTCCGGGGTCTGTGCCTTTTTTGCGTTATTGAATGCTCGTTTTCTACAGTCGTTAATTACGTGGCCAGGTTTTTTGCAGTATCTACACGTGGGCGAGGGGGTTGAATTTTGTCTTTGGTTTGGGCCTTTCGCGAAACAATCCTCGGTGTTATGATTGTTTTTCTAGCAATGCGTGCAAAATTTGTTTTTTGATCTCTGGTTCTCGCTTTTCTTTCGGAAACATTGTTCTAGTGTGTGATTTGATCGTTTGCAATAAGAGCAGAATTTGTCGGATTGATCGTTATTTCCTTTGACTTCTTGCGGCTTTGTTACGAGACACATTTTCTGCGATATCTCGTTTTGAGCGGGTAGTCTACTCATTGATTTTTCTACTTCTTTTGCTTCTTTATACATTTGTTCGAGACTCTCGTAGTCTTTAAATGGTAAAGCGTAGTAGATGTGGGGGTGGAGTCCGTCCCTGAACGTGTCAGCAGCGACGTCCTCCATCAAACCTAGTGCGTGTTCTTTAATTCGTTCTTTACCGCGTTTGATATCGTCTACGGACATAGCTTTGAACTGAAGGAATTGATCGTAATAGCTCGTTACAGACTCGTTTGGTTGTTGGGTTATTTTTTTGAGGTCGTAAATCCATTCGTGGTCGCGTTTCGAGGTGACAAATTTATCTCGAATTCTAGTTATTAATTCTTCGATCGTATGGATTGACTCGGTATTTACTTGGGCTTTTCCCGTACACTTTTCTGTTAGATCCGCGACGATGTCTGCTTCCGCGATATACGTAGTGTATTTTCGCGCGGCTTCACATTTTTTTATGAATTTTAATAGTCCGCAAGTTTTTTCGGTTCCGTCAAATTCTGGCAAGCTTTTTTTTAAATCTCGATATCTTTGTTCGTTATATGATCGGACGTTATCTATTGTGACTATTCTAGAAGTCTCCATTGCGTTCGGATCAGGGAGAGACGCACCCCCCTGGGCCATTTTAATATGTTTAAAGACTTACTCGATTGTTAAGAAATAACGCTTGCTGTAATTTGCAGCTTGTAGGTGTAGGTGGTGATTGTTGTCCGTTGGCCTTGAGATGTTGAGCTGGAGTTGTGTTGGTCCCTCGCTGGGACGGCGCCTCGGTGTTGTGTAGGTGAGCTCGTGCAGTGAGGAAACTTGAGCCGTCTCGTTGAGATCTTGTGTTTCCGGGTCGCTGAACTTCGTCTTGCTGACTCGGAGAGTCCCGTGTTGTTGGGTTGGAGAATCTCGTACCGTCAGATGAATGAAGATGAAGATTTCGGTTTGGTTGTTGAACTTTAGGTTTTGTCGTTTAGCGTTGAATTTCCTCTTGCTTTTGTTTTCAGTTTTATTAATGTATGGAGCGTGTTGACGTGGTGTTGCTGATTTAAGTTTTCCGCTGCCACCAGTTTTATTAATATATAGTGCTGTTACGTCCCAAGTGGAGAGATTTTGAAGCTCCGTCGACGATGCGATGTGTGCGCGATATTTGAATGAGTTTGCGCTCTTCCGCTGGACGAGAGTTCAGGGCTTGGGACTCACCTGTGCTCTATATATTAACTCAACGATTTAAGATGAATCGTCGAGGATGGTTCCTCTTCGGAGACGTTCTTGTAGTCGATTTATATCTCCCCAGAGTCCTCACTGTTGATTTGTGTGGACGATTTTTGATGGGGAAACGTATTGATTGCAACACCAACAACTCACGTACACTAACAAACAACTTGTATTTTATCTGAGGTTGAAATTATGATTCTTGGAATTACAAGTTGAACTTATAACGATTTTACAAATGATTCTTGTTCGCTTAGGATCTGTTAAGGTTCGAAGTTGATTCGATTCTTTTACAGAGTTAGAGTTTTAGATGTGGACTCGATGAGTGCGGAGTATGATCTGACCTAAGTTTCTTTAGAGCGTTGCCCGTTCTGCCTCGCAGAGGCAGATTACAAAAAAAGGGCAGTCGATTTTTGATTCGTCGGATTTGTTTGAGCCTTTGTTTTATTCGGCGGAGGGGATTATCTCGATCACGCGGTGGTGACTCGAGGTGGTCGCCTTGTGGGAAATGAAATAGGGTTTTGAGTTATAGTTTCGGTGAATGATATAGAGTTTGTTTATGAATGTGTTATCGAGCGGCGGTGTCGCATGAGACGTTCGTGGAAAAAATATAAAAGAAAATGTTCGCCGGACCGGATGTTAACAAATTGATAGAGTGCCTATATTTGATTACAGTTTTGAATTCTTGGTGTGTGTATGTATAATGAGAGCGTGGTACTTTGGTTATTTTGGTTGGGATCTTTCCCCTAAGTATATTTAGTTTTCTAAGAATAAATGATATTATTAATTAATTACGAGTTTAGGATCGACGAGTAACGGTGGCTGTGCTGGTATGTTATCGACTGTTGAGAGTTTGAGGTACCGGCCGAACACCCTGGGTCGATTCCGGTATTACCGGCTAGGACGTAACATCGCGACGCTGGATCCTGCGATGATTTGAACCAAACTAATGGTTTGTGATCCGTGACGATTGTAAAATTTCACCCATAGACGTAAGGGTGAAACTGTTTAATCGCGTAAACTATCGCCAATGCCTCCTTTTCGTACGTAGAGTACCGTTTTTCCGCGTCGTTTAACGCTCGAGATATGTACGAGACTGGCAAGTCCTTTCCGATTTCCGCTTGTGAAAGAATTCCGCCGATTGCGTAACCAGATGCATCGGTCGTTATTATAAAAGGTCGCGTAAAGTCTGGGTGTTGAAGAATTGGGTTGCTACATAACGTGTCTTTTAATGTTTGGAAGGCTGATTGTTCTTTATCTCTCCATAAGAAGGTTATATCCTTTTTCAGGAGGTTTGTCAATGGTTTCGCGATTCTTGCAAATCCCTCGATAAATCTTCGGTAATAATTGAATAGTCCCATGGTTTCTTTTATTCCCTTGACGTTTTTTGGAACTGGATAGTTTTTTACCGCCTCGATTTTTTTTGGATTGGGCTTGATTCCATTTTCCGTGAATAGATGTCCCAAATATGTTACTTCTTTTCGCAGAAATTCACATTTATCGGGTTGTAGTTTCAGGTTTGCTTCTTTTAGTCTAGAAATTAGTTTTCTATATTTGATCTGGTGTTCCTGCAATGATGATGCGTAGATGAATATGTCATCGAGGTAGACAAATAATTCTGTCCCTTGTAAACCGCTCAATACACGGTCCATTAATCTCTGAAAGGTTGCAGGACCATTTTTTAAACCGAATGGCATCCGAGAAAATTCGTAGTGTTCAAACGGAGTTGAAAACGCTGTTTTATGTACGTCTGCGTGTTTCACCTTTATTTGGTGAAATCCCGATGCGAGATCGAAGACTGAAAAATACTTGGCTCCTCCGAGTTGATCAAGTATATCAGTGATGTTCGGCAAGGGGTACGAGTCTCCGATGGTTTTTTCATTGAGCATTCGGAAATCCAATACCATTCGCCATCGTTTAATTCCCTGTGAATCGGGTTTTTTTGGAACAATCCATACCGGACTATTGTACGGAGATTCGGACGTTTGGATTATACCGTTATCCAAAAGATCCTTGACTTGTCGATCTATTTGATCCTTGTGGATTTGTGGGTAGCGATATTGACGAGTATTTATCGGATGTTCATCGATGGTATCGATGCCATGTTCTAATTTATTTGTTACCTCGAGTTTATCTCCTGGGAGATGAAATTCATCCGCGCTTTCTCGAAGCAACTCGTCGACACTTTCGCGTTCTTCTTTATTTAAATGTTCAAGGCGTAGTAATTTCGTTACTGCCTCTATTTGATTTTCTTGATTTTTTGTTGATGTACCGATTTTTAAACAATCCGCGTACGATATCTCCGATTTTGTTGAGTTTGTAAAAGATTTAGGAGACTTTGTTGATTTTGTAGGTTTTGTTGATTTAGAAGATTTAGGAGATTTGATTGATTTAGTTGATTTAGAAGATTTAGGAGATTTGATTGATTTAGTTGATTTAGGAGATTTAGAAGATTTTGTTGATTCGGGTTTATTTTTTTCCTCGAATTCATATAAGTTTAACGTAGGAACTTCGATTTCTATTTCTTCGTCACGTGTGTTAAACACTCGAGTGTATGCAACACCCCGGATATTTGAGGCGACCGCTTTCCCGAAGTAAATACCGTCTCCAATTTTTAAACGTGGTAAGTATCCTTCGCTTATCTCGCTGTTTTTCACTCTGACATAAAAAGAGGAAACAGTTCGGGCTGGAATTATGACGGTCTCAGGACTCGTAAATACGACCCGGTTATCTCGCCAGTGCAACCAACGATCCTTATAATTCACCGTCGCCTTGTATTTCTCTAAAAATTCGTTTCCCAATAAGCCCGCTTGTTCGATCGGAAAAGACTCTCTCCCCACGTGAAAATTGACAGGACATCCTAAGATATCTACCGTTAATGTCCCTAGGGTGTTAACTGGAGTTGTCGTTATTTCACGTAATTCGAGAATATCTGTGCGATCGATTATCTCGCCTGGTTTAACCGAATTTTGTTTAATGAGATTAGGCTCAGCACCTGTATCAACCCAAAGGTTTATTGGTGAACACAGGTCCAAGGATTCTATTTTTATTGCAGGGGGTTGACATCGGTGTTGTAACTTAACGTATTCTACTCGGACTCGTCTCCTGTTTGGTTCTGTGCTGCGATTAGCGTTTTGCGAGGGGCTGGTTGCGCCTGAGTCTCCGACCTCGCCCCGTTGTTTGGGAGACTGTTGGAGTTTTCCTGATTCTGTTTTTTTGCTCTTATTGTATTGGGGTTTCCTGCATTCTTCGATGGTGTATCCCTTGTTCTTACAATAGCGGCAGAGTTTTTCTTGCTTATCTGTGGTCTGTGTTTGTCTTTGCGGTAACGTACCCAAATTAGGCTGTTCATTGTTATTCTTGTTTCCCGTATTTTGGTTACGAAACCAACACGTGTCTGCACCGTGTCCCTGGCGTTTACAAATTTGACATATAATAGGTCCTTGTGTGACGGCGCCTACTATTGCCTGGCGTGACCCTGTTTTATGGTCGGGCAGCCCTTTCCGGAGTTCGTTTATGGCTTTCTGTTTTCAATCTATCCTCGTTGCGTCTGTACCGGCTTCGGTCAGTGTCTCGTATTTCGCTTTCATTTTTAACTGTATTTCTGGCTTAAGGCCATCAAGAAAACACTCTATGCATTCTTGTTCGGTGGAAGTTTTTTCTTCATCGCTAATTTCGCCTTCGTTATTACTTTTATATGCTTCAAGAATATGATTTCCGATTTCGCGTACCCGGTTTATATATGATATTACGTCTTCATCGTTTTTTTGTACTAACATTCCGAGTTCTCGACGTACTTGATTAACAGTTTTTGCGGGTGAGAATAAGTCTTTTAAGTGTTTCGCTAATGATTTTAAGTTTTCGAATTTTATTCCGTGGATTGACCTTTTTGCTTCTCCCGTGATTTTTGGTCGAATGACTTTAACGAGGTTTTGCTCGACATTTGGAGGAAGCATTAACAGTGCTTCTTCGCAGCTGTCGATAAATTGGTAAACTGGAATATTTGTTCAATTGAATTCTAATACTACTTCGACCGCGTCTTTAAGCGAAACGAGTTGTGTGTTGCCAATCGGCATTGTGTCTTCGCGTTGTATCTCGTCGTTTGATATTTGTAAAATATTTTCTTGTGTATTGTTAGTTTCTTGGGGATTTTGAGGATTTGTTTCTTGGAACCCAACTCCTGGATCTCCGCTAGTCTGTTTTCGAGATGTTTCGGGTTTTGTCGGAGTATGCTCTACAGGCATGATTCGGTCAAACTACCATTTTATTATCCCACCGCTGTCACCAAAAAGGTATGTTACGTCCTAGTAACATAATAGTTGCCTTATTTTTGACCTTAGCAAAGCTAATGAGTCTTGGGAAACGGGCTAATGGAGTTTGACCAGATAAATGAATTTTAGACTGTGGAGCAGGGGGGTGACACTGCGGCTCCCCCACTCCTTGTTCTTTGCGAATGTTAGAAATCACAGCCAACTTGCGAACACTAAATTTTCAAGATAATCAGCGCCGGACATGTGGTAACAGTGCGTAGCCATAAAATCCAATATGGTGTCGCGCGCGTTTAAAGCAACAGGTACGTGTTTTATGAGTGACGTATTTTCATAAAACAAAGTAAGTTTTGTGCTGTGATTTGTGTCTGTTAAAATTAAATATTCGGTAGCCGATTACAGCAAATATTCGAGAACGTATTTACGGACTATCATTGTTTTTTAACAATGACAGTACGTAAATACGTTCTTGAAATTGCATTGGGGAAACAAAATTACCTTTGTGACTGTGTGCATCGTGTGCATTACCAAGTTTTTCGTGTACCTAAGAATTTCGTGTAGTGAAATATAATTTATTAATATTTTTATAATGTTGTAAAATTATTCTCAGGATGAACAAAACGAAGAGCTATTCAGCGTGTGTAATTCCGTATTGCGAACACGTTCGACATACGGACCAGCAATGTATTTACGCAAGATTTCCCAAAGACTTGGAGCGGTACGGAATAATTAACTTAAATCAAATTAATTATTAAATACTAGTGGTTATGTATTATACGTTTGCAAATTTTATATTTTCCAGATACCGCACTTGGATTCGAGCAGCTGGTGTAGAAGACTTGGTACATCTTCCGCACCAGAAATTGTCAACGATGCGTTTCGTTTGCAGCTGTCATTTTGCGGATGACCAATTCGTAAATGCAGCTCGCAAACGATTGAAACCAAGTGCGATTCCCACGATCATCGATCCAAGGGTACATCCACTTGACGATTCAATCGTCAGTCAGTTTGAAATGGATTTGGATAATGGTCTGTCGCAGAACATTATCCTTCCAGGTTTGTAAAATTCAGCATTAGAGTTCCATATGTAAATTTTATCTTTATGCAAATGACCTTTTCAATTATTCATTGTTATATTTCAGTTGCATACCATGAGGCTAAGACGCTTTGCCCACCTCGGACCAACATTCCGAACAACACCAAGGAATCCGGTAATCGACATTCGGAATGGATATCTGCATTTGTTCATAATTATTCGTCTGTTACAGATCGCGAGGAAAGTATTGAACACCAACCGTCGACGTCCAAAATGAATCATCCTCCATCAGGTGAGTTTTTCAATTTATTTTGATTAATATGTAATCATTTTTTTTTACACTATATGATTTTGGATTTGATAGTAAATTGTATTTTCTCTATCTCAATTATTTATCCAAAAACATATAGTTGTAAAAATATGATGATTTGTCATGTGCGCACTTGGGAAATGTCAATGGGAAAGACATACTGAACTTTGTGTTTTCGTTTTTCATATCGTTTGTTTAACATAGACTATAATATACTTTCAGATTGGATTTTTCTATTGCTAATGGTTATATTTCTGTTACAGATGATCAGGCAATATTTCAAGAGGTAGCGACGCAGCCCTCAGCGAATGTCGATAGCGACAGAGTGGAATGTGAAGAACCGTCTACCTCTGCCAAGCGGTATCGCTCATCGGGTGAGTTTTTCAATCATTTTTTGATTATGCGTTATGCTATAACTTTTTTAACTGATTTTTCGCATGATGCAATTATAAATCTTTTATCTACACAATTTTACATATTTTGCGAAATTAAAAATAAAATAATGAAAATTGGTCTGTATTGTAATTTTTTTTCTTCTGTTTCAGGAAATTTCCACGGTGCCATTGTCTACGGCTGAGGTTGAACCGAAACATTCGTCGGATTGAATTCAACAGAACTTCAATAATAAAATTTTTAAATACTTTTATATAAAATAATAATTTATATGTTTAAATAATACATTTATTAATAAATATTATTTTCTTAATAAATATTCTGTTTTTGTAATTAAATATTTGTAATATAACACATTGCAACGCAAAACCTCTCCCGCCCAAATTTAAATATTACAGGGAGCCAACAGAGCAAAGCAAAATTCGTTTCAGAGTTTAGCTCTTCGAGGTTGGTATAGAAAATCTAACATTCGTGCTCCCGACCAATCAGCGTCGAGACAAATAACGTGAGTCCGTTTAGCATTGAGTGTCATCCCCCTGCTGTGGAGTCCCCAGAAGTTAGAAGGAATTGGGAATAATGAGTAAGGAAGGCATTCTGTGAGTTCGAGGTGGTCCTCGCAACTCGGCGGATGATGGAAGGATAGAGCTCGCTGTTGTCCTCGCAACTCATTTCTTCTTTGGGGAATCTATCGAACTAGGGGTGGACCTCGCAGTTCAATGGGTTGTGTAGGAGGATGATCGAACTCGAGGTGGACCTCGCAGTTCAATATGGAGTATTGGAGGATGGTCGAACTCGGGGTGGTCCACGCAATTCGACTTGTTGTTGAGAAGGAATTTCGAACTCGAGGTGGTCCTCGCAATTCAATAATTTGTGGGAGTCAGTTAGTAACTTACTCTTTTGTATTTTTTGGTGGTTGAGTTGAGACTGGTAGAGCAGTACAGGGATTTTGCTCTATCCAGGAGTTTTACAATTTTGAAGACTTAAGAGAAGCTTACAAATTTGAATGTTGATGGAGAACTGCTTTTTATGCTAAAACTCGGGCCTTATATACTAGTCTATCATCTATCTTTGTATATTGCGTAGGGGTTGGAGAGGGTAGTTTACAAATTTCTTATTGGTCCAAAGTCTCCACCGTCTCCCACTCCTTACTTTTCCAATTCGGAGGAAAATTTATCCTTATCGCCTGTCCCCACTCTTGGGCCTGAGCATCTCTCCCCGCCGCGTTCATCCCCGAGTTAGGGTTGCGCCGTGCGTTGGGGTAAGAAGGGATGCTCGTCTTTAAGGCGCGATGGTGGTTACGTTATGGGGATGTAACACATCGGCATGCACATTTGATGAAAGCTACTTCCTTGCATGCACATGGATTTTTCAGCGCCGCTCCTAAAAAATCTCTGTAAGGTGCATTAGGATGAAAGCCGGTGCCCGGGTACTCAGGGGGTCCCGTATAACATACGAGGCATATCCAGAAAGTAAGTGTAGTGAATTTTTGTAAGTTTTAACATCTTTTACTCAAATAAAAAAATTACGTGATACCATAGTACATAATTTAAGCTATTTTTCGACACATCCACCATTCCTCTCTACGCAGGTGGTGGAGTGGGGTATACATTTTTTGATGCCTTCTCGAAGTAGTTTCCCGCCAACCCCTTTGTCCACCTCTCCACCTCCTCCTTTGCCTCCTCGTCGGTTGAAAACCTTTTTCTACCCATTTGCAGCTTCAGGGAGGTGCAGAAATAGTAATCTGAAGGTGCTAGATCAGGGGAATGCGCGGGATGGTTCAGGACATCCCATTTAAACGAGGCGAGCAGTTCCTTCGTGGTGTTTGCCGTGTGTGGTCTGGCATTGTCGTGCAGCAGGCAGACTTCTTTTCTCAGCATGCCTCTCCTCTTGTTCTGAATCGCCCTCCGCAATTTTTTTAGGGTCTCACAGTATCTTGCAGAGTTCACGGTCTCCCCTTGAGGCAGATATTCGATTACAATTATGCCTTGACAGTCCCAAACCACGGATGCCATGATTTTCTTGGCTGAAATAGTTGTTTTGAACTTTTTGGCGGAGGATGAAGAAGTGTGACGCCACTGTAGCGGAACCATCGCAGAAAGTTCATCCATAGTCAATCTGCGATCGTCACGGAGCGCATTTTCCATTTTTTTCATACTTTCGTCAGTCACAATTGAAGGTCTTCCGCTCCTCTGATCATTATACACAGACGTACGACCGTTTTTAAATCTCGCGACACCACTTATACACATTCGTACGAATCATAGCTTTATCACCATATGTAGTTTTCACCTCATTATAAATCTCAAACGGAGGTTGTCCCTTCCAAACGAGATAACGGATGACGCCACGTATTTCGCACTTGGTGGGAGACTGGATTGACATTGTTCACTAAACGTATTGTCGCGTCGACAGTTCTCAACGTACTGACCTCGAACCGATTCCGTTGTAAAGGAGAGAAGTCAGGCTACACTGATGACATGACGAAAATAAAATCCCTCCGGCCGTGAGGGCCTCAGTACACTTACTTTCTGGATATGCCTCGTATCTGAAGCCCATCGAAATCAGTGATTAACAGTTCTGGTCGTCCGCTTTTTAGCCTAGGCACCCCACTGTGTGCAGCGTTTACAGGAACCACCAAACACTTACAATGAGTTACGGTTACACTATGCTCTACAGTATAACTTACTCGTATGATACAATGGCAGAATTCGAATAACAATGCGCGTCTGAGTGTACGTTGATACTCCCGCAAGAGCCCGACGATTTTCTAGCGATACTGATTACTTCCACGCAGGGTTGAGCAAAACGTATTTTTAAAGACTGAGCGGACAAGCGAGTAATAACGAGATCACATGGCGATCAACTAGCAGCTTCACAAAGACCGACACAATAGCGAGCAAAGCGCGGGAACCGACGCTAAAGGAGCCGGTTTGGAGCGTGCCAACCGGGCCCGAGCATCTGGCAGTGACCGGATTGGCTGCTGAGCATGATTCGGTTGTTCATGCGCGACGACCACGTCGTTAAAGAGTGCACGGGAGTTTTGAAACCTACTTGCGCGAACAGTCCCTCTCTGGATTTGTTGCAGATATCTCCGATAATCCTGTTAGATTGCAGCAATAGTGGTTTGCTAAAACTAAACACTTTGTTTTACTTAAGTATTTGTTGGTTAAATGTTTTCACGTATAGTGATGCTATAAAGATTATATATGATGTAACGGGTTTTCCCGCACCCTCCGAGGCTTTCCCGTCCCGCGACCCGAGGAGGAGTGCGCGTTCGTCTGCGCTAGCCTCCACCGCTCCGGCGTGGGGAAGCAGAACCTGCCGACGTCGTAATGGACAATCGGGTACGGACGGACGCCAGGTACGACCTTGTACCGCCGACCGAAATCGGCTTTATTTAAGTTTGCCGTCCCGCCTCCCTCCTCCCCAGAGGCGAGTGCGGGAGCCTCGGGCTTCAACTTCGGCTGGCCCAGCCCGACGACTGGCCGGTAAGACAGAGGGGGTGGACGTGGAGGATTGGGGCGATCGGGTACTGTATTAATTAATAGTACACAGAACTCTTGGGATGATATGGTTATTTAAAAGCGGCATTTCTATTTAACGTTATTTACAACATAAGTCGGTAGACGCAATTTAACCTTTAATCGCTCGGTGGCAGAGGGTAACATTAAGTCCGCCGTGAGTCTAATTAACCGAATAGAGAGGTAGCCTCGTAACAACAGGAACGGTCGAAGGTAGCCCCCTTAATAGTCCGACGAATCGAAGGTAGCCCCCTTAAGAGATCGACGAAGAGAAGGTAGCCCCGTCGAGGACAAATAATATTAGATAACCCCCTTCAGAGATCGGCGAATACGAGTTAGCCTCCTTAAGAGGACAGATAATAACAGGTAACTCCCTTTAACGAACAAATCATAACAGGTCGCCCCCGCAAGAGACAAATAATAATAGATAGCCCCCTTAAGTGTACAAAGAATGACAGATAACCCCCTTAAGAATTAAATAATAATAGATAGCCCCCTTTAGAGAACTAATACTGATATATAACCCCCTTAAGATCACAATTAATAGTAGGTAGCCCCCTTAAGAGAATAAATAATAGTAGGTAACCCCCTGAAGAGGACAGATAATAAGAGGTAACCCCCTTAAGAGAAGAAATACGGATAGGTCGCCTCCTTAAGAGAACCAATCAACAACATGTAGCCCCCTTTAGCGAATAATTAATATTAGGTATAACCTCGGGCTAATTAACCCGCGATAGATAGGTTCTTAATGATTAATGAATCGACGGTAAGCCGTTCTAATTTTATAAGACGTGACGAGACAAAGAATATGAATTTACTGTAATATTACGCATTCAGTAAGACGAGATAGGAACGGGTGCGGCGACTCGACACAAACAACATAAACACGAGAGCGCGACCGTTGTAGAGGATGGCGGCACGTGGTACGCGAAGCCGGCACCTCGGCGAGTACGAATTTTCGCGCAACACATGGCGCTTGCCTAATAACCGTGCAACGAATACGATATCGCTGATTCGACCACGGCGATTAAGTTAGAAGCAGAGCTTAGTTGAGGGTCGGGCAGCTTTACAAATATAACAAAAGGTCGGCTCTTTAGCCGATCAACGCGAGACGGTCGCAAAAGATTAGAACGTAGGACTACCACAAACCGGAACAATTATATTTCATTAATGTCACTGATCACTTCAGGACTGAATTCACGTGGCTGTCTCGTCCCTGACTCCCCTCTGCCATAATCATTAATATAAATCGTCACTGACGTCGTCTCGAACACCGAAAGCGTCACACTCGATATAAAACTTTCTTTTACGCGATTTTAATTCGATTCTCTACTCTCCGGTGGTCCTGTTACGTCCCGAGAGGGAGACACCGTACGGAGACGCAGCGCGATGGGAGATAGAGCGCGAACTTTGAATGTACTTACGTTCTGCGCGAGCAAGTCCTTTGGTGATCGACTGCGACTCCCAAAACAACTAAATATTTAATGGTACAGATGCCTTTGAATCTGTGAGATGTTGGTTAAGGTTGCGTAGACTCTCTGTACGAGAGAATAACACTGTCACACTCGGTTATTTTTTGTAATAACCTATAACGTAGACTTTATTGAAACTGTTAGTTGATAACGAACCTTGCTCGTTCGAGTTAAGGGTTTTACAGTTTATCCGATTTTTTTGGTATAAGTCTTGTGACTGTTCGTGAATTCTTTTACAGAGTTTTAAGATGTGGACTCGATGAGTGCGGAGTAAGATCTGAGTTGAGTTTCTTTCAGAGCGTTGCCCGTTCTGCCTCGCAGAGACAGATTACAAAAAGGGCGGTCGATTTCTGATTGGTCAGATTTGCGTGAGCCTTTGTTTTAACTGTCGGAGGGGATTATCTCGATCACGCGGAGGTGACTCGACATAGTCGCCTCGTGGGAAAGGAAGTAAGGTTTCGGATTATAATTTCGGAGAATAGTATAGATTTTGTTTGCAACTGGGTTATCGAGCGGCGGTGTCGCACAAGACGTTTGTTGAAGTGAAATATGAATAAAAGAATTTTAAAAAGATTGCCGGACAGGATGTTTATAAGTGGACGAGATGTTTATATGCGATTAGGGCTTTGAGTTCTTGCGCGTGCATCTGTTAGTCTATTTGTTACTTAAGAATAAATGATATTGTTGGTTAACTAAGAGTTTGTGATCGACGAGTAACGGTGACTGTGCTGGTATATTATCGACTGTCGAGAGTTTGAGATACCGGCCGAACACCCTGTGTCGACTCCGGTATTACCGGCTAGGACGTAACACCTCCCAACCACAAGGATTGAACGTCCCGCTCAATTTATGATATAAAACACCCGTGCCCCGTTTCTCGTTGATGTACATGAGATTCTTATTTGCTATGATAATAATGAGTACAAATGTTCTTAAAGATCTAATACATTGGTAAGTACGCAGGGTTTACAACAGGATATATGTGGTTAAGCGTGGTTACATATAATCCTTATTCTATTATTCAGTAATACTCGCTTTTTGTATTAACGTTAGGGTGCGCGTATATGAAAAATATGAAATATGGCAGGAGAATAAGTAACAGTTTTGTAGCCTTATACGATTTCTGCATGCTGTACGGATTGCGCGTGGGTCGCGTTTCGGGGTGCCGATGTTTAACGCCAGTTTAAGTGGTTAGTTTTTCTGTTTCTTTCTTTCTTTGTATGTCCGGAGGAGGAAGAGGAAGAGGACGAGATTTACCATGGCGGTCGATAAGGTCGTCTTTGGTGACTCATTTGTTTGCTGACGCGCGCGGGGCGGATGCTGGAGGTTTCACCGTGTCGAACGACGGGTATAGCGGGAAAAATTCGGCGGGTTGGATAACCGATTGGGTCGTGCCCGCGTTGCCGGCTGTGGTTGTCGGGGCTGTAGGGTCAAGCGTTTGCGTGTTGTCGGTATTCACTTGGTCGGTTACGGAGGGCGCGTCGGTTTGGGTTAGTTGCATTTCGGTATCTGAGTTCTGAGTCGAGTTGGTTGTTTGGCGTTTTTCCCTCGCGAGGTGTATGAGTAGGTGCGTGATCGAGTCCCATATGGCTCCTACTAACCATAGGCTCCACCCGTAAATTGTATGCAAAGCGTAGCCGTGTACCATCGTGTCGATAATGAGTTTGATAGCTCTGATTGTGACCCAAGCTCCTAACAGGGTGGTGCTGAATGTGCCGACCGTGTTAAAGAAGGAGTACATTTTCCCTATGTTTTCTCTACGGCCTCTTCAATGACGTTTTCATTGACCCAATGTTTAATGGTTATGCCCTGGTCGGTGAGTGTTTGCCCGGATGCCCCTCTGGCTAAGATATTTAAGACCGCGGTTTTCTCTACTGGGAACATGATGCTAGTACGTAGGCTTTCTAGATCTTCTTCGCTGTAAATACCGGATTTTACGAGATGCGCGGGAGTCGTGAATTTCCATGTTTGTTTGGTTCCGTAGGATATTTTTCCCGGGGGCTTGGTCACCGCCAGGTGAGGTAGGGCTTGATACCACTCATTTTCGAGGTAGTACATTGGAGGGAGAAACCGATTGCACTCGATTTGGTGTCCCGTGTTTATCAAAATGTGAGTTTTCGGGGTCATGAACATCGATTCGTTCCTTCTCTTTACGGGGATTTCTTCGTAACATTCGTTTGTGCTGCGAGTCTCCACGCTGACGGGGATGCATTTTATGATACGGATAACCTCGCCCGCCACGTGGGCCATGTACCTCAGTCCCTTCATGTAAAAATAAGCGAAATCCGTGGGTGAGAGCGACGCGAACGATAGGGTATTTTTTAAGACTTGATTTTCGAGTTCGCATTCTTGTTTTATAACGTCATTGTAGAGGTTCGTGATTTGCGTTGCGAAGTTTTTCACCATATACACGAATTTTGAGTTCACGTAGGCGAATAGGCCCATGTTCATCACGGAAATTTTGTTTTTAGCAAAAAATTCGCCGTGGATTTTGTCCATGATGAAAAGTTTGGGGTGTTCAGTCTCAATTAGCTTGTACCCGCATAGGTTTGTTTGTTGTTTTGCGGTAAGTGCGAAGGTAATGTCCGACGAGGTTATGGTGTAAATTTCGGTGTCTGTAGGGTTGGTTCCTCCGCTACATATGAGCTCGGCGGATCCTTCATAAAGGACTTCGTAATTTTGAAATTTACATTGATCTTTGGGAATAGGGTCCCAGTATGTGTTTCCCCCAACGGCGCCCGAGCACTGGCCTTGGGTGAGTTTACAACGGAGACCCGAATGAAGAATCACCTCGTGTTTCTCTAAATTGACCTGAGCTAGATCCTCGTAGGCTTCTACTGACGATCACGTTTTTACACGATCCGTCCATGTCGATCGTACCGGCGAGAGTCAGGCTACGTCTGTTGGAGGAATTGATGCTTATGTAGTCGAAGAGAGTGTCGTACAGTTCGAGGGAGCCGGATTCGTGGATTTTTCTACACGTGTTCTCGGGGACAGCGCGGAGGAATTCCTCATATCCGTTTTTGACGTCGGAAGTATGCGAGTGCATGCCACAGTGTTTTACGTGGCTCTGACATTTTTTAGTTCGACTCGTTGCAGTAATTGTACGCGCGTGTTAACAATTTTCGGTTCCTTTATAGGAATATCGCATTCTGTGATTTCGAGCAATGATAATGTAGTGATGTTTGTTGCCGGCGCCCCACAGTCGTAGGCAATCAGGAAACTTCCCGTTGGTAAGAAGGAGAGCAGGATGATCAGGAGTAACCTCATGTTCGTGAGCTCCATGGGTACCTGAAATACATGTATATGTATTTTTTTGTGTTAGTGTGCGATTTTAGCACGGTTGCAGTGAACGATTTTGCGCTTCCCATTCTCGAGTTCAATCTCGATGTCGGGTTTATCGGGAATTACTGCAGTAATGGTATAGGGACCTTTGTAGTTATCGTCCAATTTACCGGTTTTCTGGTTTTTTACTAGATATATTCTTTCACCTACTTTGAAATTGACAGGATTAATTTTTTTATCATATCGGATTTTTGACTTTTCTTCTGCGGCTTCCAAATTTTGTCTTGCTAAATTTTAGGCATCCTCTATTTGCTTTTTGACGTTTTTCGCGTGAACCTCGTAGGTTAGGATTTCGTCTAGATATGAGTATTCGGATGGTACTCGGCCTAATTTTCCTAAAAGGCATTCGTATGGAGTCATTCTCGTTCCTTCATGTACGCTAGTGTTGTAGGCAAGGGTTGCGAGAGGCAACCACAAATGCCAGTCTTTCTTATTAGTATAATGTTTGAGATGGTCTGCGAGAACCTGGTGACTGCGCTCTAGAGATCCATTGGATTGGGGGTGGAATGCCGTAGTTTTAATTTGCTTGAATTTGAAGGTTTTCGCGAGTTGCTGCATTATCTTTCCTGTGAATGCGGCGCCTTGGTCTGTGAGGGTGGCTTTTGGACTACGGAAAATACCGAGGAAACCTGTAGTGAAACCATGAGCGATATCGTTTGCTGAGGCGTGGACCAACGGTATAGCAAATGAGAATTTGGATAGGTTACACTGGATAGTCAAAATGAATCTGTGGCCGAGTGAGGAAGGAGGGTTGATTGGTCCAACTATATCCATGGAGATTTTGTCAAATGCGGAGAGCGGAGTGTCGGTAATTATCATGGGTTGTTTGGTTTTTATCCCCACTAATTTTCGTTTTTGACAGCTTGCGCATGTCCTGACATAATCCTCGACTTGTTTTTTCAGGTTTTCCCAAAAGTATTTCTGCCTGATTCGGTTGTATGTTTTAGTCACGCTCTTGTGACCTGCGATGGGGGAACTGTGATTTTCTCTAATAATCCCTTCTCTATCTGCTTCCGGAGGTACGATGATCTTGTCTTTACAAAATTTTATCTGAATGTCTGTGTGTTTCAGGATTGCAGAAAAGATTTCTTTGATTTTTGGCCAACTGGTGTCTTTCAAGTTGTTTCGTTTTATTGAGATTGCAACTGTTTTGATTTTGAGTTCTTCTAGCTTGGTTTTTAAGTTCTGTACTGCTTTAGAGAAATTCTCCAGAGTTACTAGAGTCGAATCGTTTTCCTGTGTTACGAGCGCGAAAACTCTTCTCTTTGGTGTGCCTGATACTAACACTTGGCCTACTACCAGACGTTCCGATGAGGATAGGTTTTTCAGTAGTCCAAGCTCGATCATCCTTTTACCGAACTCGTTCGTGACTGTGCCGTCCGTGGATATAAGGCACATATAGTGATCCTTTACCATTTCAATATTGTATCTGGTCTCGATAACGTTTACCACTTTAATGCTTTTGTCCGCGTCCTCCGCAGAGGTCTGATCGTGTGTTTTACGAGCCGCGGGGGAATTTGGTTGAATGGTGCGGTCAACGTCGTTCACCTGTTGCATCGAGGAATTAGGAATGTTCAGGGTCTTATCCATTAATATTGAGTGCGTTGTTCTAGGAATTGGGGTATGGGGTTCCCCGTCTTGCACTATTGAGCACATAGGGTTGGAGTTCGAGACATTCGGTGCTGGTGTTTGTGAGGCGGAAAGCGTTGGTTGAGGACTCGAGGTGTTCGGTTCTGGTTCTTGTGAGATCGAGGATAACGTCTGAGGGTTTGGAATACTTTGCTCTTATTCCTGCGGTATCGAGGGTGACGACGGGATTACGAGAGGTCCTGAAACCATTTCCGGCGTCGCGGGGTTTTCCTGACTCTGAGGTTTGTCACGTTTTCTTCTTTTGTGGCCGTTTTGCTTGCTCTGTTTCCGAAGGTGAGTCTGATCGTCTGGGCAACAGAAGCAGGTCTTTTTCTTCTTAGCCCTTTCGGATCTTCGGACTGCGGGAACGTGAGGAACAGGCGAGGTACAATGAGCGATAACGAGAGGTGCTCTCGTGGGGACCTGTTCGGGATTTTGTGTCGCATGACCAGTTTTTATGTCAGGGGAATTTATTTGTAGGCTTTTATCGAATATTGTGGCTAGGTCTTTCGTCGCAGTTGCGTCTTCGTTTATCGTAGAGAGTTCCATTTGCTCCGTATTTTCAGTATTGTTCGTCATTGAATTGATTTTGTGAGTATCCGAATTTTTGGATTGGAGGATTTTATGAAGAAGCGTTTCTGATTTAGGTTTCATCCTTTTATGTTTCCTAGGATATGGCGAGGGGAGTACCGTATCCTCTTTCCCCTGGATTTTCTGGAAGTAAGGATTTTTGTTCGAGGTTGGAGAGGGGTTGAGGTTACGACTTCCATACTTTCGTCTACTTCCGAAGAGGGGACTGAGGTATCGACCGTCATTCTATGCGAGTAAGGGTCATCTTCGTTCCCGGAGGGGGATGATCGAGTAGAGGACGACGAGGAGGAAGAGGACGATGGCGCCGAGTTCGGAGTCCTGGATCGCAATGCACGTGATCGTGCTTTGAATGGGTTGCGAGCTTTGCGACGTGGTTTAAGAGTGTAATTCTCTCGATTTAAGCGAATAATGTGATTCGCGTATTCTTCTGGTTTTACTGGATTTTTGTGCTCTTCTGGATTTAGTTGGCGTCCTGGAGTTGCGAGAGGCCCTGGGATACACGAGTTTTCCTCTGGATTTACTGGGCTCCCTGGAGCTTGTGGATTTGTGGATTGTAACGAGGTTTGAGAGGTGACTCGGTTCCCGGGGTTTGTTGAATTTTCGAGATTTACTTGATTTTGTGAGGTTGTGGGGTTTTCGTGGTTTAGTCGACTTCGTGAAATTTTAGGATTTTCGAGATTCAATTGACTTCGCGAATTTTCGGGGTTTTCGAGACTTAGTTGATTTCGTGAGATTTCAGGATTTTCGAGAGTTAGTTGGTTTCGTGAGATTTCGGGATTTTCGAGGTTTAGTTGATTTCGTGAATTTTCGGGATTTTCGAGATTTTGTTGAAGACGTTGTGTCGATATAGGAATTGGAATTGAGGTAGTTATCGAGAGAGTTGGTTCCGTAGGAGGGTCTGGTGTTGGAGGTTCTGAGATTTTCGTTTTCTTGGAGTTTTCGTCGTGCGGACTAAATTCTGCCGCACTGACACTTCTGGCAAGAGGTAGTGCGTGGGTGCATCTGCCGTTTCGGTATGGTGGAGTCAAGGCTTTCCATTTGAAGTGGATCGGGAGTACAAAAGGATTACGGGAGAGAGCATCTGCGTTGGTGTTGATTCTCCCCGGTTTATACTGGGTTTCGAAATCGAACTCTTTTAATCTCTCGCGCCACCTGAGTACTCGCGAAGTGGGATCATTCATTGAACTTAACCACACTAGCGGTCGGTGATCGGTTAACAAGGTGAATTGACGGCCGTAAATATACGGTCTAGAAGTTTTGAGGGCGAAAACTACTGCTGCCATTTCCTTTTCGATGGTGGAATAGTTTTTCTCAACTTTATTCAACACTCTCGAAGCAGCTGAAACTATGTGATCTTCTCCGATTTTTCCCTGAGAAAGGATAGCTCTGAGCGCAATATTCGACGCGTCGGTGGTGACTATGAACGGTTTGGAAAAGTCGGGATATTGTAGGATAAGAGCGGTGCAAAGTTTGTCGCGCAATACCGCAAATGCCTCCTGATGTACAGGGGTCCAATTGAAATCGACACTTTTACTCGTGAGATCGCACAGAGGTTTTGCAATTTTCGCAAAGTTTTCGATGAAGCGTCGATAATAACCGGCGAGACCGAGGAATTCCCGGACGTTTTTCGGTGTTTTGGGGACTTGGAATTTTGTATCGCCTCGATATTTTTCCGATCTGGTTTTAGTCCGTCAGCCGATATTAAATGTCCCAAATACCTGACTTCTTTTCGTAAGAATTCGCATTTGTCCGTCTGTAAGGTCAAGTTGGCTTCGCGCAGGCGTTCGGCAAGTTTGTGGAATTTTCTTTGGTGTTCCTCGATATTGGGAGAGTAGATGACTATGTCATCTAGGTACACGAATAAATCATTGCCTTGTAAGCCTTTTAATACCACGTCCATTAGACGTTGAAAAGTGGCAGGAGCGTTCTTTAAACCGAAAGGCATGCGAGTGAACTCATAATGCCCATGGGGCGTGGTAAAAGCGGTTTTCTGCTTATCGCGAGAGTCCATGGGGATTTGGTGAAATGCAGACGCTAGGTTAAAAATAGAAATGTATTTGGCTCCGCCCAATTGATCCAGGCTGTCGGTGATTAGAGGTAATGGGTAAGCGTCACCGATTGTTTTGTCATTTAGTTTTCTGAAGTCTATTACGAGTCGCTATTTTTTGTTGCCTTGAGAGTCGGCTCTTTTCGGGACTATCCAGACGGGCGAGTTATAGGGGGAGGTAGACGGTTCGATAATGTCGAGTTTTAATAAGTCGTCGATTTGTTTCTCAAGCTCTGATTTTTGTTGCTGTGGGAAGCGATATTGTCTTGTGTGTATTGGAGTGTCGTTAGTCGTTGGAATACGGTGTGAACAAGCGTTCGTCGATCTAAGAGGTTCCCCAGGAATGCGAAAAAGGTCTGAGTACTCGTTAACAAGTTCGAGCACTGCATTACGTTCTTCAATATTCAGGTGGTCAAGGCGCAAAAGGTTAATTACTTCATCGACACGGTTATCTCGCGTCCGAGATGTGTCGGTGTGTACCGGAGTCTTTTCTTTCGCGGAACTTTCGTTCACTTGATCGTCCTCGTCTGTGCTCATATCAACAGGATATAGCGAAATTACGGGAACATCCACCTTAATATCTTTATCCAGGGTATTGATAGCGTAAATATAGGCCTTGTCGTTGTCGTTCGTGACTAAGGCTTCGCCCGCGTATACGCCGTCGGGAAGAGGGAGTTTTGGCATGTAACCGGTTTCGAGTGTGTTACACACTTTTACGAACATAATCGTTTTTTGACAAGCTCTCAAAAGAAACGATTCTGGAGTAGCAAATGAAATTTGCTCTCCCCTGACATGTACCGATTTCGTTTCCCAATCTATCGCGTCACCACTTAAACCGAGTAGTTCTTGACCGAGTTTGCATCGAATTCTACAGGAAATTCGTTATTCACGACATGAAAATTTTCGAGGTTATTCTTGAGATTTATTTGGATGAGTCCGAGGGTCGTAGGCAAATCTGTTGCCGAGAATTTTATGAGATTAAGTTCAGAGCCTGAATCCGCGAGAAACATTGTATTCTCTTCGATTAGATCTTTGGAGGATAGTGTAATAGCGGGCGAAAGATACGTTAAGGTATTCGAGCCTAATCTGCACTTCGCCTCTCGAATCTCGACTGAATTTTGCTCGCTATCTACTGCTCTTGACGTTCTAGGGGTGTCTGACCGGTCGCTACGCCGTCTCGAGAGGTCGACGCTAAGTTTCCCTGGACTTGGGAGGTTTCTTGGTTTTGTTGTCGTTTTCCGTTGTTGAACGCTCTCTTTCGGCATGCGCTGATCAAGTGATCGGGTTTTTTGCAATAATTGCAGGTTTTTTGTGGTGAGGTTCCGGTTTTAGTTTCGCTCCCTTTTGATTGGTTTTGATTGAGATGCTTGGTTAGGGCAAAACACTCGGTGTAGTTGTGATTCGTTTTTTTGCAATAAGTGCAGATTTTTTCTCAGTGTTCGGTTAATTAGGATTCGTCTTTGGCTTTTGTGTGATCGGGAGACATGTTGGATAATTGACCGCGATTGGGCCGATGGTTTCTTCGACTTTTAGCGCTTTTTCATAAATGTCTTTAAGGGTGTCGTACCTCGGAAGTAGTATGTGTGAGCGATAATCTGCCGTGAGGCCTCGTCGAAATTGATCGATCGCGACTCGCTTTAAGACCAATATGAGACCTTCGACCTCTGGCAAACCTATCCCGCGAATTGATTGTTCGGCTGCGAGAAGGAAATTACGCATTCTACCGTAAAATTTTGATATTGACTCGTTTCGCAACTGTTGATAATTGCCCATTTTGTCGAGCCATTGTTTGAACGGTTTAGATGTCGCGAAAGTACGTTTCAATCCTGAAATAAAGTCATCGAGGCTGGTTTCGAGAGGGACTGCCTCACTCACTTTACCCTTACATTTACTGTACAAGAATGTGCATATGCCGTCTTCGCCCACGATTGGTATGAATTCTCGCTTTTTTCGCAAAGATTAATAAAGGTATTGAGCGCGCATGTTTTGAGCGTCCCATCGAAATCGGGGACATATCTAACGTAGTCTCGATAACGCGCGTTCAAAGAAGCGAGATCATGATTTATTGTGAGGTTGTTACCTCGTGCGGTCGTTGGCGCATTCGTGATGTCGCCGTCGGCCGTATTATTTTGCATATTGATATAATGTTATTGACTTACTCGATTATTAAGAAATAACGCTTGTTATAATTTGTAGCTTGTAGGTGTAGATGGTGATTGTCGTCCGTTGGCCTTGAGATATTGAGCTGGAGTTGGTTGACCTCGGATGTACGGCTGACGGTGAATGTGGAGTTGTCGGGAGATTTTCCTCAGATTTTGGCGTTGTCGAGCCCGTCCCGAGCGTCGTTGATGGTTGTAAATTTATTAAATATATGCGTGTAGTCGTGTTGTCCGAGTGCCAAATAAAGCCACTGAATTTTGTGATTTCTTGTTATATGTCTTTGTTACCCAGTTTACGGATAACGGAGCGTCGAAGACGGATTGTCAACGCCACCAATTGCACGGTTAATGAGAGAGTTTTTGTTTTAAAGTGGTTCAGTCGCTGGCACTGATTTTACTTGTGATTTCAGAACGGTCACTGGTTTTTGTTTATGAGATTTTTGTTTTTCGTTGCCACCAAATTTATTAAATATTGGTGGTTTTTAAGAGCTGGCACTGATTTTTTTTTCCGCTGCCACCAAATTTATTAAATATATAGTTGTTACGTCCCGAGAGGGAGACACCGTACGGAGACGCAGTGCGATCGGAGATAGAGCGCGAACTTTGAATGTACTTACGTTCTGCGCGAGCGAGTCCTTTGGTGATCGGTTGCGACTCCCAACACAACTAAATATTTAATGGTACAGATGCATTTGAATCTGTGAGATGTTGGTTAAGGTTGCGTAGACTCTCTGTACGAGAGAATAACACTGTCACACTCGGTTATTTTTTGTAATAACCTATAACGTAAACTTTATTGAAACTGTTAATTGATAATGAACCTTGCTCGTTCGAGTTAAGGGTTTTACAGTTTATCGGATTTTTTTGGTATAAGTCTTGTGACTGTTCGTGAATTCTTTTACAGAGTTTTAAGATGTGGACTCGATGAGTGCGGAGTAAGATCTGAGTTGAGTTTCTTTTAGAGCGTTGCCCGTTCTGCCTCGCAGAGACAGATTACAAAAAGGGCGGTCGATTTCTGATTGGTCAGATTTGCGTGAGCCTTTGTTTTAACTGATGGAGGGGATTATCTCGATCACGCGGAGGTGACTCGAGATAGTCGCCTCGTGGGAAGGAAGTAAGGTTTCGGATTATAATTTCGGAGAATAGTATAGATTTTATTTGTAACTGGGTTATCGAGCGGCGGTGTCGCACAAGACGTTTGTTGAAGTGAAATATGAATAAAAGAATTTTAAAAAGATTGCCGGACAGGATGTTTAGAAGTTGACGGGATGTTTATATGCGATTAGGGCTTTGAGTTTTTGCGCGTGTATCTGTTAGTCTATTTGTTACTTAAGAATAAATGATATTGTTGGTTAACTAAGAGTTTGTGATCGACGAGTAACGGTGACTGTGCTGGTATATTATCGACTGTCGAGAGTTTGAGATACCGGCCGAACAGCCTGTGTCGACTCCGGTATTACCGGCTAGGACGTAACAGTCCGACGAACTCTCTCCACTCTTGTCAGTTTTCCCAACTCGTCCGTGGGGGGCTATGTGACCAGGGCTGTAGCATTATAGTACCGAACAAAAAATTATAGTACTTTTTGAAAATGTTAATAATGCAATAAAATCACGAAATATTATTATTATAAGTATATTAAACAAAGATTATCAACTTTTTTTCGTAAAAATTTGTATTTAATTGGGTGAATAATAAGTACAATAAAATTATATAGGATACACTAGTAGGAGAAATAAATTCAAAATTAATATTTTTTCCAATCCATCCACAGATTTATAGAGTATTTATTTATCATTTCACACACTTTATATTATAACATTTATATTACATAACTGAATGTTTTTTCCAGTTCGTCATCTCTCGCGTCATTGGTTGCTGTCGACTCGCGAGAACTTAAGGCTAACGTGTATCAAACTACTTCAATACTTCCCCTGTTTGAGCACGTTCCTCCTTTTCTTTGACTCCAATTATTCTTCTCAAATAATTGAATCGATCCCTTGGAGTAGCTTTGGTGAGAATGTCTGCTTTTTGGTTCTCTGTTTGCAGATACTCGATCTGCACTTCTCCTCCTTGGACTTTCTCTCGGATAAAATGATATCTCACCTCGATATGCTTGGTTCTCTTGTGAAATTCAGGGTTTTTCACAAGACGGATCGCACTCTGATTATCTACGTGTATGGTTGTGGCTGTTTCACACGGGCACTCGATGTCTGATAAGAGTCTTCTTAGCCAAATTGCTTCCCTTGAGGTGATTGACGCAGCAACATACTCTGCCTCTGTAGTGCTGAGTGTCACGAGCTTCTGCCTTTGACTCGCCCATGTAACTGGACCTCCAGCCAGCTCGAAAATATATCCAGTCGTTGATCGACGAGTATCTGCATCGCCGGCGTAGTCAGCATCCGAATAACCTTTCAAATGCAGCTCGTTTTCGTTCCCATGATACTCGATACCGTACCTAGAAGTTCCTGATATGTATGCGATGATCCTTTTTACTGCTCTCCAGTGCTCGTTGCTGTGTTTGCTTAAATATTTGCTAACCGGGTTTACGGCGAACGCAATATCAGGCCGAGAAGCAACAGCTAGAAACAACAGCGAACCCACTGCTTCTCGGAACGGAACTTTCTTATTTTCTCTTGATCACCCTCGATTGGTCGTAGTGAAGAGTTTGGATCGCTTGGTACACACAATGGTTTCGCTTCTTCCATTTCGAATTTCTTGACGGTTTTCTTCGCATAAGCAGTCTGGTGTATAAATATCGATTTTCTCAATCGATCTCGCTCGATTTGCATCCCGACGAAAGAACTTGCGTCTCCCACGGTAATTCTGAACGCTCTTCTCAGCTGGTTGAGTACCTCCTCGATAACGTCACTTGACTCGGCAGCTATTAATCCGTCATCGACAAACAGAGCTAAATACACCGTGCTCGTCTCGATTTCTCCAACGTATATGCATTGATCTGCACTTGATTCTCGAAACTTGAACTTCTTGAGGAATTTATCGAACTCTTGGTTCCAACATCGAGGTGCTTGTTTTAAACCGTACAACGATTTCTCCAGACGACATACTTTGTCCTTCAGGTCTCCTTCTCTCTCCGAGAGCCCATCTGGTACCTCCATATAGATTTCTTCTTCTAATTTTCCATACAGGAATGCCGTTTGCACATCGAATTGTGCCATCTCTAGGTCTTTTGCTGCTACGATTGCTAGTAGCACTCTCAGCGAATCATAGCGTACCACGGGTGCAAAAGTCTCGTGGAAGTCCACTCCTTGTTTTTGCCTGAAGCCACGTCCACAGAGCCTCGCCTTGAATCGATGGACTTCTTTTCTCCAGCATTTTTGAGTACTCGAAATACCCACTTAGAGTCGATCGTCTTCATCTCCGGTTTCCTGTTCGTCAGAGACCACGTGCCGTTCTTCCGATGCGCGTCAAACTCTTTTCCGATCGCCTCGGCCCATTTCTTAGATTCTTTACTGCTTATTGCTTCCTCGTAACTCTCAGGAATGTCATACTCGACGATGTTGGCGTCATAGCGCGATGGTCTCCTTATAGGTCCTCGATCTCGTAAATTTCGACCTTCGTTTTCTCGCACGTCTCTTCTTTGTTCTTCTCGTCGCTGGTCTTCTTCTTCAGCTTGAACAAACACCTCATCATCGTCGTCTTCTTCGTTGACTTCCTCTTCTTGAGCAGCATTGACGATCTTTTCACTCTTCGGCAGGATCAACTTGTCGTCCTCCTTTTCTTTTGGTATTGGCATCGTCCATCCGGCGGTTTCATGAAATGTCACGTCTCGCGAGACACTCACTTTTTTCGTTAACGGATCGTATACCCGATAGTTCGACGAATTGCTGTCGTAGCCCACGAAAATCATTTTTCGTGCTCTCGCGTCGAGCTTTCTCACATGTTGCTTGGGCACATTTACGTAGGCTTCCGATCCGAAAACTCAAATGCTCTAGACTTGGTTTCACTCCCACCCATAGCTCGTATGGTGTTGCTACGGTCTTTCCACTCGAAGCTCCAGCTCGATTCATTAAATATACAGCTGTACTACACGCCTCGGCCCATAAATACTTCGGAAGATTTTTCGCGATCAACATTGTTCTCGCGCTCTCGATTAGGGTTCGATTGTCCCTCTCTGCTTTCCCGTTCTGCTCAGGCGTGTAGGGAGCTGTATATTCCCTTTGAATTCCTCTTGAATCCATATATTCGATCATCGAACGATTCTTGAATTCGAGACCATTGTCCGATCGCAGAACTCGCATAGCTCTTCCAAATTTATTTTCGATGAGCTTGTCGAACTTCTTGTATTTTTCAAACACGTCACTCTTGTGTTTGAGAACAAATACATATCGAAAACTCGTTGCATCGTCCTTAAATATCAGCAAAAATCTCGCACCACCAACAGACTCTTCACTCATCGGCCCACACACGTCTGTGTGCACCACTTCCCCAGGAACTGTCGACGCGCGCACTCGTACTTTCTGAAATGCCTTTCTGTGCGATTTTCCTTCCTGACATGAGCCACAAAAATTTCCAGCATCTTCCGGTAACTCGACTCCTTTTATCAGCTTCTCGCTCACTAATTGTCGCATCGCACGGCTGTGCACATGTCCAAGTCTCTCGTGCCAAGTTTGAAAATCCGCTCTCGCTACATTCGCTTCACCGACACTTTTCGCGCTCTTTGTTTTGAATACCATCCGATAGATTTGGTTCTCTTGTTTCACACCACAACCCACGGTTAGTCTACGATTATCAAAACGAACACAATTTCCATAGAAAAATATTCCAAGTCCTTTTGTCGTGCACACTCCGACTGAGAATAAGTTTTTCTTCATTTCGGGAATGTGTAGAACTTTTTCGATCCTTGATGATTTCCACGCACCATCGACGTATTTTTCTATGTCCACAGTGCCTTCACCCATCACTCTGCATTCTTTGTCATCGCCGAGCAAAACTGTATCCTCCTCCGGTAACTCGCGATAGTCGCGCAACCATTCTCGTCTATAGGTAATATGTCTTGACGCGCCACTGTCTGTAAGCCAGCAATCTCGTTTATCAGTTTTCAGCATAATGTTCGCAATATCAGTCGGTATATCGATACCGAGTTTCTTATCGACCGTCGGTTTCTTCTTTTTTCTTTTGTCCGTATGCTCGACCATGAACGCACAATCTCGCGAATCACTATCACGTTCTCGACGTTTGTTCTTGCACTCGCGCGCGAAATGTCCGAAGCCTTGACAGTTATAGCATTTCACTCTGTCTTTTCCCGGTTTTTTATTTTTTTCTTTATTTTTATTTTCACGCGAACTCGATTTTTCATTATTGTTCGTGTTCATTTTCTTCGTTGCCGCGTACGCTCCCGGATACTCGTCGTTGGCTGTCAGACGCGCCTCTTCTCGAAGCAATCTTTCTTCTAGATTTTCTAGTGTCTGCATTCCCGTCGGTATGTTATCTCACGCCGTCTGAAAACTTGCATATTTCGGCGTTAAACTCCCGAGAATCTTCGCCATTACTGACACATTCGCCACTCTCTCACCAATATCCGCTAATTGCGCGGCCATGTTTCGAACTTTCGTTACATGTTGTATTATCGAGTCGCCCGGCGACATTCGATAATCGTACAGCCTCGTCGCTAGTAATAATTTGTTCGATTCGGATTTTTGCTCGTGCATCGTCGTCAGTCTCGTCCACATTTCTTTCGCGGTCGCACATGTGATTAATGGTCTTAGCTGTTCGGGCTCAAGCGCCGACGATAACAGGAATCGTGCGCGCGCATCCTCAGCCAACCACGTTTGTCGTGTCGCTCCTTCAGCGTCCGGCATCTCGGTTGCCCCATTCACTACTCCCCATATTCTATGTGTTTCTAGTAATGCGCACATCTGGAATTTCCAGCCTTGGAAGTCTGACCCGTTAAATTTCTCCACACTTCGAACTGAGCTGGCCTCTGTCATCTCGGATTCTTTTCACTCCCGACCGCGTGATGAAATCTTGTTGCTAACACGTTGCCAATATGGCCGTCGCTTTTCACACTCGCGACTCGTGTGCCGCGCTTCCCCCGCACTGACTCTATTCGCTTTCTCACCAGACGATTCCTCCGACACACTTTCACCAAACTCTCACAGTCAGCGTGACTGGGCCCATAACCTCTTGGGATTTTCAGGAATCCAATAGATGAGAGTTTGGTGTTGGTGATAAGGAAAAATCTTTATTTAGTATTTATGTAACAGAAATAAGAACAACTGGCTTGAGAAAGCCTTCTTTATATATATGTATATTGTAATTGTCGAGAGACCGCGTTCTGTCTCCCATGAGATCACGACGAAAAAGAAAGACAGCCGAGCTTCTCGAGTCTTTCCGAACTCGTGCCCGACCACCTCGTTCTTCCATTGGCCTAGTTATCTCTCGCGTCATTGGTTGCTGTCGACTCGCGAGAACTTAAGGCTAACGTGCATCAAACTACTTCAATATATTCTACTCCATTTCTGCAATAATTTCTAATTTGAAATTCATGATCGGTGTGTATATTTCTTAAAATTCTTTATGATCTCGCTAAAAAATTCCAGGTAATGGTTTGGGAACGAAAGGTCCAGTTAACCGTTCAGGGACAAAGGACGAACGCCCAAGAAACCGTTAGAGGACAAAAGACGCTCTCCCTTTCCATTACTTTGGATATTATTAGTTTCTAAGTACGGCTCCTGTCCTCCACGTTTTCTTTCATTTATGTTTCATATTTGGCAGCGTGCAGACGTATTCCATCTACAAGAAGCATTTTGAATTTTGTGGTAAGAGTTTTGAGTTTTGTGAGGAGAGTTTGGAGTTTTGTGAAAACTATTGTAGTTGTAGTGAGAAGAATTTGACTTTTTTAAGCTTCCATTTAGTATTACTTCATCATGAGCGTTTGTTTTCTTTGCAAAAAATCTACCACTGATGGTAAAACCAGAACTGTAAAGGCGAAAGGAGTAAAGTCCTTAATTGATCGAGCAATCGCGAAACAATGTGGGGATGATGAACAGTTTTTAAAAAGTGTTTCGGAAGTGATTGTACATACGGTATGTTACCAATATTACGTCGACAGTCGAACAGATAATGTCGTTTGTCGCCGCAGCAGCAGCAGTTTGTCATTTTCGATATCAGAAGCTCCAGAGCCGGATTTCGACTTTACAAATAACTGTTTCATTTGTTCAGAAGTTATTCAAAATCAGCGAGATCACAATCTTCACTGGCAAAGAGGTATTTCTCACGTACGTAATGATCGTTTTAAAGAAACTATTTTGGAACTCACTAACAACCGTGCAAACGACTTTGCAATTGGCATTGCAAATCGAATCGATAATGTTCCAAGCTTGGTTGCCGTGCAAGCAAAATATCAGCGAGATCGTAGCAAAAAATTGTTCGCCAAAAAATGGTGGAAGCAAAAAAAGAATTATGATCGCAGGAACAGTATAGATGAAGCCATGGAAAATATGTATTCTTACTTCAATGAAAATAGCGAAGAATGCCATTTTTTGTATGACGAATGTAATAAAATCAATAAAGAGTGAGTACGTTCCTGAGAGGCGTACAATCATTGAATGATTGAAGGAAAAGTACAAAGATGCAGTGTTATTTTTCAATGAATCTGGTCTAGACTGCATCGTCTGTTTTCAATGGCTTATTTATCAAGTAGTGTTAAAAAAATTGACTTCCCACAAGAAAAATGATCTTCGTGAAGAAAGGTTGCAGAAAATCAGACATGCTGCAACCATTATTTTGGAGGATATTCGTTCACAGCCTTATAAAACAAAAGATTATCCACCTTCTGATGATTTTCTGAAGGACGTTGATAATGTCATTCCTGAAACTTTATCAGTCTTACTATCAGGAATTATATGCCAATCGAAACGTAAATCGCTGAATGCAGCGAAAAGGAAGTGTACATCAATTGCTCATTCTATTGTTGCAGCGACTCGACCTGCTTCATTTATTTCTCCTCTGCTTCTCGGAGTTGGTGCTTTTCTGTATAAAAAATATGGTTCCAGTAATCTTCTTGATGTTCTTTCATCGTTAGGCTACTCTGCATCTTATAATTCAATTTCACTGTTTGAAGACTCTTGTGCGTTTCGTCCTGCTCGTAAAATTTTACCTAATGCCTTCTGTCAGTTTGTCTTTGACAATGCGGATTTTAACAGCAACACGATTGACGGTAAAAATACTTTTCATGCGATGGGTGGTATCCAATGTATAACACCTTATGATAGTATTGAAGCTGATCGCAGTTTGAGGCGTGCCTCACAAAGAATACTAGCTACGGTAAAATCTACTCTCGGCTTAATACCTCTTGCATCACATACAAAAGGAAAAACGGTTGGATTGGGCAAAATAAATGTTGCAGCAATCGAAGGTATTATATTACCGAATAAAAGAAAGGTTCCTACATCTTGCGACTTAATGTCGCTGTATGGAAAATGGTCCTGCACTTTCTATATTAGTGGATGGAACAGCTTCATGATCGAAACAACTGCTGATAAACCTTTCGTGAGGAGTAGAATTTTGTGTTTACCATGTATAAATGCTCCTCCAACAGACTATGACACAATATTAACATCGCTCCTTTTTTCTATTAAAAAATACAAAGCTTCCAATATACGTACCTGTATAGTTACATTCGATCAACCTCCTTATTGGAAAACTCGAGATATTACAGCCACTGCCGATGCTGGTACCGATCTATCCAAACTCGTAGTTCGATTGGGTGGCTTTCATTTGCTCATGTCTTTTATTGGTGGAATTGGGTATATTATGTCTGGCAGTGGACTTGAAGATATCTTCCGATTAATTTATGCGGAAAATTGTGTTCGCCACATAATGTTTGGCCACGCGTATGGTAGAGCTGTGCATGTTCATCTTCTTGTACATTTGTCAATGACGATAATAATAATGGACTCGATGGAATGCACTGAAGAAGAACGAGATTTTATGGATGATGTTATTATTGATATCGACAGAACTACGATTTCGGAGGCCATAGACACTCCTCTTTTTGAAAGAATAAAGACGAAATTTGAGGAGGCTTTGTGTTACGTTCCAGCATGGGCAACCCTCACCTCCAATCGATAAGTTAAAATACTACCTCGCCTATCTCGGAACCAATGCGGCCTGCCCGTAAAATTCAAACAGTATGTACATCTTTTTTCTCTTATCATTTTATTAATACATTTATAAAACTATACCTAAGAAACAACCAGTATTTCCACTCCAGATACGAAACCACAGTTTCCTAGAACACTTATAAAATATTTCTCGAACATCAAAAATCCCGAAATCCAATCTATTTATAGAAACAACCACGCTGAGCAACAAGAAACGCTCCTTATCCTCACCAACACTCTTCTAACGAATAATCATTCCTCTTATATGCAACCGCCAATAATAAACTTTAGTAATAACAAAACTACTTATTCTTAAGCGAAAAGCGGACCACACTCGACTTAATAAATACCTAGACCTACAATTATTTATTCATATTTCATTCCAACGAACGTCTTGTGCGACACCGCCGCTCGATAACCTAAGTATAAACAAACTCTGTACCGTTCTCCGAAATTATAATTTGAAACTGCACTTCCTTTCCCACGAGGCGATAATCTCGAGTCACCTCCACGTGATCGAGATAAACCTCTCTACGTAAAAAACGAAGGGTCTCGCTAACGAACTTTGCCAATCAAACCCATCGAATGTTTGTAACTCCGCCCAAAGAAAAGTGAAAATTGTGAATCTTCCTCGAGAAGAACAGACAGAATCGAATCAACTTCGAACCTGAAAAGATCCTAAGCGAACAAGAATCACTTGTAAAATCGTTATAAGTTCAACTTGTAATTCCAAAATTATAAGTTCAACCTCAAATAAAATACAGTTGTTTTGTTAAGTATATGTGAAGTGTTGGCGTTGCTATCAATATTTTTCCCAATAAATTCCTCTACACGAATCAATAGTGAGGACTCTGGGGAAATACCCATCAACAAGAACGTCTTCGAAGAGGAACTTACTTCGACGATTAATACCAAATCGTTGACTTAGTATATTGAGCACAAGTAAGTCCCAGGCGGCGAGCTCACGTCCAGCCGAATAGCGCTAACCGATTCAAACATCGCGCGCACATCGAATTATCGACGGAGCTCCATTCTCTTACCCACTTGGGACGTAACATTGGACACGTTAGAGAGTAAAGGACCAACACCAACGGCCAAATTGTGGATTCAATACTACGAATTGGTCACTCTCCTCAAACATTTTATAAAAGCCGAACGCTCCGGAAACTAGTTGTTACATTTACAGACTATTAGAGAAATGATTCCCATCTTCCATTCCAGTGGGCATTTCTTGTACGCCAAGTCCAGTCATCTTTACTTGCAAAATATGGTGAATGTGGACAAAATAATGGCTGCTGAAGAGTTCCACTCATTCACAAAACTAGGATACTTCACAATAAGGCGAACTGACAAATTTTTGAGCGGGATCATGTTTGATCAAGCCATTGAGCAAACTCTCATGAGAATGTTCAAATCATTTGGAGGATTGACACATGGTCGTGGTATCACTGAGAGTACCCTGGCATCATGGACTCTTGGCATGATACGTTTGCAAGATGTATGTGAACAAGTAACAGAATACTGCAACATTTCAATGGATAGTTCGAAGCAACACGTTGATTACAGAGATTCACGTATACAGCGTGATAATGAAGACATCGAAAAAATCGATCATTGGCTCGCATCTTATGATTTTACTTTAGACCGCCTTGAATTAATTTGTATTGCCAATGGAATAGTAGCTGCAGAAAACATCAATTGTCACCGTGCCGTTGAGATAGGAGAAGGGTTGATGAGCAACATGATTGGATCTGATTCTCAACGTCTATCTTTTCAGCGAAAAAGCAAGGTTCTTCCTTTCAGTGCTATGTCAAGTACTATTGAAGTTGAAAAATCCCCTGTTGTCATCAATCCATAATTATTATTTCAACGGATGTGCATCTCAAAGGAAACAGTCGGTGATGTTAAGTAATTTCTGGGGTATGAATTGGCACCTTTTCCGTTGTCATTATTTGCAGAAGATGGTATGAGGAAAGGCACCAAGTCATCGCTATTTAATGCATTCACACCAGCCGAAGGATCCGCTAATATCGGTATCAAAAAACATTTCGTCATCGACGGTGGTTTCCTCTTGCACAAAGTGGTTTGGGATCGAAATACATCCTTTAAAGATATTTGTGAAAAATATATTACATATGTGCAACATTACTTTGGATCGTCTGCAAGCATAATATTCGATGGGTTCTCGGACGACCTTGATATTGCAGGAACAAAGTCTTGGGAGCGTTTGCGACGCACCAAAAAAAAAATTACTGTACTGAAATACAATTTAATGCCAACACCGTTCCTTCGATATCGCAAGAGAAATTTTTCGGGAATGAGAAGAATAAGGCCAAGTTCATAGAACTGATCACAATATCTTTGTCAGGGGCTGGGTTCATTGTCGATTAAGCCGAAGCAGATGCAGATACTTTAATTGTGCATTCGGCTCTCGTTGCATCGAAATCCTTCGATTCGGTAACGATTGTCGCAGATGACATCGATGTTCTTGTGCTGCTCACGGCATTTGGAAGAACAATGTCAAACGTATTGTTCTTGAAATCATCCAAAGGCCGTGCAGCCAAACAATTGTTTTGCCCGTTATGTTTCATATATGAAGATGTGATTGCGGACAACATATTGTTTCTTCATGCTTTCTCAGGATGTGACACAACTTCAGCAGCTTACGGCATAGGCAAACTGAAATATATAACAACGTTGAAAAAACATCCTGAGTTGGCTAGTGGAGCTCTATTCTTTAATGAACATGTAGATGCCGCTTTGCTCACTGTCGTTGGCGAGCGTTTTTTCATTGCCTTATATGATGGCAACAAGGACGACGATACCTTGAATAATTTGAGATATAAACGATTCGCCAAGTCAGTGACAAAGAATACGTTTAACTTGTCTTCACTTCCTCCAACACAAGACACAGCCCGTTTGCACAGCCTTAGAGTTTATCAAACTAGTACGCGTAAGTATTACAACAATTATTTACACTTCAATTTAGATAAGTACAGGTAATGGGAATGTAATAATACAATGAGTAGGAATACATGTATGACCGAACGGATGAGATGAGTGTAAGATGTGTAAATGGGGTAATCAGTAAATTAAAAATTTTAACAAAAATATTTACGTGATTGGATATAAGGTAAAAAAGATGAATGAACGAATGAATGTGTACGCGCCAGCAGCGTCTCGTAAAGGTGTAAGGAAGGGGAAGTAGTTGGATAAGTAGCCGCAAGAGGCGCTGATGCTAGAGATGAGTCACGATGGCGACAGAGCCTAAAAGAAGAGTGTAGTTATTTCTCTCGCGCTGCATTTTCGACTAAATAAAGAAATGTAAAAAGTTTGACGATGGTGAGTACCATATATGAGTGAGAAGAAATGCGAATCCAGGAAATTGTAGAGTAACTTATGATATATGGGTCGAGCCACCAATATTTTTTGTGTTTCGTCTGTGTTTCTCGCTTTCGTCACGTAGCGGTATGGCTCTTGAAAATCTAATAACTCGGTAATTATCGACGTCACAAAAAATGTTCTAAACACAAGTTGTACGGTGTAGAGGGGGCCATCAAATGCGGCCATTTTTTCAGAAGAGGTACTAAGACACAGCGAAGTAAATGTACCATTCCGTTTAAAGAAGTGAAGGTGGCCTTGAGGTGCTCTACAAAGGTATTTCGATAAGAGCTATTCATAATTTGAAAATGTAGCGACATTTCGAAAAAGTCCGCATGATACTGTGTTACGGTGAAGTAAAAAAATATCCACAAGATCGCGTTTGTTCTATGCTGATCAATTTCCAGATCGACAGTGTCCAAGCCGGCGAACGTTTGACGCAGTAGTCACGTCATTCAAATCAAACTGAACGACAACCTCGATTGACATACATGCGATACAGATGAATGCGGGTTAGTAAATAAACAGAAGGTATTCGAAGTGTTTTGAATGAGTACGATCTCCGTTATTTGTCATGTCCAGCTAATTTTAGCTCGCATCGCTACCAAATGTTTCACTACCAACATACATATTTCGCTACGAAATGTTTATAAGACTACCAAATATTTGGTAGCCCAAGATATTTATATTTGTATTATCGATGCTGATTTTGAATGACTTTCAACGACTTTGACCTCCGAATGTTTTTGTGCGGTATGAGGTGCTCTACAATATCGTTGCAAAAATGTACCATTCATTTTAAACAAAATAAACGTGACCTTCACTGTGTGTAAACTCCTCCACCGAAATAAATATATAGTCTCATTTGATGGCCCCCTCCACACCGTACACCTTTTGTTTGGAACATTTTTCGTGACGTCGAAAATTACCGAGTTATTTCGGGTGGCAGAGATAAAAGGGGCACCTTGTACATACGCTCATGGCTAAAGCTGCAAGATTCATTCGTGCGACTCTATTGTTTTCACTTCGTCTCATTTCCTCTGAAGGAAGCAACGGGGAATAACACGGACGGTCGCATATCGCTACGTGGTCTCGGCGCTTGGGCCGCATTGGCGTACTAGAGCGTCGTAGCATACGCTTGCCATGCAATCTAGCAGCAGTCAGCAGTGGTTCATAGCCAAATATTATGAGCTTTACGCTATCGCGGCAAAAGCGGAATCATCTGAATTTTCCGCACACTAATATTGCCTCTTAACTTGATCGAAGTATAAAAAGTGTAATACTGTTAGAAACCGATTATTTTAGCAACAACTTGTCGAAACCGGTTAACCGCGTTCGTTTAAGGCATTTAACCTCGCAGTGGAAACTTCCATGGCGAAGCAGAACGCGATGTTACACGCTGCGTAGTCAGCCAAACGAAAAACAGCCATGGCATTACGAAATCGATCAAATCACAATTACCGATTTTCCAATCAGTAACCCAATAATTTCCGGACACCCGCACGAAACCTCCACAGCGCCTTCTCTCTAAGGTATCGAAGATTCTGTTCGATCGATTGTCAAGCAGTTTTAATTGATTTCTTAGACCTAATAGCCGCACCAGTCGGTTTTCCTACACTCTTAACGGCAAATCCACTTGTATACCTAGAGTCTTATGGGCGTGATAATGAGTTTTGGGAAAACCCATTTAAAGAACCGATTAAGAACTCTACATGTTTAAGTAATCCTTAGCGGCTTTTAATATCACACGCGATAATTCTGTACCGCAACAATTACCTGAGCGGCATTACGCGTGGAAATATTTCGAGATCAATTACTAATTTCCAATAATAACACATTACTCAATAAGTGTCCAGTCTCACACATAGGTGACACCACTGTTGACAGACCCATATGATTTCTGGATCGTACTAATCTTCAAACGACCCCTGTCATAATTTCATGACAATCTGATGCTTAGTACCAAAGTAACAGTGGTTTCAGTAAAACCACTTTTGTTATTCTTAAAACATTGGATAAAAAAGAATTTCGTGTGTTGATCAAACACTGTTTTTAATGGGAAAAGATATCGTTGAAGCCAAACACTGGCTTGACAAGCATTATGGGGACTCTGTACCCGGGCAATCCTTTATTATTAATTGGTATGCTAAATTCAAACGCGGTTGTACAAACACCGATGACGTTGAACACTCTGGTCGCCCAAAATCGGCAGTTTGTTCGCAAAACGTAGAAGAAGTCCAGAAAATAGGTTTGGCCGATCATTAAATGAAATTACGTAAGATAGCTGATATCGTAAAGATATCAGAAAGTAGTGTATTTACAATTTTACACAAAAATTTGAGTGTGTGTAAGTTGCTTTCGAAGTGAGTGCCGCGCTTGCCCACATCGGACCAAAAAAAAACAACGCGTCGACGATTCAGGGCGCTATTTGCAACTGTGCAACCGAGATAAAAAGATTTTCTTGCGTCGGGATGTAACAATGCATTAAATGTGGATCTACTACTACATACCTGAATCAAAAAGATCATCAGCTGAGCGGCCAACTGCCGGTGAAAGTTGTCCAAAACGACCAAAAACTAAAAAATCACTTGGCGAGGTTATAGAATTCGTATTTTCAGAAGCGCATGGTATTTTTTCCATCTACTACCTTGGTGAAGGTAACACTATCAATAGCGAATATTACATGGCATTGTTGGATCGATTGAGTGTAGAAATCGTGAAAAATCGGCCTTACATGCAAAACAAAATTGTTGTTTCACTCAGACAGGTACAGTGCTGTTACGTCCTAGCCAGTAATACCGGAGTCGACATAGGGTGTTCGGCCGGCATCTCAAACTCTCGACAGTCGATAATATACCAGCACAGTCACCGTTACTCGTCAATCACAAACTCTTAGTTAACCAACAATATCATTTATCCTTAAGTAACAAATAGACTAACAGGGTACCACGCTCTCATTACACATACACACACCAGAGAATTCAAAACTGTAATCAAATATAGGCACTCTATCAATTTATTAACACCCTGTCCGGCGAACATTTTCTTTTATATTTTTTCCACAAACGTCTCATGCGACACCGCCGCTCGATAACACAGTCATAAACAAACTCTATACCATTCGCCGAAATTATAATTCGAAACCCTACTTCCTTTCCCACGAGGCGACTATCTCGAGTCACCTCCGCGTGATCGAGATAATCCCCTCCGCCAAATAAAACAAAGGCTCACACAAATCCGACCAATCAAAAATCGACTGCCCTTTTTTGTAATCTGCCTCTGCGAGGCAGAACGGGCAACGCTCTGAAAAAACTTAACACAGATCATACTCAGCATTCTTCGAGAACACATCCAAAAACACGAACTCAGTAAAAGAACTCTATCAATATCGAACTCGAAAGTATCTTAAACGAACAAATCTCAGACCTTTGTAAAATCGTTCTAAGTACAATTTTGTGTTGTAATTCCCAAGTTACAATTCCAACTTGAATAAAATACAAGTTGTTTGTTAGTGTACGTGAGTTACTGGTGTTGCAATCAATATTTTTTCCTGCAAAAATCGTCCACACGAAACAACAGTGAGGACTCTGGGGAAATATCAACCTACCACAAGAACGTCTCCGAAGAGGAACCATCCTCGACGATTCATCTTAAATCGTTGAATTAATATATAGAGCACAGGTGAGTCCCAAGCCTTGAACTCTCGTCCAGCGGAATAGCGCACTCATTCAAATATCGCGCGCACATCCCATCGTCGACGGAGCTTCAAAATCTCTCCACCTTGGGACGTAACAGCTCAATATATTAATAAAACTATTTAGGATGAATCGTCGAGGATGGTTCCTCTTCGGAGACGTTCTTGTGGTAGATTGATATTTCCCCAGAGTCCTCACTGTTGATTCGTGTGGACGATTTTTGCAGGAAAAAATATTGATTGCAACACCAGTAACTCACGTACACTAACAAACAACTTGTATTTTATTCAAGTTGGAATTGTAACTTGGGAATTACAATACAAAATTGTACTTAGAACGATTTTACAAAGGTCTGAGATTTGTTCGTTTAAGATACTTTCGAGTTCGATGTTGATAGAGTTCTTTTACTGAGTTCGTGTTTTTGGATGTGTTCTCGAAGAATGCTGAGTATGATCTGTGTTAAGTTTTTTCAGAGCGTTGCCCGTTCTGCCTCGCAGAGGCAGGTTACAAAAAAGGGCAGTCGATTTTTGATTGGTCGGATTTGTGTGAGCCTTTGTTTTATTTGGCGGAGGGGATTATCTCAATCACGCGGAGGTGACTCGAGATAGTCGCCTCGTGGGAAAGGAAGTAGGGTTTCGAATTATAATTTCGGCGAATGGTATAGAGTTTGTTTATGACTGTGTTATCGAGCGGCGGCGTCGCATGAGACGTTCGTGGAAAAAATATAAAAGAAAATGTTCGCCGGACAGGGTGTTAATAAATTGATAGAGTGCCTATATTTGATTACAGTTTAGAATTCTCTGGTGTGTGTATGTGTAATGAGAGCGTGGTACCCTGTTAGCCTATTTGTTACTTAAGGATAAATGATATTGTTGGTTAACTAAGAGTTTATGATTGACGAGTAACGGTGACTGTGCTGGTGTATTATCGACTGTCGAGAGTTTGAGATACCGGCCGAACACCCTGTGTCGACTCCGGTATTACCGGCTAGGACGTAACAGTGTCACAATTCGATAAGAATGATGATCAAATTGAATGACCTACGGGTCTAATTATTCCCCCACTCACTGTGTTATCCAGATCTGGCTCCCAGCAACTACGGTCTTTTTGCACACCTCAAAAGATGCTCCAAGTAAAGAAATTTGGCTCAAATGAAGAAGTGATTGTTGAAACCGAGGAATATTTTGAGAGTAAAGACAAATCGTTCTACAAAAAAACCATCGAGAAGTTAGAGGAGAATTGGCGTGAATGTATCTTTTTTAAAGAAGAGTATGTTGATCAATAAAATTGAATTATTTGTTTCAGTTAGACCGAAAACTTATTGAGTGATGTGTTATTATAATTTCGAATCAATTGTAGGTGATCGAATTCGGCGACACTTCGTTATTATCTGAGTGTTTGCCTTTTACCAACTCAGCACCTAAAATATGAACGTCGCAGTTATGTGCGTACTATAAGTAAACAAAAAGACGAAAAAGTGTATTCTGTTGAAATAAGCCAGACCGCCGAGCCTTTGGCGAATCGTGATCATGCCCAGCGAAGTGGTTTTCTGTTTTACCTTCCGACTCTTCAGACGCGGCGGCAAAGTGAGCAGTAACGCCCGATTACACACGAAAGGTGAGGTTCCACCGTTTCAATTAGGAGAAAGATCAAGTTGCCGAGACCTGACAACTGAAGAGCGATTATAATAACTAAAAAACTAAATAAATAATTAAGCCCGCAAAAACAGACCTAACAACTGGTGCCAGAAGTGCTATTTTCTGTCCTCCAACTTACTTTTATCCATAAACTTGGAGATTAAAAGATTAATTAACCAAACATAATGGCGAAGTCATTCATTTCGTCACTCGAGCAAACAACGGTCAAAAATCGCCGTAGAGAAAGTCGAGAAGCAGTGCGTAGTTTTCCGACCTACGACGCACAATGGAACGAGCGTTAAGAAAAAGCGGACATAGAGTAGAAAATTAAAAGGCTAAATTATCAGCAATTTACAATGAATTATCATCAACAAGTATTTATAGAATTAACATATATTCAGTTCTTACATATATTGTAAGTTATATTATGACAATTTTGACCCCAAGGTTGCACATTTGTAAAAGTGCAGTTTTTAGCCTATTTTAAATTGTTAATGAATTGGCAGTAGATTGCATACTATTAAATAAATTTGATCAATCTCTTAAAATGATATTATTTACGTCTGAGACTAACGAAAAATGCATTTCCAAGATATTTTTCTTTATTTCTGTATTTAATATTTGGCGGATAAAAATTACTAACAATAAGTTAGATTTTTAAAATTTATATTCCAACTCTGCCTACAAAAATGGTAACAAATTATAGCTAATTGACTTATTGCACGGTATTTAGACAACCTTGGACTACTAGAATATGCAAGAATTGGCTGCGGTAATTTGCGGTTTTTCAAGAATGATACGTTGAATAATGTAAAAATATTTTTGTTAACTATGTCCTCAAAGTACGAAAATATCGATTATCTCGAGAACTATGCAATTTAGAAAAAAATGATCAATATGAAAGTTGTAGGATTTCGAATGAGATGTGATACGGTGCCATGAAAATTTGAGCCCTATAGAGCCCGTATTGAATTTTTTAAATGCGAACTCCCGTTTATGATTGCATATTATTGTAACTGACGAAGAGACATTTCCAAAACGCTAAATTTATGTTTATTTTCGATAAAAATTATCTAATCTAGGAGTCGCTAATGTTGCAATACCGTCAAAATATGGAAAGGTGTATGGCATTCGTTGAGTGGGGATACGCGAGGTCCGCACAGTGGGGGAACACGCGCAGGCTCGGAGCGCTTGTTATACGCATATTCCTTCACTCCTAGAGCACCGTGGGTGCTAGAGGGCCGAATCTGGTACCACAGCGTCCACATCACATCTCGCACCGCGTGCATCGTAGGGAAGAGGAGAAGAAAGAGAAGCGGTCCACATTTTTTATCACGCAGCGTTCGTTTGGATATCTTCGAATCTCTAGTCGAGGTTGTACTGAACCTATCTACAAATAGCTGTTACGGATCAGCTAGTTCTGAATCCAACAAAGAGTAGTTTTGCTGGCACGAACAGAATGCAGAAGGCGCTCTGTTATAAAAATAAATGGAAGAGAAATGGGAGAGATAGCGTGCGGCGCCGTCGGAAGGACGTGAGAGCCCGCACGTCCCGTACGGGTCCGTTAATGATCTCCTATTAGGACTTGGGACGTCTGAGGGTGTTGAGAATTTCGGTCCAAACTATGTCCCCGAAATAACAAAGGTTATTGCACCCGTTCGATACTAATGAAAGGTTGATATAAAATGAAGGAAAAGATAATAAAGGAAATAAACAATTAAATTAGAACGGTTCACTTACTACTTGGCTGGTCCCCGCAGTGCGACGTCAGTCTTCGTAATACTACGTGTCTTAGTCTACACCTAGAGTTCTTAATTGTGGATTGCGCTTCATCCACCGATTAATATAGTACAAATGATGTTTCGCAAAACGGGCTATAATATTGCTCGCTCACTGTATTTATTAACGCGAACAGATTATTCGGTTACACAATAAAATTACAAAGATAACACAAACGATTACTAATATTATGCGAACGGTTTATAATATTACGCACGCCATTTAACTCTGTTTCGGGTAGCCGCGAAGCGCCAGAGCCGACCAAACTATTGGCTACTTTAACGACCGCGACGTGATTTCAGGTCTTATTTCCCGATGACGGGCACGCAGCAGAGCTTCATCGATTGTTAACAAATCGAGATTCTTTCGCGATTCCGTATCGCACACCGGGGTCCGCGGACCCTCAGGTGGGGATATGGAATTTGCCAGTAATCACACGCATATTCAGAAATATGGCGTGATTTCGAGGAGGCACCGCCGCGTTTGTCCTGCGTCAGCTGCGCGTGCCGACCCTTACGAAGGTTTTCGCTGATCCGGAGCTTTGACTCCTCGGATCGCGATCGCGCGTGCCTCCGTGGTCAGCAATGTCGTTGTTACTATGCGATAGTTCATCGCAGGAAACTATCGCACGATCACAACATAACATGTCCGCTTGGAAAATCTGGATTTGGAAAATTGAGTCATCTGTTGGATTCTTCTATGAATATATTGGCGCCCATAAATAATATATAAAAATAAATAATATATTTTGTTATTAATTTGGCGTTCCTCTTTATTTTCTTTTTAATTTTCCTTATATTTTCAAAATATGACGTCAATAATAAACAATGACTTGCTTTGTTATTTGAGAAATTCTGAAAATGATATCAATTACGATCATATGGTTCTTAATTTTATAATTCAACATTTTAATATACAGTCTGAGACTGTTGAAAATGAATTAAAAATTCGTTTAAGACTATTTTGTACAAATGTACGTACTCGATGGCATAAATGTGGGTGAAATTTTAAAACTTTTGAAGCCAAATACAACTCTTGGCTAACAGAGAGGTTTTAAATTGAATCCAATTAAATTGTTAACCATACAAAGTTATCGTGAAACCTTTGTATACAAACTTTCAGTGAAGTAAGTAATATGCATAAGAGAAGATTAACCCAGACTTTACGGGAAGAAAATTCAGGGGAAGTTCTTCTCATAGCAGCGAAACTAAATTTAGCGGGTGCGGGTTTTTCAGATCTCGCAACAGTTATTGATTATTTGATTAACCACCCTAATGATGTTAAGCATGTTTGGGATTTCTGTGAGAATCAAATTGGAAAGGGAACATGTGTAGGTACGATAGTTAGTCTTGATCTTTCTAAAACACAGTAGAAAAATGTGAGACAAACTTGCATTGAACAAGGAATTAATAAATTGCAATCTTATTGCCAAAATCAAAAAGCTGAGGAAGATTGTTACGTTCTATCAGATAAAGTAGTGATTACGGATACATTGGTTCAAATAAATTTGCAATGAATTTTAATTTAACAGCCATTAGATCTTTAAGTGCATGTTAGATTTAGTTTGAACCAGAAACACGTTCATAATTAATTATTTAGTAAATGGGATTTTGATGGAGTTTTTAATCAGAGCATGTATAAACAAAGGTTTCATGATGAAAACCAACTGCAAATAGATAGTTCAGTTTTAATAACGAGTTTCATGCCTATTAAATTGTCTCAATCCAATAATATTATTTGGCAATATGAAAGTCCATCATCCATTTGATAGTGCTTTTCCTTCGATTCGATTTGAATTCATTCACGAAAATACTAAAATATCGAAAGAAGAATATAACCGAATGGAAAAAGATAATTAAAAGTTTAGTACCAACAGTGTATGGAAATGTGATGGTTAAGCACGAAATGCTTTTAATCATGGTTGATGAGAAAATATGTACAGCAACATCAAACACATCATTTGTGCAACATGTCCTCTATGTTTGGCTAAACCCAAAGAGCTGAACGGCCTCAACATAGTTCTAATACGAGAAATTAATGTTAATTTATATACAGTGGCAGTAAAAATAGAGCCACTAAATGAACGAATCAAATATCATCAGAAAAATTTAACAAAAGAGGTTAAATTTTGGTCTAATAATTAATATTTAGTCGGATAACCCTGTGACGTGATTTTCTGAGTCCTAGCAAATCACGGTCACAAGGTATCGCTCTCGCTATAGTTAGTCTCTCTCTCAACTGAGGAGGAGAGGGCAATGTTTACCGGCAATGAAAATTTGGCATTATATAGATGGGTGTTTGCGATTTCGAAGATTAGGAAACAATTAGTCTACCGCGAGTCGTCGAAGCGTCGCGATCGTGACAATAATAAGTCCTCGCGTACGATCGGTGTCGGACAGTCGGTGTCTCACTCGCTTTCGTGTCACGTGTCGGAGATGTGTCGTTCTCTCTCTCCATACGCGAGCTCTAGTGTTGTCTCTCGGTCGTCTTTCTCTAGAGTGAGAGGTCCGATCTCGTCTCGTACTGTGATCGTTCGCGTGAGTTTTCTGTCTCTCGTTTGAATTACGCGTAGTGCAAGTTTCCAAGGGAGTATCGATGGTTTTCGATACGCCCTTCAGCGCTCTCGTGATCTACAAAGATCCTCAGTGGCTCCGGTGTCTCGTGGAGTTAGTACGAATATTCGCGAGTGTCTTGTGATCGAGGCCGAGTCTCGCGTAGCTCGCGCTCTCCCGTTAGTGCGTGAATAGCTCGTTTTCGCCAGCCCTCGCTGAGGGTATGACCCGTCCTCGCCTCGAGTACTCGCTCGTGTGTTTACGTTCGCGCTCGTCTCCCCAGACGATATCTTGGCTCTCGTGTTATACGAAGGGAATAATATAATTCGCGGCCAGTGTATTCACGAATTTCGTGCCAGGGATCGCGCTGCATTCGTATTTTCGTGTCTCGGCCTGATCGGATACCCCTGGCAACACTCCGTCCGAGCGAGTCAAGCTACGTCAGAGGATTCTCAGCCGAAGGTGAGCCAAGGTCTTCGGTAGCTCGGTGAGTCGTTCGATGTTTACATGTCCGACCCCAAGTTGCGTTCTCGTGTTGTTCCCGAAGAATAATAAAGTTCAAATTCAGTGTGCTTTCGATCTCGTGCCGTTCCCGAATAATAATCAAAGCAAAATTAAGCTGTGGTTTCGTTTCTCGTGTTCGGTGAAGCGCTCGAGCCGATGGCTCGCGCGAGTTGGAGTTCTCGCATCCATTGTCCGTCGACCCCGACCCTCTCTGACAAACCTTGCAGACTGAACGGCCGAGCAATTCCGTCCCCCTCGTGGGCCCGCCGATACGTCCAGATCAGCCCATTTTCGTCGCTTCCGGCGAAACAAAAAGAGGCCTCTTCGGTTATCGGAATGTTTTGTTATGTCGTTGTCTTCGGTGAGATTATTCCCGTCTCCTGTTACTGTCATTGTCGTTATTGTTGTTGTTGCGTGTTGGCCGATGACCAGTTGGTGCCATCGCGACGAGGTCCCCCCGTGATCGCCGGTTCTGCGCCGGTTGTCGAGACCGGCGAAACAAAACTCGACTGGCGCCCAAGTAGGCATTTGCGGTCGCGCGAGCGAGACACTGACTGACGAAGGTGACGATTACGGAAATGTTTCCGGGTGGCCGGAAAATTCGTCACAACCCTTATTTTTCAAAACCGTTTGACATCTCCTGCCCATGGAATCCACTAATCATTTGCATTCGTCTTCTGAAATCGAGTACCACGCTTTTTGAATTCCTTCCCAGAGATTGTTAAGATTTGTCGCTTTTGAACAATACATTTTTTTATCCACGCTGCTCCATGAATTTTCAATGAGTGTCGGGAGACTGTGCTGGCCATTCCAAAAGACTTACATTTTTCGTCTCGAGAAACTGCTTCGCAACCTTAGCAGTATGTTTAGGATCATCGTCCTGCATGAATTTCCATATTAGTGGCATCTCTTCTCGCGCATAAGGCAGCATGACGTTCCAAAGGATGTGTTTGTACATTTCAACATTCATATTTCCCTCAATCCGGGATATTGGATCGACCTCATACCAGGAAAAACATCTCCAGACCACAGCCACCATCATGTTTCACAGCTTACACGGTGTACTTAGGATTGTTTTCTTGGATTGGTGGACGTCTCACATAAACTTTTCCGTCCGACGAAAACCAATTAAACTTAGATTCATCTACCCATATCACATTACACCACTAGCAATCATCTTTATCCTTGTGATTCTTAGCAAACGGTAATTGTCGCGTCACGACAAACGAGAGAAAATTCAATGAGGGAAAAAAAGTTAAGGATAGAGTTCCTTTCTGCGGAATTTCGCTGACAGCCGTTGTCGAGTAATACGTGATGCTTTAGAATTTTTGAAGCTTAAAAATATAAAATATTTTTTATAATCCTAAGTCGGAAAGTTTCGAGTGGTGAGGACTCATAGGCAAATTTCGTGCCGAGTAAAAGGGAGTGATCGAGTGTGCACCAGATGTTTTATTGCCACTTCGGGTTTTTCAAATACAAAGGCTGTTTTAGATTGCCCACGCAGTTTTTCTAGATCCTTTAGCAGTACGACATTAACATATCAAGCGAGAGTCGTCCCCACCCCAACACAGGGTCTTCTACCCCCAGAAATTTTTAAACTTACAACGCTAAAAATGTAAAAATTCACAACTGCTCACACGACACAGTGAAAGGAGAAACATCCACCTCGAGCTCCTCAAGCTAACTAGATATTTGTTAACCAATTAGTCACTAAATTTTTGTAAAATAAACAATTTTAACCTCGTTAAGCAAACACGCGTATAACATTCGTTCGCACCCTCCGAAGTTCCTGAATTTAAAACTACGCAGGTGAAAATACGGTAGCTTGTGATTCTACGACTATCAAATATCCGTTCGGAAGTCTGGAATAGACAAAACAATAATCTTTTCGATAACTTCTTTTTCGTTACGTGCGGATTCTTTCTTGCAATTCACCTATGCAATTTTGCTTCGATCAGTCTCCTTTGTACTGTCGACGTGGATAATTGAACGTCTATTCATTCGTCTATAGCTGGCATTTCAAACGTGGTACAGTTAAGAAAGGGTCCTTCTTATCGCGTTGACAGATTAATCGATCCATACGCACCGACAATTTTCAAGGTCGTCCTCTGTTTGCAACTGCAGGAGTTGCTCGCTTTACTTTTTCTATTGAATTTTGCAACCGTTTCCGTGAAACACTCAACTCTTTTGCAATTCTTTTCATAGAAACAACTCTCTGCGACATTCGAAACATTTCTTGTCGCTCACCATCATTTCTAACTACAAAAAGGCCCCTCGAAAGCATAAAACTTTCTCATGAACAACTTTTTGATTGGACAAATAGTTTCCGAAATATTCAGCTGTTAAGAGTTATGTGGGCCACCCTGTATATAGATAGGCGGACTCTACTTTGGCTTATACATTGTAAAAGAGGTAATTACATTTTCCGACTTTTTCATTTTATCACATAACAGTCCGCTTGGTTTACTCTAAGTCCTTGCGATCTTCACTTAGTCGTCGCAGTTATGCCCATGGCTCGAATTCTTGATGTCGCTCCGGTGGTCTTGACATTCGGGTCGAACGCCTCGGTGCAACGTCCTCTGCTCGTTCCGTCTCACTCAGGGGTGGAGTAGTCGGATGCGGCGTGTCCTCCAGTTCCTCCTCGGCGTCGAGAAGTGCCTGCGAGTGCTGTTCCTCGTTGTCGGCTTCCCGAACGACTTCATCGCTCGTCGATTCGGTTTCATCGTTAGCCTCGTCGTCGTCATAGGGGGGTTTCCAGATTTTCAGCTGGGTAACATGCACCGTCGTTGATCGTCCTTTGGCCTTTCCTACGTCACACAGTCGTAGGATACGGTACGTGTCCGCTGGAAGCAGCTGGACCACCGAGTACGGTCTCTTGTACTTGGTCTGCAGCTTCGTGGAGTCTCCCGTACTTATCGTGGCAGCTTTCACGTAGACGATGTGTCCTGTTTGGAATCGTAACGCCTCGTAGTGGTTTCGGTCGTATTGGTCCTTTTGCCTCTGTTGCGATACTGCGATATTACGATGCGCTTCGGCCTGCAACTCCTCTGGTCGTTGGTACCTGTTGTCCTGTTCTACGGTGGCCAGTCGAAGCGGTCCCTCACCGCGACTTGGCGTGTAGCCGTATAAGAGTTCGAACGGACTCTTCCTTGTTGTTGCGTTGACGGACTCGTTGAGATCTTGTTGGATCCGTGGTAATGCACGGCCCCATGTTCGGTCATCATCCGTCGTGGGGTTGGCTTGGATTGCCGGTACCAATACGGCGTTTGCCCTCTCGACTTGCCCGTTCGCTCACGGGTGACGGGCTGAATTTAAAATGTGTCTGATCCCGTGCTCACGACAGAATTCGGCAAAGGCCTTGGATGTGTAGCACGTCCCTCGATCGCTGATGATCCTTTGTGGAGCACCGTATCCATCGACCAACTCGTCGAGGTTCTTAATTACCGGTCCCATCCGTGTGACCTTTACCGCCTTTAAAAAAAAAACTTAGTTAAATTATCGACGATAACGAGTACATACTTGTGGCCCCTGGTACTGGTCACGAAGGGTCCCAAGTGGGCCACATGGATGGTAGCAAAAGGCCGCATTCCCGGTTCTATCGGGTGAAGCGTCCCGGGTTGGCGTCCTGGTTTAGTCTTGGAGGCCAGACACGTGATACATCCGCCGATGTGATTGCGGAGGTACTTCCTCATACCCGATAAATAATACCTCTCCTGAACCTGCGCGACGGTTCTCTCCAACGCTTGTTGGCTGCGAAGATCGTGGTAGCGAATCGCCAGTCCTTTTCTCATGGCTCTCGGCACCACGAAGAGCTTCTTGTCACTCAGGAGTTTATACACGATGCCCTCACTTAGCGTGTATTCACGAACCCGACCTCGTTCGTCCTTCGTCCGCTCTGTCGGTCATAATTCGAGGATGCGACGCATCTCTCTCAGGTCTGCGTCCATTGCCTGGTACATCCGCACTAAATCTAGTTCGGATTTCACACACAGCACGTCTCCGACGTTCATTACTGTCACAGCAGGCGCTCGGCTAATCGCGTCGACAAGAGCCAACTTTGCTCCTGGACGGTGTATAATCTCGTACGCGAACTCGCTTAAAGTGTCCATCCGATGACTTGCGGGTTGACGGTACGCTGGGTAGACAAAAACACAAAGCTTGACAATCAGTAATTATGTTACACTTGATATTGACCAGCAGCGGTCGCAGCCTCGTTACTGCCCATACAATCGCGCGCAGTTCGAGTTTGCTGGAATGGTAGCGGGTTTCAGAGTCGCTGGTGCGGCGGCTCACTGCATAAACAAGTTTGAGCTGTTTGGGTCTCGGAGGAATACTCCTGCAAAGAGTATTCCTCCGAGACCCATCGAACTGGCATCTGTATGGAGCTCCGTATACGCCTATAGATCGAATGACTTGAGCACTGGTTCATTCGTTAGCGCCCTCTTGAGTTCATCGAATGCCTGTTGTTGCGGAGCCTCCCATTTGAACTTAGACTCAGCCTTTAACAATCTGGTGAGCGGAGCTGCCAGCTGGGCGAACTTCGGTACGAATTTCCGGAAGTAGCTGGTCAGGCCCAGGAATCTACGCACTTCATGTACGTTCGTGGGTTGCGGGAACAGTCGTATCGCCCCGACCTTATCCGTTCCCGGAGAGATGCCTCATCCCGAAATCTGATGTCCCAGATAGCACACAGTCGTGAAGAGGAAAAGGTACTTCTCCAACTTCAGCGTTAGCCCGGCTCCACGGAGAGCCGTCAGCACTTGTTTTAGCTTCGGCTTTAGGTCATTCCAATTCCGTCCCGGTATGAGAATATCATCCAGGTAATACAGAGTAACCCCATTTTCCAATGGCCCCAGAGCTCGATGCATCGCTCTGTTAAAATAGGCAGGTCCGTTCATTAGGCCGAAAATCATCCGCGTAAATTCGACGGTTTCGTCTGGCGTGATGATTGCGGTTTTCTCTCGGGTCTCAGGCTTCAGCGGCACCTGCAAGTATCCGTGCGCCAAATCCAGCAGGATGTACACACAGCTATCCTGCAGCTGGGTGAGATGGTCCTCGATGTTCAGGAGAGGGAAATGTACCCTTTCCGTGATAGCATTTAATTTTCGAAAATCCACACAGAGGCAATTCTCGCCATTTTTCTTTCGGACCAACAATACCGGGCTGACGTATGGCGAGTCTGTAGCCGTAACGATGCCCGTTTGCTTCCACTCACTCAGTATCCAGCGTATCTCTTCCCGATCGTGCGGCGTCGCCCTGTACGGCTTGCTGTACACCGGCTCTGCTCCCGGTTTTACCCGGATGTCGATCTCCGCGTTCTTCGAGTATCCGAGGTCCTCCAAGGAAAGAGAGACGCAGTCGCGATAACGGTTGAGCATCTCTAAGATCTCCTCCTTGACCTTGAGCGATTGCTCTCCTCCAATTTTTACATGCTTCTTCTCGATTGGCAGCATCACTGAGCATCCCCGATTGAGAAGCATGATCTCGGCTATGTCTCCACGTGCAAGGACTGCATCCTTCGGGAGTTTCCCTATACGATCACCGTCATTGCACACAGCTACGGTTCTGGTCGATCCCTGTACACTCAGTTCAATTAGTCGAATTGTTCTCGGCGGTACGGTTACACTTGCGGTGGTCACTAAGTTATCGCGTCGTTCATTATTCCGATCATTCTCCGGCTCAAATTTATAATAAACCGTAAGACGGTCTTCCTCAATCTTAAAGGCCACTCCAGGTGCATCAAGAAAATTTCTTCCGATCAAAATGTCCGGTCGTTGCGAATAGTTGTCGACCACGTGAATTAGCGTGTCACGCACTGTCACGTCGTCCACTCTGATCGTCGAGTACAAGATTCCTTGTGTCATCACAGCAACTTCAGGCGGTTCATGTGGCTGCAATACATGTTTTTCCGGCATGACCTCCCAGTTTTCTCTTAAGGCACGGACAGCCTTGATGGTGCACGCGGAACCTCCGGTATCGACCAATGCGATGAGTGGTCGCCCGTTGAGTATTGCAGTCTTCATGTACCTTTCAATATTCCCCGGAATTTCACGTTCCAACTGTAATACCTCGGCTCGTCGAGCTGCTGTCCGGTCAAGCAACGGACAATTTCCCCCTATATGACCTGTCTTGTTGTGTCGAAAACACGCAGTTGCATCGGCTCGTTCTTGGCAGTCTCTGATCACGTGACCCGGTTTCCGACATCGATAACAGACGCGCTCTTTACTCGTGCTGCTATTGTTTTCGCGTTTTGGTTCATTCGCATCTCGTTTGACTCGATCAAATTCGGTCGGTCGTTTATCCTTCGGGCGTTTATCCTTCGGTCGTACTCCTTCGCGTTCGTGTCTACGCGTCTCTTCGCGACCTTCGGTAATGGTTTCCTCGTACTTCAATAGGTCACACAGCAGATAGTCGCGAGTGGCATGATACATGGGTAACATGACGTTTCGGAGTTCTCGAGAATATAGGCCTTTAACTACCTCATCCTTGTCCTCTGAAAACGACATGTCCAGTTACGCACACAGTTTGACCTTCGAATGGAAATAGACATGAGCGGGTTCATGTCGCGCTTGTTTTCGCGCCGCCATTTGCAGCCAGCTTGTCGTACGGCTCGGCCGTCGGATGAAGGTATCGGCGAACGCTGAAGTCCGGTCACGAATTGAGTTCATGCAAACGCGACTTCAGCCACTCCTTGGCGGAAGCACGCTGATACATACGCGCCGTTGCTAATGTATGCGCGTCGGTCCATCTATGTAATGTTTGCAGTGTCTCGATCGTTTCAAACCACTCGCGCGCTCACGTCGCGTCTGGCCCTCCTAGAAAATATTCGATCTAGCGAGTTACGTCGGTTACGAGTTGGTAAGGCGCCGCAATTGGGTTTGAGTGAGAAGACGGTCATTGCGTGTTTTCTCCTTCTGCTCTTTCATCGATGGTATCACCGCGGTCTACCGCCATTGGCCGATCCTCGGACATCACGTTCTCACGCGCTCTCGCCCCCACCGTACGCGGCAATTCTCGCGCGGAAGGTATGTTTTGCGCCTGCTCGGCGAGCAAGTCAGCGACTAGCGTTGCCGATTGGACATTCCCGGTCGCCATTGTCACGGGGTAAATTTGAACAACTCGTAGTTTAATAAATTTTGATTTAAAAATACACATCAATCTTTTCATTTCAAATTTCGTGCGGAAAAAGACGCTCCGTTAGGCAGCGCGCGAGTTTTTATAGTAGTCTTATAGCTAGAAGTTTAGAGTAGGGGAACCTAGTAAGGGGAACACGCAGAGTGCTGTCGCGTGGCAAGAATCGTAAGTTCTTAATACTAGGGGATTCGGTTGGGCGAATCCACATGAGAAGCGACAGAAATCCCTGGGCATTTCTTATAGGGTGGAACGTAAAGTGCTGCCATCTGGCGACATCCATCAATTAGAATTCCCTGCATGGTTTTGAATAAGGGTTGCCGATATATGTATTACACTCCCCCTTCTAGATTCGCCTTAGACCCGAAAGGCGTAATTTTTCGCTGGGTGTTACACTTTCAGCAGAATGCGAGAGCCGTCTTCGGGCTTCTAGCTGGTGTCTAATTTCTGGGATTTCTTCCCTTACATATCGCACAACAGGGGTTTGATTTCTATTATTAATGGTATTTTGTAGACAAAACAGACTTATACAGATGCTGGGCGTACATCGAGATAACAGGCCCAGTATACCACACTTATACATTAATCCTAGACAAACTATTGCCATGCTTACATAATCTAAATATGTTAATGTTTTTGAGGCGGTCTCTGTCCATGATTTTGTGCGTCGGTTTTGTCTGACTGTATTTAAGGACCTTTCGACATCGTCAAGCTTTAGTCCGATATCTTTCATTAGCTACGGATGGATCTCATTTTGGAGAGGTATCAATTTTTCATTTAGTAGGTGCAGGTCAACAGCATCAAAGGGAAATTCGACAGTTTTGTTATACGTGAAGTCTCGACGAACCTCGCTTGACCGATACAATTTCATCAGAGCTCCATTCGTAAGGAGAGTGCAATCGCTTGTAGATGTTATGAGAATGGGATCGCTTATTTCAAGTTGAGAAGAGTTTCCATCACAAAACGATTGGGTTTTGACGGTTTCACATGGAATTAATATATATGCTTTTCTGTCGGGTAATGGTATGTATGTTAACGTTTTTACAAAAAATGGTGAGATGTTACATTGATTAATGGGATTATTTTAGTTTTTCAGAATGGATGTTTCACAATTACTGGTTTCAGCAATCAAGTACGTTGGTTGATCCCGTCTGCATATATAGTGAGAAAATATTTTCTTACAGTTATCGATTTGCACCTTTTCTATAGGAACATATGAGACAATTGGGGTGCTCAGCAATACGTATTCATTTGGTGGTAATATTCCCAAACAATGGCCATTGATCTTATAAGGTACAGGGATAAGTCTGGTCAGTCTCCATTCTTCCATTTCGGGAAGGGGAATTCGGAGTATATATACTAGTCGCATTTTTTGTATATGTACGGTCAATTCGGAAATGTCAATTATGTGTCCATAGTTCGTTTCAATGTGTTGTACGCCGCTTCTCGGCGCACACAGTTTCCGTCGAATGTCTTATCCCCCACCCTTTCGGTACCTCAGCCAGACTTACAACCGCCGCGCCAATCAGCGCTCGCGGCCGTCGCCTCCCCATAGCGTAGCTAGCGGCCGACCGCGCGAACAACCGCCGCGCCAATCAGCGCTCGAGCGCGATCTATTACCCGGGCTGTATATCTATACCACGCGCAACGGTCGAGTCCCGCGCTGATTGGCGCGCCGCTTGAGGCCCGACGGGTATATAAGCAGCTCAGTCTCGAGCCCTAGCACCAGTCGTCTGGACGAGCGCGCCGAACCAGGTGCCTCTCCCGCTACCTACGACTTTACTGGAAAGTACACTGTAGGGTATTTCAAAATAAATTCTCATATCCGAGAGTAACATTACCTCGCTATCTCGGCTCATCTCTCAATTCGACCACCCACCTCCTCATCCCCGATGCCAAGGAAGCGACGCCGGACCGCCTCGTATTATAGACGCCTGGACCATCGCGCCGAGGCTCGACGGACGGAAAGCGAACCCAACGGACCTTCTCAGGTCCATCACGGCGGGATTAACTTCTCTCGCCCCGCTCACGCAAAGGGTACGACCGAGGCCCCGCGGCCGACACCCCGCCGCGCTATCCCGCCCCCGGTGGGCTGACCACGCGCCGCCGTCAGGACCCACGAGGTCGTCTCACAAGCCCTGGAGCGAAGGGCCACCAGACCCGCTAGGCCGGCGGTCATCACAGCGGGGGTTGCTGCGAAGGAGGCGTTCCGGCTCTCCCCGAAGAAGCCCCTCCGCCCCACCGAGAGGGCAGACCCGCGGGCGCTACAGGAGGTGGTGGACCGGATCGGGAAGCCTACGGACGCGCGTCCCCGCATTTGCCTCCTCGAAGGACCGCTTCCCCGGAGCCATCGGCCTTAGGCGCTCCCCGGATCCCGGCGGGTGTGCGTCGTCTCGAAACCGCTCTTGTTAGAGCGACCAAAACCGCTCTTGTTAGAGCGACCAGATCAGCCTAACACTCCACCCCCCCCCCCCCCCATCTCCCTGTCCTTCCGACTCTGGAAGAGGGGCTGATAGGGCGTTGGACGTAGGAACCTGCAAAGGCCACCCAACACCCACCCCTCGGGACCGAGCTCCCTCCTACCCTGCCTCTCCGACTCTCGGGGTTACCAGGGGGTCAGAAGTAGGAACCTGAAAAGGCCACCTGATTCCCCCCCGACGGTCCGAGGTCCACCCATAACCATACACCCCCCCGACATTGTAGTAATAACGGCTACCCGCCATTTCGTTTACTTAACAAATGTTTGGGATTGGGTAATTCGTATGATAGGTTTTTTCGAAATCCGCTATGCTATTCTTTAGGATGGTAGGAGTCAACAGCTGAGAGTGGATAATTCCTTTCTTTCCGCTGCTCACCGCATCAAGTATCATGTTTATGTCGGTATTTAGTTCATCCAAGATCAGGGTGCAAACACTCAATTGGTTATTTAGGAAAATGTCTTTTGTTTGATTATTCAAGGCCTTAAGAATAAGTTGATAATTTTTAACATTCTCTTTGCTCTGTTCAGTAAGGGCAGTAAGAGCTTGGCTTTCTGAGTTCAACATGACTTTAATGATTTTTGGTTGATTGGATATACTGTTTGCCAATACTTTATTATCTTCGTAGAGTTTGTCGAATTCTTTATTGATGTAGTCTAAATCGCTCTGATCAAGGGTTCCAAATAACACTTTGGACAAACCCCCAATAGCATTAATTAATCCTCTTTTTTTTCGAAATGTCGTTTCATGCAATATGCTTCCAAGGATGTTTCTCAAGGCATCCAATCGTACTAAACGTTGCTCGAGGACCCTCATCTCAAGTCTCTCGCCACAATGCTGGCAAGCGATAATTGTTTCAGTGAAAATATCATTGAGTTTGATATAGCGTTCATAAATCTGACTCATGTCGATCCCTATGACGAGTCTCCATTGCTCATGGTAAATTTGCGCTGTTCCAATATGTTCCGAATATATTGTTGATCCTTTTAATGAAGTGGTTGTCAAGTCACCAACAACGGTTGCGGTGGCAATAAAAAGGACCACGAGCTCCCTCACTCTCATCCTGGGACAAGTATTCAACGTTTACAATAGGGCTTCAATCGATTTACATGTATATTTATTTCTTTGTTGTTGACTAATATCTTGTAATTATTGTTCAAAAATTCTGATGCTATTTCAAAAGGCCCGGTCCATTCTGGAGATAGCTTATTTTGTTTGTGGTCGTTGTGAATCATAACCAGGTCACCAGGCTTAAAGACTGGCATGACTATAGCTATTTTGGAATCGTGCGTTTCTTTGTGCTTAATTTTTGCTTGCAATAGTTTATTTCTGGCCCGTTCTAAGTAATGGTTGTGCCGTTTTTTCCATGCGTTAATAAGTTCGTGGTGCGTAAGGAGAGTAGTGGTTCCCAGGATAGAAGGCAGGTTGGCCTGGCGCCCAAAGGTGAGCTCAAAAGGGGTTTGGTCAAGACTCTCGTGTTTCGCTGTGTTGTAAGCGAGAGTGATAAATTTTAAATTTTCATCCCAGTCAGTAGCGTTCTTGTCCATTGTTGTTTTGATAAGGTCTTTTATTACAGCGTGCGTTCTTTCGAGTGATCCGTTTCCTTGTGGGTGAAATGCTGTGGTTTTCACGTGATTGATTTGAAAGACATTCTCGAAGTCTTGCATAAGGTTAGATATGAAATTTGTACCTTGATCCGTGAGTATACTTTTCGGAGCCCCAAATATATAAATGAAGTGCTCGAATAACTGGTCGATGATAGTTTCGCTATCTGTTCTGGCTAGAGGTATCAGTGCCAGATACTTTGTTAGTGTGTCTTAAATACTTAAGATGTATTTGTTGTTTTTGCTGGAGAGGGGTAGCGGTCCAAAAATATCCATAGCTATTTTGTCATTTGGTTCGAGTGCGGTATCAGGGATCACTGCTTCCGAACGTGGTCGTACACGCGTTAACTTGTGTCGTTGACAAATGTCACAACTTTTAATGAACTGTATAATATCCGCTTCAATTCCCTTCCACTGTGCGATTTTTTTGATTCTATGGAGGGTTTTATTCTCGCCGAAGTGCTGGCTTGCCGGAGAACCGTGTGCTTCTCTGATAATCTTTTCCTTCTCTTCTGGTGTTAATTCGGTTTTGTCCGTACAGCAAATGATTAATTTGTAATCTGGGATCACCTCATGTGACACATAATCGCAAATCTGGCGTATTCGTAATTTCTCTTTGTGGTGAATTGTGGGTCACAGAAATGGAATCGTATGGTGGTAATTTTTTTGTGAAAGAGTATTCATTGCAAGATTTGTTAGAATTCTCAACCATTGTTGCTCGTCGTAGTCTGGTAGAAGCGTTTCATCGTTAGTTAGTCTCTCCGGTATCTTAATTATTTTTATCCAATGCCTTCCAGAAGCGTTTGGCTTGACCAGATACTTGGTGGACGATTGATTGTTGGAAATCCACTGTTTATATCGTTCAAATAGCCTGGTGGATGAATCATCCTCAGTTTCACTTTTGTTAGTCACGAAAACTCTGAACAATGCGTCGGCCGCCTTATTTTCTGAGCCTTTCTTGTATTCGATATTATAATCATATTCCTCTAAGCGTAATCTCCAGCGCAACAACCTCGACGATTGATCCTTTACGTTAACGAGCCACTGCAAAGCCTTGTGGTCAGTTTGAATAGTAAATTTTCGTCCTAGTAGATATTGTCGGAGTCTTTTACATGCCCAAACCACTGCAAGCAACTCCTTTTCTGACGTGTTATAAATAACCTCGGGTTTGTTGAGTGTCCTGGATATGTAGCAACATGGGTGTCCCTCCTGCGACAACACGGCACCGATTCCGACATTTGATGCGTCGGTAGTCAACGTGAATTTCTTTGTAAAGTCTGGGTATTTTAATACTGGTGCCGAACACAGCATGTTTTTTAAATTGTCGAAGGATTTTTGACAATTCGGAGTCCAGTCAAAAATATGATCTTTCTATGTTAGGTCAGTGGGTGGTTTGGCAATTGTCGAGAAACCCTTCATGAACGTCCGGTAGTATCCGGCGAGACCCAGGAAAGACTTCACCTCAGTTGGTGTTGACGGTGTTCTAAAGTTTCTAATTCTCGTTGTGCTCCTGCAACGATGATCCGAAAACGATGATATCATCGAGGTAGACAAGACAAACTTTGCCGACCAACCCTCTGAGAGCGGTGTCCATCATTCGTTGGAATGTAGCTGGAGCGTTCTTTAGTCCAAAAGGCATCCGCTCATATTCAAAGTGTCCATCGGGTGTAGAAAATGCGGTGTATTTTTTCGATGATTCCTCCATAGGGACCTGATCAAAACCGGAGCTCAATCCAATGCTGAGAAAAACTTAGCCTTTCCCAAATGATCTAAGATATCGTCGATTACTGGTAGTGGGTAAGCGTCTTGATCTGTTTTTTCGTTTAACTTTCGATAATCGATTACAATTCTCCATTTTTTTTCTCCAGAGGCGTCACTCTTCTTTGGAACCACCCAGATTGGTGAATTGTACGGTGATTTAGAATATCTGATCACTCGTTTATTGAGCATTTCTGTCATCTGTCGAGAAATTTCGGACTTATGACATTCTGGTGGTCGGTAGGATGCGTTGTTGATGGCCTTATTGTCGGTGAGAACTATTTGATGATGAGCAAGGCTTGTGCACGGAAGCGGGTCTCCCTCGAACGTGAAAATTTCATGATATGCTTGAATAATCCTGGATATAGATTCTTGATGAGTGCGTTCGATATGTCCCAATCTCGTGGGATTTTTTAAACGCTGCAAGCGTTCATTTAACTCGGCAGATGTCAGTGTGAATATTCTTTCTCGTGGAAAGTTTGTAGGCGTTTCCTGTATTTGACTAATAGCGATCTTCGCCGCGGTTGTTTTTTCGTTGTGTATAGGTATCTCTATTTTTCCTTTGCGAACACGATATATTGCGTCAGGTATTCCTTCGATGTCTTTGATTAGGAGGTCACCCGATCGTTGCTCTACGGGTACCACGATTCGAGCGACGCTGTTAGCTGGCACATAGACCTCATTCGTTTGCAACGGGTATTTTTTTTCGTCGAGTTGAAGTATATCTTTGGTCAAGCAATAATCGTATGTGTGCAGAAAAGGTAGGCCGATTAGACCATCCTCAGGTATGGGAAAGTCATCCGGTACTATATGGAAAATGTGTCGCTTTCCTTGAAAGTATAAATTCGTCATTTCATCGGTTTCATATTTATCTCTTCCCATGGTGAATGTTCCCGCTATTCTTTGGACTCGATTTTTCGAAGAGACCAGTCCTTTTTTGATGAGATTGATTGAAGAACCACTGTCAGTTAACAACCTTCCTGGTCTGTTTGTTCCCCACAATCGGATAGCGCCTGATTGCAGTCTTCCAGATATTGCTGATACTCGGTCTCTTCTTGCTCGATCAGTTGGTTTTCCTCCTGTTCGCTGGTTTTTTCCTCGTTTGAGTCTGTGTTTGTCATTCGCACTTGGTTGTTTTGCGGTGGTCTCTTTTGGTTGCTGGCATGTTGAAAATTTTGAACTGGAATGTTTTTTGAATAACATTTTTCGTCAGTATGACCGATCCGTTTGCACTTGTTACAGAATAGCTTCATTCGGTCGGCGACGGGCATGGAGTGATTAAATGCGCGTGATCCGGTAGAACTGGTGTTGATATTCCGATCGCGTGCTGGGGTGCGTTGTTGATCAGACGAATGGGTGGCACGCCCTTTGCTTTGTTTTTCTCTGATCCAGCATTCAGCCTCGAGTGCTTCTTGGTACGCTGCGTTGACCTCATCGGGTCGTTGGGTACGAACTTGCGATCCGATTTCCTCCCGCAGATTCATAACGTATCGTTTGGTCGCTGCCTTCTCCTCAATCTGCATTGCTATTGTACGGTGACGTGTGCTTGCATGCTCATTCTGAATTGCGTATTTTAATTCGTTCAAAGATTGACGGAACCGTAGAGTATAAGCTTGCACAGTTTCTGTTTGCTGCTGTCGAACGTTGTTGAGACGCGAACGAGCGGTATCAACGGAAGTTGTTATTGTTACGTTCTTTTTGAGTGCATCGTATAACTCCTCATAGGATTCAATACGAATATATCGTATTGATCGTTTAGCATTATCCTGAATCTTTTCGGCCAATATGAAATCGAGTAATAACTCGGGTTGAGAACAACGTTCCCTTGCTCGTCGAACGCTATGAATAAAATCTTTGGTTCCCACGTCATCTTTTCCTCGAAGTACTTCAATAGTTCGTACAATTTCCTTGGCTTGGAACGTGGTATTGCTTACAGTATTTTCGTATCGCCGGTCTGGTCTGGGTTGCGCGGGCGGCTCATTGTTTAGATCGCGTTCTGGTGAGGACTCGGGTGTACGAGAACGTGAGCTTCGTCGCGAGGCGCGTGTGGCTCGAATTTCGATATTGTTTGGTAACGCGACTTCGTTATCGCTTTCTTCCTCGTCTTCGGTCCCGAGAATTTTCATGTGTCTCGCGAGTCTTCTTATATCTCGTAGTCGGTTTCGATTTTCTTCGTTTGCTATTTCAAAACGTTGGTCGGTCGTTGTTAATTTATCGGAAATTTGCTGATATCTTTCCTCCGCGAGAATTCCTTGAGCCTTGATGGTTTCCATGATTTTATTGAGACACTCATTTTCTGATGCTCGAGGAGGGGAATTTATTCTTGAATTTGACATTTTAGGAATGATGCAGGGATAGGTCTGTCTATTGTCAGTGGCGTCTTCGTCAGTCTTGTCGCTTTCCTCGGTAGAAAAATACTGCTTTTGAGTTCTATACTCGTGGAATGCCAGCGTAATATATATTTTTTTTTCTAATGGTTCTTTAAGAAACCCCTATCCATGAACTTGCGGGTTATTTAAGTGTACTTAGACTATCGTTTACGGGTGTTTAATAACGACGCGGTTGCCCGTAGGAATTATTATGGTGGACCGTGGTTGGTGATAGCCTTGCCTCCGGCCTTTATTTGGTTTAGCTCTGTTATTGTGAGGTAAGTTGCTACAAACTTGCCCAATAATTCAGAGTAGAGTGTCGATTTTTATTAACGAAGGATATGGATTCGCGGATCCAGTCCTACGGGTCGAATTCTTACGTGCAAGATGAAATTGATGCGTTACAGCTGGTAGGACGAAGACCTGGTGCACCGTAGTACTCCAGAATCGGCTCGAGCTGCTGCTGCTGCTGTTACCGCTGCGACGATTGGAGTCGGATGTCAGCGGTGCAAGCTCTGCTTGGTGGCGTCTGTTTCTTTCTTCTTTAGTCGGCGTTCAGGGATCGGAACGTGGTCCAATTGAACGTTTTTCTTTCTTTTTTTTCCTTAAATCCCTTCGTAATAACGGCTACTAAATTCACCGTATAGGATTTTTCGGAAGCCTCTTCAAATTTGCCGCGTATTTGTGCAGGAGTCCGTAGAGTTCCCGGCTTTGTCACAAGATAGTAATCTTTTGATCGTAATCGTTGAATTACTATCCTGGCAGGATCGCCAAATTTGTCACGGGGTAAATTTGAACAACTCGTAGTTTAATAAATTTTTATTTAAAAATACACATCAATCGTTTCATTTCAAATTTCGTGCGGAAAAAGACACTCCGTTAGGCAGCGCGCGAGTTTTTATAGTAGTCTTATAGCTAGAAGTTTAGAGTAGGGGAACCTAGTGTGGGGATTTCGATAATGTCTTCTCGCTTCCACTCACACAATTATATTTATTACCACGTGAAAAGGTTATATTTAACGTAGATCTTTATTTTAAGTAAGCACAGCCTTTTTACAATCCTCTCGAGACTCTCTAGAATAATCGCCCGCCTTTTTACTAGTAACTCTCTGACAGGCGTCGGTCATAGACTAGGTACATACTAGACGTCCGACTCGATGTCGATAACTTAGGGAGCTAGGCTCCACAGTACTCCCCCCTTAATGACGGAGTACTTATTTTAATTAATACTATTGACGTGTCTTGACTAGTAGGGAGAGATCAATCTTGTAGATATTGTGCTCTCGATTCGAACACGCTTTGCGGGACCGCCGTAAGTTCGGTGTGTGGGCTCTAAACCTGCGGGTGTAGCCGGCTGTGTCAAATCATTTGTCGTTTCAGCTGTCACTTCTGTTGTCGTTGAAGGTATTGCTGTTGGCGATGTCCGCGGATCTGCGGTCGTACTGCTCGATAAACTCGGTGATGGATCGTCTGCGTCCGCGCAGGGCATGTGAGCTGGTTTTAGGCGCTCGATGTTAACGTTCGTCGATCTCCCGTTGACTTCGATTGTGTACACGCGGTCTGATGGCCTGCCGATGACCTTGTGCGGGCCAGAATACGGCTGATCCAGTCCTTTCACCGATGCATCCTGGCGGAGGAAAATGTGTGTGCATGTCTCCAACTTCCTGTAGTTGAAGATGCGCTTCTTACAATGATGGTTGGCAGGTACGGGCTTCAACTTGCGTATTTGGACTCGAAACTCCTCTAGAAAAATGTGAGGATCGACAGGAGGGTCCTCATGGGTGAAGAATTCCCCTGGTATCCTGAGAGTTGTGCCGTAAAGGTATTCGGCTGGTGAGGCTTTTAGGTCTTCTTTATAGCACGTTCGCAATCCTAAAAGCACTACCGGAAGAGCTGTGAGCCAATCCGACGTCTCGTGGTACTTGATGGCCGTTTTCATGGTGCGATGCCATCGCTCTATCATACCGTTCGCTGCGGGATGATAGGGCGTGGTCCTTGTACGCTTGGTTCCGACCAGTTGTACCATGGCCTTGAAAAGTGTCACTTCGAATTGAGCGCCTTGATCGGTCGTTATAGTTTTAGGGCAACCGGATCGTGCGACCCAATTCGTGAAAAACGTCCTTGCGATCGTGTCGGCTGTTATGTCCTTGAGCGGTGTAGCTTCTGGCCACCGAGAAAACCGGTCAATCATTTTAAGTACGTAACTATGACCATTCACAGGGGGTAGCGGTCCGACGATATCAACGTGTATATGGTCGAATCTCTCATCTGGTTCCGTGAATGCCTGCGGTTGTACGTGAACGTGCCGACTGATTTTAGAACGCTGACATGGTAGGCATGATTTGCACATCTGCACGATATCTTTTGACATTGATGGCCATATATATCGTTGGCCTATTAGTTTGCACGACGGTTTCGGTCCGGGATGATTTAATCCGTGAAACGTGTCGAAGACCTTCTTTCGGAATGCCTTAGGTACATAAGGCCGTATACCCTCTTGCGATACGTCGCAATAAATCTCGCGTCGTTGTGTGCCGAAAGTAAGGCGTTGCAGTTTGATACTTGTATTGGCGCTTTGCCGTAGGTACTGCAACTCCTGGTTCGTAGATTGGGCTTCGGATAATGCATCCAAATCGATGGTGTTGGACAACCGCAATGGTTCCACCGCGTCGATTGCCTCAAGTCGAGACAGGGTATCCGCCACAATGTTGTCAGATCCTTTTACCGCTTCGATTGTTGTCGTGAATTGGCTGATATAGCCTAAGTGGCGTTGTTGTCTCGGGGACGCTTTGTCGGATTTCTGTTGAAATGCGTGTATTAGTGGTTGGTGATCTGTGCGGATACTTACGTCGTTTCCCTCGATCCATGGACGGAAGTATTTGATCGCAAAGTAAATGGCTGCCAGCTCTCTATCGTAAGTACTGTAGTTGACTTCGGCTGACGTCAATTTTCTGGAAAAAAATGCTAATAGCTATCAACCGTCGTCCTGCGCCTGTTCCAGGACGGCTCCGATTGCCGTCGCTGATGCGTCGGAGGTGATACGTAATTTCGCTTGCGGAGCCGGATAGACCAGTAGCGCGGCATTGGCAAGTGCCTGCTTTGCTGCGTCGAAGGCTTGGAGGCCCTCATCCGTCCACTTTACAGGTCGCTGATCGTTTTTCTTCACGTCGCCGAGCAACGCGTTTAATGGGGCTTGAGTTTTCGCCGCATCTTTCATGTAACGCCGATAGAAATTTAGCATTCCTAGAAATCGTCGAAGAGCGACGAGCGTTTTCGGGCGTTCAAATTTCTGTATCGCCTCGACTCTTCCTGGGAGTGGACGCGAGCCTTCTGGTGAAATCTGGTGCCCGAGGTACTCCAGGGATCGGACCCCAAATGTACATTTTGCAGGGTTGATAGTCAGTCCGAAACTTCGAAGACGATCGAATACCATGTGGAGGTGCTCCTCGTGTTGCCTCTCGTCGGTTGATGCCACCAGGAGGTCGTCGAGGTAGGCGTGGACGAAATCCAAACCTTCCAGTACCTGTCGTATAAATCTCTGGAACGTCTGGGCTGCATTACAGAGGCCGAAGGGCATGACCAAAAATTCAAATAGGCCAAATGGTGTAATTATAGCCGTTTTTGGTACATCTTCTTCGCGGACTGGGATTTGATGATATGCTCTCACCAAATCTATCTTTGAAAAGATGTTTCTCCCGTGCAGCAGCGATGTGTAGTCCAAGATATGCGCTATTGGGTAGCGGTCTGGAAGAGTATGTGCGTTAAGACGCCTGTAGTCGCCGCATGGTCGCCAATCACCTTGCTTTTTGGACACCATGTGTAACGGGCTCGCCCATGGGCTCTTTGAAGGGCGGCAGTACCCCAAGTCGACCATTAATTGAAATTCCGTTTTAGCGCATTGCAGCATCGGTGCGGTTAGACGACGAGCTTTCTCGTAAATCGGTGGGCCCGTGGTTTCTATATGGTGTACTATATTGTGCTTTGCGGGGCTTCTCGCCGTGTTTGTGTCCGTGATTTCCGGGTATCTGGCGAGGATGGTCGCGTAAGGATTGGTTTTATCCATGACGGATACGCCTGTAATCAAAGCTTCACGAATTAAACCTTGAGTTACCAAACCTGTTGTTTCGTCCGTGATTTTCCTGGTTCGAATGCTGACTGCTAGTCCGAATACGTGAAGAAAATCTGCGCCGATGATGCCGTAAGAAATGTCCGCAACTACGAAGATCCACCTGAATTGCCTGCGGAGTCTAATGTCGAGTTCGAGCGCTGTCTGACCGAATGTATCAATTTTCGTTTGATTTGCGGCGTAAAGTATACCATGCGTATCTCGTTTTCTGAGGAAACGAGCCGCGGGTACCGTGGAGACTTCCGCGCCGGTGTCGACGAGGAAGGTTATGCCAGTTGTTCGGTCTTGTATGAAGAGTCGGCGGCTTGGACCTGGCCCGTCTGTACCTGCCGCATGGACAGACGGTGCGCTCAGTTTTCCTGTTCCTTCGAGCAGGGCCGAGTGCACTTGGTAGCCTTATCCCCGAATCTTGCGTGGTAGTAGCACAGTTGAGTGGTACCCTGTGCCGTTCTCTCCTCTTGATCTCGTGAAGCCGGCGTGTGTGCGCGTTGTCGTGAACGGGATGGCGTTCGCCGTCTCCCTTGTCGACGTTGTGTGGCTCCGTCGTTGGTCAAGCGCTGCAGAAGCTGGACTATAGTGTCTAACGTCTTGCGCATGTCGTCTCGCTCCGGTGAGGTCTTCCCCCGCCGTTCGGGTGTTGGTTGCCGCTGCCTGATTTCTGCGATGTCGGAGATATTTGAACCCTGTAACGCCTCCCAAACTCTGTCGGCGAGCGTCCCGACAGCCGCATTGTCGAGTGCATCCACGGTCGAGGAAAGTGCAACTCGCAGCTGTTGTGGGAGTTGGTCGGTCCAAAGCGTTCGCAATGCGCGGTCGTCCAATCGACCTCGGTTTAACGACATCATCTCGGCTAACAAGTGTGACGGTTTTTTGTTGCCGAGCTGAGCATCCTTAATTAGCTGTCGCAATTTCTGTTCGTCCGACACCGAGAAGCGGTCGAGCAAGGCAGCTTTAAGTGTCTCGTACTTACGCTCTGCCGGTGGACGGATGACCAAGTCCTCGACGGGTGTGAGCGTGTCAATTTCGAGCTTTGATACGAGCACGCCGAACTTCGTGTTATCATTGTACACACGATTGCATCCAAAAACCACCTCAAGTCGAGCAAACCATAATTCCGGCTTTTTCGTCCAGAACATGGGCATGTGTAGTTTTTCTAGGTTAATGGATTCGCATGCTTGCGTTCTAACCTCCTGATGTGGATTAAATTCCTCCTCGTCCCTTGGAGCAGTCTCTACGCTCGTTCGTGCCCCTTCCAGGTGAGGATCCATTGTTTGTTGAACGTTCGTGGAGGTCGAACGAGGCGGCGAATACTCGAGTGGCATGTGCGGGAAAAGATAGCGTCGAGGGGACGCTTTAGCACGTGGCCGCGAGCAGTTCGCTGATCACGTCGGGGTCACCAAATTATGTGGGGATTTCGATAATGTCTTCTCGCTTCCACTCACACAATTATATTTGTTATCACGTGAAAAGGTTATATTTAACGTAGATCTTTATTTTAAGTAAGCACAGCCTTTTTACAATCCTCTCGAGACTCTCTAGAATAATCGCCCGCCTTTTTACTAGTAACTCTCTGACAGGCGTCGGTCATAGACTAGGTACATACTAGACGTCCGACTCGATGTCGATAACTTAGGGAGCTAGGCTCCACACTAGTAAGGGGAACACGCAGAGTGCTGTCGCGTGGCAAGAATCGTAAGTTCTTAATACTAGGGGATTCGGTTGGGCGAATCCACATGAGAAGCGACAGAAATCCCTGGGCATTTCTTATAGGGTGGAACGTACAGTGCTGCCATCTGGCGACATCCATCAATCAGAATTCTCTGCATGGTTTTGAATAAGGGTTGCCGATATATGTATTACACCATTAAAGAGCGGACGGCGTTGGCGAGTGTCGATATCACACCATCCTGGCTTACCGGCGCGTCGGCGCGCGGAATAGTCACGGTGTCAGTGGTAATTTTGTACTCACCATCGTTTTCACCTAGTGTCTGCGCGTTGCGCGGTCTCTCTCCGCAATCTTGGACGGCGTCATCTCTCGTGTGGTATCGTCCGCCATCTTAGACGGTATCCTGTCTTACTCACGCGGCTCGGCCATCTTGACCGGTCGCCAAACCCTCGTGCGACGAGATGCGAAAAAAATGATTATTTTTTTTAATCGAAAGAGAAATTCGTTCTGTAAAAAAATGTATGCATATGTCTCGTCATCATAACTGTATGACATGTAAAAAAATCATATTCAGGTACGGAATGAAATAATAAACTTATCTAACAGAACATTTTCTCTTTTGAGTCTGCAATTTGAGAGTTATTTATTTTTAAAAAATATTATAAATAAATATGTGCATATTTTTCAATTGGACTCGCTCTTAGTTAATATCAATCGATATGTATACATGTAAAACGTTTGTAGTTCATTATTATTAACAAAATGAACGATAAAATGAGAAAATCAAACAGGCTATAATAGTGATTGATATTACTCGACGAAAACCACATGAAGGTGGCGAGTATTTTTCGTCAGGATGGGGAGGAATAATGGCTAGTTTTTTACAATCCTAAAACGAGTTTCGGATTTAAAAAACCGACCATAAGGAATAAGGGAGGGTAGGAAGAAGGGAAATGAATGAATCTAACTGAAAAAAACAGCAAAGCATGTACTTTCATGTGAAATTAAATTCTAATTTGAATTGAAATTTAAATTCTAATTTGACAGATTAAAAATATTTTATTGAAACGGTTAATAACGTAAAAAAATTGCTTCAGCTGTGAGAAACTTTCGAGATACCCTCGACCCTATCATTAGGCATGTCGCCGAGTCACAGAGGGTTCGATTTTTGCGTTCGGCTACGCCATTTTGATCCGGCGTATGCGGGACAGTCAATTGTCGTTTGATTCCTTGTTCATTTAGGAACACGTCAAATTCGCGATTGCAGCATTTCCTTCCATTATCAGACTGAACGTCCTTTATCTTTTCGCCCGTTTGCTTTTCGATCATTGCTTTGAATTCCTTAAAGGCGTGTGTTATTTCTCCTTTTGATTTCAGAAATCTGACTTCACACCATCGACTGTGATCGTCGAGAAAGGTTGCGAAGTATCGCACGCCTCCGACCGAATTCACTCTCATGGGTCCGCATACATCGGTGTGTATAATTTCTAATAGCTTCGTCGATCGTCTTGACGCATTCGAGAACGGTAATTTTGTGATTTTTCCTTTTAGACAAATCTCGCACGGATTAACACTTTCGTCGCGTTTGTTTTTTAACTTGAACATACCGCGTGTCACCAGCGATCGTAAATATTTTTCATTCAAATACCCGAGACGAACGTGCCACAATTTTAGCGTTTCATGGCTTCGACTTGCACCGGTATTCGCGGCCGTTTTCGCGCTTTCGATTATGAAGTACAATCCGTCTTTTCGTTTGGCTATCAAAACAGGTTTGTTTTTGTGGTCTCGAATCACGGCCCCTTCACGGTCGAAGGTTACAGTGTGTCCGCTATCAGTAATTGTACTTACAGAAAGTAGATCCGTTCTCAATTCCGGAACATACAGGGTGCGATCGACTTGGACGCTTACACGCTTTTAGCGCTCTTTGTGTCGTTCGACTTGGCGCTGTAAGCGCTTCATTTAGCTTTTATGACGTCATGGATATCCGCCATCTTGCGCTTACAAACGCTACCGTCGAAAAGGTAGGGCAGCAACAGCGTGACTGAGCGTGAGCGTGTCATGCGCACTATCTCCAAGCCGAACGGAGGCAAAGCGTCGCGTCATCAGTGAAACTCAAACACAGAGCCAAACATGAGTTCTGAATTGTTAAAAATAAATCTCCAGGACCCAATAACGAATAATTTATATGAAGTATTGGTTACTCAGTCTGACGCTGAACGATCAAATACAGGTAAGAATTTAAGGTGGTTCGCTGATGGGCGAGTCAAAACTTTTAGATTAAGCATGCGTTGTTAAGGTAAAATTATTATTTGAAAATTTTTCCTAGATAATTCTTTGAACAATCGCATAGACGTTTGTCAATTAGCATAATAATCTTTGAATAATTAATACATGAACTTTCATCAGAAAATCTTGGACAGTCGAATATTATTATACCACAGTAAACTCAGATATACTTTGATATTTTTTCTTTGTTATATTTTTTTTTATTAATTTTGATGCATGTGATTTTATTTGTTACAGATGCAGTATTTTTTAACAATGTTCTAGACACGGTTAAAAAGCAATTGGCACAATCGTCAAGTAAGATTATGATGCAATGCATACAATGTTTTCTTTTGTTAATTTTTTTGTATATTTCTATAATAGTGTTTATTAGAGTGAAAAATACTTGTTCGTTTAACATGTTTTATTAATGATCTTGTTTTCTAGTTCCAGATGAAACTGAAGCCACGAGTAAAGATGTAAGAAATCCGGAATCGAAGACAGACTGTGTTACAGATGCAACAGATGGTAATACTATTACCCAAATATATTATTATGTATTTATCATTCCTTACTTCACTCATACTTTATTAACCTAACAAATATACTGACCTAAAACTTACGTGGTGTGCTCTATAATGTATGAAATGTGTTCACAGGTTTCAAATGGTCACACGCGGCTATTCTGCTGCTAATAGAAGAATACCGCTTGAGAGTAGAAAAATTTACAAACGGTAAATTGTCGCAAAAAAAATTGTGGCAGCAGATCGGCGACATACTTCAAAAAAATGGCCACAGTGTCACCGGGCTACAATGTATGTCCAAATTTGCCGGAATGAAGAGGACATACAAACACATAAAAGACAGTAACGCGAAATCTGGAGCTTCAGCCAGGAAATGGCCCTACCTTTCGGTAAGTATGCATTAATAGACATCATGATCTAATTATTTTACAACTAAATATATTTTACAGTAAAACGAAATATATTTAGAAGAGGATTTATATAAAATATAATTATTTCTATAATAATCAGTATAATCGTCACTTTTGTGTCCTACAATTTATGATAGTTTTCTCTCTGTATGCTAGGTTCTCTTATGTAATTGATGATTTTATAGATATATTTCTTTTTTTTGTTATTACAGATAATGGATGGTCTGTTGAAGGACAAGCCTTTGATGGAACTCGTCGCTACAACATCTTCTACCGGAAAAAGGGTTGTTGGACAAGAGGAATGCAACAACAATAGCAGCAGCAGTAGCAACAGTGGAAGTAGTTCTAGCAACGAACTTCAAAATTTGAACGAAAACTTCCATCGTTCTCCACCAAGGAGTTAGTAAGACTTAATTGATAATAAATTCATACAATTATTTCATCATGTATTTCTGCAGAACAATTGAAGCAAGGACCAACCGCACAGACAGTCATAGACTTTATACGGGAAAAGATGGCAACTGCGGAGGAAAACAAAGAAAGACGATTCAAAAAATTATTAGAAGAAAAAGCTCGAATACGTCAGGCAAACGCGGAGCAGAAAGAGAGAGAGCTTTAAATCTTCTTGAGCAGTTCTTGGAGACTTGCAAGAACAACAAGTCATAAGATTTAATTTGTTTAATACAGTACATTGTGATGTTGCACAACCTCACCCCGCCGGTGGACTCCAAGGCAACCGCTCCACGCACACAATCGGCGAGAAAATGTAAGTAGAAGTCATCCTAGGACCACCCCCATCCCTCCCCCTCTCCGAATAGACCTCGTAGAAAACCCCGGTGCAAGCACTTGCGTCGGAATCTTCGTCAGCGCCATTGTCATCGTCATCTTCGTCAGCGCCATTGTCATCGTTATCTTCGTCAGCGTCATTGTCATCGTCATCTTCGTCAGCGTCATTGTCATCGTCACCGTCAGCACCAAGGATATCTTGAGGACACCCCGATGGTTCAAATTATCACCAGAGGAACTCCCAGGACGTCCAAACCAAACAAGAATTCACCGGCACGCTCTCACACTCAAATGCACTCGCCAACTCTAAAACAGTATCGTCCCGTATCTCGGTTACATGTCATCCATCGACAGTAATTCGAGTTACGAGGAGATGGCAGCAGCGCGCGGCGAGCATAATCGATTACCATTACCCGTAATCCCGATATCCCTGAGAACGACCTGTATTACCGACCGCCTACCCTACTTACCTGTATCCCCGATAGATCTCCCTAATCCGTCCCGAAATTATCGATTTCCCATGTTCCGCAATACCGCTAGATCCGTGTCGCTGCTGACTAATTACCATTAGACTGACCCGGCCAATCACGAGGCCGTGAAAAATCCTCGCACTTACGACGGACCGCATGGTCCGCACTTGGAGTTCGACCACCAAAGCAATTACATATACCCGATTTGGAGAAATAGTAGAGCGGAAATATTAGAAGTGCGAGAGAGTGAGAAGTATTAGAAAGAGTAGTGAAAGAGTGAGACGTATTGTGAAAGAAGAGTGAGAGAGTGAGAAAAGAGCGAGGTGAGAGAGTGAGGAGAGTACGAAGAGTGAGAGAATAGTGTGTGGAAAGGAATTGTGAAGGAGTACGGCGCGAAAAGGAATTTGTCAAAAGGATTACGATTGATTGTGGACTGTAACATCGAGCGAGAGAGAGAACGAGAGGCAGGATCAGCTGTAAAAAGGAAAAAAATCAACGACGAGTAAGTGTTTGCATCGTTTCCCTTACCCCAAAAATTCTTCCGGCGCATATTTCGTATTTCCCCATTAGTGAAAAATTATTTAGAGAATTCCCCCCCTTTTCTTTTCGGTGTTCCATACTGCGTTTTGAGAACCCCGAGAGTCATATCGATAGCGAAAATAATAATTTCGAAAAATCATTGTGTGGAACGGTTGTGCGCGCGTAGTATAAGGCGAAGCCGGTACGTCCCCTCTCCCTGCCTTCCCCGCTCCTTAGGTCGTCCGCTCCGACCGTTACGCGTGAGATCGACACTCGCGCGCGTTGTTGTTATTGTGTCGTGCCGCTGTCCTTCAGACAGCGCGCCTAGTGAAAATAATTCGACCACAATTATCAGAGCGTCCCCAAATATTCCTTGTCCCGTCATATATGTTGTTCCACATTTAGCCGACCTAAAATTTCCTTCAAATTTGATAGACTGATGGTCATAATTAAGAGGCCATATAGAGTCGGAGAACCTGTCACCCTGAGAGTTGCCCTTTTTTTTTGTCGTTCCCTACACGATCGTCCCCGTACCGCCGTAGTTATTAAGCGAGCGAAAAATCCGTGTTGTATGATTGTGTGATTTGTTAATTTGCCGAGAAATTAACTGGCGCCCAGAAAATATTTTTTTTTGTTGTGAAGTCGATCGTCCGCCGACCGATTGTTAAAATTATATTTTGTTTGTCTACTATTATTCTGGTTGATTTTGCGTTTTCTTTGATAATATATCTGGTGTCATTTTTTTTATTGCATTTCATTCGTATTTTTTTTGTGTTGTTCCTTTTCAGGACCCCCCCCCCCCTTCTCCACCCCTTTACTTTTCTAGTCTACTCACCCGTCGGCGTGACAACATATAGAGGTTCGCCGCGAAGCACCGGCACGCGTGTATCGGGCGAGGGAAGCAAGAGAGAATTAGTGAGTGCAGAAGTTGAATTTTAAGAGAAAACGACGAGGAAGTAATTAAAAGAAAAGGGAAAGAAGAAAGGAGTGTGTGGAAGAGTAGGAAGAAAGCGGATTGTGGAAATAAGGTGGCTGGACGAAGAAATATCAAGGTGGCAAGAATGAGGTTAGGAAGTGAGAAAAGAGAGAAAGCGAGTGAGAAGGAAGATAGCGGAGATGGCCGAGACGACAGTGGCGGCGTAGGTGAGAGACGGCGCATAGAGTCAACCACGGAGCCCGGCAACATCTACCGTACCGACCAAAGCGAGGAGGAAGGAACGACCGAGCATACCGACGCAATATGCGAGGCGCCGACAAACTACCGAAGATCGGAGGAATTAAATGGACAATCACCAACGGAGGAGACGGGGGAAGGAAAAGAATCAACAGAGGAGATGCTATAAACGGGGAAAAGGAGGAGAGGGCGGCCAAGAGGAGTAGTGGGAATTAAAAGACGGAAAATACTCGGTGCAAGATCAATTATGGAGTGCTGGGGATCGCGAAAAGGGACGAAAGCATGAAAAGGAGAACAAGGAGTAGAAAGGCGCTCGGGGGACGACGACGAAGAGGGGTTGCGGAGTAAAAACACGGAAGGAAGGGGAAGTTCCAATCGGGAAAGAGAGCTGTGGGACAGAATGGAAAAATTAGAGAAGAAATGGGCAAAAGAATGGGAGGAAGGGTGCAATGATAAAATAAAGAAAATGGTGGAAATTACGGCCGAAAAAATGGCGATCGCGCTAGAGGAGAAACAGAAAAAGGGAGATATGATAACGAGAGAAAAAATGGAGGAACTGATGATAGGAGAGCAGGAGAGATGGAGAGAAAGATTCGACCAGCAAGAAAAAATAATACGGAGGCTGGGGCAGGAAAACGAAGAAATGCGAAGGAAAATAGAAAAAACAAAGCAAGCCGAGGCGCAGAGGATTGAAGAAAGGAGAGAGCATGAATCCAAAGGAAAACGATGTTACGAGGATGAAAACCACAACGAAATCGAAGACTGGCATCATGAAGAGGGAGAGCCAATAGCAGAATCAGAGTGGTGCGTGGACAAGCAGGAACAGAGAAGAGGGGAAGAGTGGACGGAGGTAAGGGCAAAGGGAAGGACAACAGGTAGGCAAATAGCCGAGAAAATAAAACAGCTGGTGAGGAAGAACCCGAAGCGGCTAAACTACGAGGAATGGCAGGAAGAATGGCGGGAGAGGAGAGCAAGAAAAAGGAACATCGTGATTCAAGGAATTGAAAGATCGGAACACGGTAGGAGATGGGACATAAAAAGAGCAGTGTGGGTAAGAACGGGAGTTAAGCCGAGACTGCAGAGATGGAAAGAGACAGAGGACGGGGTTATAATGGAAACAACAGGTATGGAGAACAAAGTCAGGATAATGAAAGCGGCAGGAAGAACAAGCGGTGGTCGGCAGACGATCTGGGACATCTTCACCTATAGGGAGTGGGAAGTGCAAGGGTGGATAGAGGAATATTGGAACATCATGAGGAAACAAGGGAAGGAGTTGAGGGTCGGATATTTAAAAATAAAGGTGGGGGAAGAATGGAAGACATGGAACGAGAGGTTGGGGGATTTGGAGGAAGCGAGCGAGGATAGAAAAAGGAAACGACGAGGATATGACATACCAGCGGGGTTTCGGCAGAGGAGTCAATGGCCGAGAGCACAACGGAGCCACGAATATTAAGCTGGAACATAGCAGGAGTGAGGAAAATGTTCGAGGCCTGGGAGTGGCTAGAAGCAATGGATATTATCGCACTGCAGGAAACCTGGCTGGAGGAAGATGAAGAGAGGAAAGTGAGAAGCAAACTGGATAAGAACTTCGAATGGCATACAAAGGTGGCAGAAAGGGAGAAGAAGAAAGGCAGAGCCAAGGGGGGGGGGGCAATTAATAGGCATAAAGAAAAATGTCTTGGGGAGGGCAAAAATAAGCGAATGGAAATGGGGATTAGTAGTGAGAGGAATGCACATGGGGAGCAAAGGACAGGAGAAGGTAACGATATTTACAATATACAATAGAGATCTAAGAGGGCTAGAGGAAGAACTAGACACAATAATCGAAGAATCGGAAGAAAGAGGAAACGGAATAATAATAATAGGGGACTTCAATGCACGAATCGGAGAAGACCAAGTGAATACACAGGACGTGGAGGAGCGAGGCAACGAGAGAAGATCGAAATACAAAACGAAAAATACAGAGGGGACCAAAATGATAAATTTTTGCAGAAGAAATGGAATGGAGGCCGCGAACGGCAGATGGAAGGGAGACAGAGAGGGGAACTTCACATATGTCGGAGAACAAGGCGAAGGAGGATCGGTGATCGATTATCTGCTGATGAACATGCAAGCGGAACGAATGATAAAGGAAATGAGGATAGAACCAAGGACGGAGTCGGACAGACAGACACTGCCACGCAGCACGACCCATCGTACAGCTGGCGACATTAGACGTCAGGAATGCTTTCAACTCGGCCAGGTGGGTGGACATACTGGAGGCGCTGAAGAGCAACTTCGGGGTGGCACCATATCTGATTCGGGTTGTGGAGGATTACCTGCGCAACAGACGGATAATATACGAGACGACGGAAGGACAAAAAACTAGACAAATTACCGCGGGGGTCGCCCAAGGATCCATACTGGGACCAGACCTCTGGAACGCAACATACGACAGCCTGCTCAGACTGGAGCTCCCGCTTGGGGTTCGCCTCGTTGCTTACGCTGACGACGTGGTAGCGGTGATCGTCGAACGATCTCCAGAACTGGCGCAATACAAACTAAACCAGACAATGCGACGGGTTGGTCGATGGATGATAGAACACGGACTGCAACTAGCAACGGAAAAGACAGAACTGGCGTTTCTTACACGGAAACGCATAGACACAAGACTACCAATGAAAGTGCAAACAGACGAGATCGAAGCTAGAGGGAAAGTCGAGTACCTGGGGGTAACCCTGGATACAAAGATGACCTTCTGGCCCCACATAATAAAGACAGCCCAAAAGGCGGCCGAAAGGGTAGCATCTTTAAGCCGCCTGATGGCAAATACGAACGGACCGAGACCGGGAAAACGGAGGCTCTTAATGTCGACGACCCACTCGATCCTTCTCTATGGCGCGGAGATCTGGGCGGACGCCCTAAAGACGAAAAGATACTGCCACGCAATGGCGACTATACAAAGACGGGGGGCCTTGAGGATCGCCTGCTCCTACCGGACTGTCTCAGCAGAGGCAGTGTTGGTGGCGGCTGGTGTAATCCACATTGATCTTCTTGCGGTCGAGCGCAAGAGGATCCACGACAGAGACGAGAGCACGACTCGACAGGACGCGGCAAAGACGGAAAGAGACAGGACCATGCAAACGTGGCAGCAACGATGGACAGTCGGGACAAAGGGCAACTGGACGAGACGGTTGATAAAGGACCTGAGACCGTGGACCAAACGGGACTTTGGGGACGTGAACTTCTACGTCACCTAACTACTGACGGGACACGGCTACTTCAGACGGTACCTTTATACAATGGACAAGGTGCAGACACCGGGCTGCACCTACTGCGGACATGACCGAGACGACGTGGAGCATACCTTCTTCGAATGCACCCACTGGACAGAACAACGACAGAGACTGAAGGCGACCTCGGGAATTGACATCACCCCCGATAACATCGTGGGGGTGATGCTTTGGGGAAAGGAGGACTGGCAGCAGATAGCCACATACACAAAGACGATACTCCGACGAAAAAACGCTGACGGCTGCCTGACATGACCTACCCGACGCAAAAAATTCGAAAGAAAGACGGACATATAAACCGAACAGAACGACGAGACGGATGCGGACCCCCGGCTAGACGCAAAATCTTAGTCATTAACATAGTACCTAGACGGGGGTGGGCATAGGAGGTGGCGGTTTAGCGGGTAGTCCGGCGGGGGGGGGGGGCCACGGAAGTGGGCTGTCAGGCCGGGAGGCCAGCATCACCACCAGCCCGCATGACTGGTGGTATCCATAAATGGATTCCGCACCTCCTCGGATAAAAAAAAAAAAAAAAAGGACGGAGTCGGATCATCTCCCCATAGTGATAACAACGGAAGGGAGGAGGCGAAGACAGGGAAGAGAACCGCAGGAGAAGAAGGGGACTCCCATCGGAAGCAATGAAAAAAGAATTGTGCGGGAAGAGGAGAGGGGGGAATCGTATGAGGAAAAATTCAAAGAAATATGGAAGAACAAAGTAAGGAAGCAAGAGGCAAGGGACAGATGGGACAACCTGGTAGAGACCATAAGGGAAGCGGCGGAGAGTATAGGAATGTATAAATGGGTAGGGAATGGACACACAGACGGGAGAAGACCAAGCGAAAGATTCAGAGAGCAAAGGGGGATAGTGTGGAAGAGACTGAAGGAATACTTGGAGAAACCAGGAGAGGAAGAAAGTGGGAGGCTGAGGGAAGCAAGAAGCGCCCTGAAACGAATAAAAAAGGAAGAAAGAGAGGAACGGTGGAAAGGGAAATGGGAGGCAGTGAACCAAAGCAGGAACGTGACGGAACTATGGAGAGCACTGAGACCATTCAGGGCAAGGAAAAGAGGAAGGACCAATACAATAATAACGGTGGAGGAATGGGTTAACCACTTTAAAGAATTACTTGGAAGAGGAGCAAGGGAAGAGCAGACAGAAATAACTGAAAGGGAGGAAAGAAGGCAGGGAAGAAGAGACACAAGGAATAACGAGATCAACGACAGGGACAGAATGATAGAGGAAGAGGCAAATAGAGACATAGAACAGGGAAAAGTGGAAGAGGTGCTGAATAAAATGAAGAAAGGGAAGGCAGCTGAGCAAGATGGGCTAGTAGCGGAGCTCTTCAAATGGCTACCGAAGGAAGGGAGGAAAGAGTTAGGTGAAATAATGAAAGGACTTTGGAAGAACGGAGAACTGGCGAGGGGGTGGGAAACAGGGAGGATATACCCAATACACAAGGCAGGAGACACAACGGATGCAAGGAACTACAGGGGGATAACGCTAATGGATGTAGGATACAAAATCATGACGGGCATAGTGAATAAAAGACTGAGGCAAATGATCGAAAGCAAAAAACTGGTAAAGGAAGGGCAGGCCGGATTCAGACGAGGAAGGGGAACAAGGGACCACGTCTTCTTGCTTAACGCCTTAATAAATAACAGCATGAAAAGGAAAGGAGGAAAATTGTACGCAGCATTCGTCGACCTCAGAGCGGCTTTCGACTCAGTAGACAGGGAGATTATGGTGAAGAAGCTAATACAGGCAGGGGTAAAGGATAAATTACTACATATGATAAAAGAAATATATAAGGAAACACACAATGAAATAATAACGGGAGAAGGAATGTCGAGGAAATTCAAAACGACGAGAGGAGTTAGACAAGGATGTGCACTGAGCCCGACGCTTTTCAATTGGTACATCGAAGACATGGAACAGGAGTGGGAACGGAGGAAGGAAGGGGGAACAGTAATAGGGGGGGGGGAGAAGATCTATTCACTGAAATTCGCCGATGACGTCGTATTGGTAGCAGACACGGGGGAAGGACTAAGAGGAATGCTCGGAATGTTGGAGAGATACGTGAAAAGGAATAAGCTAGAGGTGAACACGGAAAAAACAAAAGTTGTGATATTTAGGAAGGGAGGACGGAAAAAGAATAGAGGTGGTGACGGAATACAAGTACCTAGGAATATGGTTCTCGGCGGGCAACACCTTCGAAAAGCACACCAAGTTGGTGGAGGGGAAGGCAAGAAAGGCGATAAACGCGGCATGGGGAATAGCAAAAAGGGCGAGAATAAACGATCTGAGAGAGAGATTAAGAATAACGGAAACGCTAGCGAGAAGTGGACTGCTGTACGGAGTAGAGGTGTGGGGATGGAAAAGACGAGAGAGAATAGAAAGGCTGCAGGCAAGATACACCAAGATGGCGATGGGACTGCGGAGAAATACACCGGAATACATCTGGAAAATGGAGGCAGGTTGCAAGGGAGTACAAATAATGATGAGAAAGAGGGCGCCGGACTATTTGGGAAAAATAATGGGAATGGGAAGAGAAAGATGGCCCAGGAAATGCTTGATGGAAGAGGCAATGAACGAAGCGGGAGAAGGCCAAATAGGAGGTACGTTAAGAAGGAGCAACGCAAAAGAATGGGAGAAAAAGGCAGGAAGAGCACAGCAAATCATGACGGACCGGGAAATACAGGGGAACTGGAAGAAAATAGAGAAATTCAAGTACTGTGCGGAGTACAAGGACAGGAAAAAAGAAGTGGGATTGGAGGAGTACTGGACGAAAGAAACGACGAGGGGAGAACTCAAAGAAATATTGGCAAAAATGAGATGTGGAAGTATAGGAAGGGAAAAAGAAAAAAGATTCCGGAATAGCAAATGCAGAGTGTGTAAGGAAGAGGAAGAGACACTGAAACACATATGGGAATGTGAGGAGGCGGGAAGACAGATGGAGGAGGAAGTGTTGAAGAGATACCAACGGTGGACGGAACGACAACAGGACACGGAACCAACGGGATGGGCCAAGGCACTGGAAGGAACGGAATTAATTGAGGAAATGTGCGAGGTGGTGAAACAGTTCGAAAAAATAGCCAATAGAAGAGAAGAAGAAAGGGAACGAGAAAAATAGGAGAGCAACGAGCAGAAATAACAATAGATTAATATAAGGAAATGTCAATTGTTAAAATGTAAATATGGGAAATATTAAGAGAGGAGGATGTAAAAGCTCGAAAGGGCATACAAGAGGAAATAAATACTACTACTACAGTACATATATTTTTTCTGTTAACTTTTCGCAGAGAAACCTTGTTAAGAACAAAATGGTATTCTTTTGATATAAACTTTAATATTTTCTTTATCGATGAAATATTAGCATATTAAAAATACACATACACAAAATAAACAGTCCTGAATCTATTATTTCCTAATAATTTCATATCCTTAACGCTATCCATGGGATTGTCTTTCCGTTTATTAGTCCGAAGAGATCGAAAAATGTCCGAATTGCCATTCAGACGATCCTGATCGGCAACCTAGCACAGATGCGATCTCGTTTGTGCACACCCAAATTTGAAGGACATACATTATTTTGGTTGCAGCTATTTTCTTTTTCTGCTTCAACTGTGTTGATGGGAAACTCGTCATTTTGAATTAAGCATATATTATGCAAGACGCAACATGCCATAATAAAATCAGGCACATGTTGAACTTTGTTTATGCTGAGCACACTTCGAAATCGTCCTTTTAATAGCCCGAATGCTCGTTCGATCGCGATCCGTGCTGAGGCATGACAGAAATTAAAAATTTTCTGTCTTTCAGATAGATTACCGTTATTCCGCTATGGGCTCACCAAATTTTGATGCACTGCATACGCCGCGTCGCCAACTAGATGCGTGACGTTCGGAAATTTGCTAGGATTGCACAAATATTGATTTACCTCGGACAGTCGTAATAGACGTTGGTCATGAACAGACCCCGCGTGCCCAGCATAATAGTGCAAAAATTTACCTTTGGCATCGCTCACGGCCTTAGAATAAAAGATACAAATTTGTTTAATAATCAATTCCGTATTCTTCTATGTAAATAAAAATAATATGTTGTTCGTTGATAAGATCATCACCTAAGCGCGGATGGACTGATCTGAAGAATTTTTTAATACATGTATGTAACTATGCGTAATTATTTTTTTGGGGAATAAGGAAAAAAGAAATTCAGGACATTCTCAAATAAAAGTCGGAAAATTCGAACAAACTGCAAAAATTATAATCTTTCTATGCAATCCCGATCATCACTGTTATGAGATGTAGTTTCCCACCATCTCCTGTAAATATTTTTATATAAAATACCCTTGTTAAATAATATATAACAATCACAGTCGGTAGGAAATACATATTTTATCGATTCTTTTTTATTGTGTTCGTTATGCTTACATCATCGAAATAACTGAATTGAGGGTTTTTTTTAATAGAAATACATCTAGAAAAAGCGTGCAAGCTTAAATTAAAATAAAATTATATTTGTTTTTACTCTACTGTTGTTTCGCGATCTGTCTAACAAACGTCGTTACTTTATTTCTACTCCAATACAATTGATAACATAAACAATAATTAACACCATACATGTAGGTGAATCGAATGATGTCCTTTCCTATTTACATATGACTCCGGGTGGATTTTTGGTGCGGATATATTTATGTACGTTCCGTCAATTGCCCCGATAACATTGGGGAACCCGCTCGTTGCAGCAAATTCAGCTGACACCTGAATTATTTTTTCACCTTCAGGCCAAACAATAAAAGTTGGCGCCAATGAATTTAAAGCTGTCGTTGCTCGTCTAACAATCGCCACAGCAGTTGCGCGTCCTACATCAAATTTCTCACAAATCGAAGTTGTATTCGAAATAAAAAATGATGTAAACATTTTTAAAAACATTCTTATAGATCCTTAAATAACAGCTTTAAAAAGTTATGTGAAGATTTCATGACGATGAGGAAGTATCTTTAAGATATTAATAAGTTGCGGTTTTGTGCAATAAATACTGCAGAAATGAGCTTCTTTTTTTAGTCTAATTTTAATAATTATAAGTTTATTTACATACCGATAGGAATCTGGAGTTGCCATTTTCCAGATAGCAATTAGCAAGTGCTTCCGGCAATCAACCATCGGACATCCCGATGAATTTCGGGCGAGCGATGGTTTTAATAAATGTAAAATAAATTCAAACGTCGACCTCTTCATTCTACAAATAATATGCATAAATATTTTTTGAATGAAATAAAGTTTTTAAATAAACGAAATAATTTACATACCTGAAATGTGATCGAAACATCTCCTCGGTGTAACGGGGAATTACTTCCTCGACGTAATTTTGGAGCCGTGGAAGACGAACTTTTTTGTGAGGGATGATCTTCATTGCAGCACAATGACATTTTTCTTTTATGTCATCATCACTACTATCAAGAAGATCTTCGTCGCTCGATTCTTCGTCGAAAATTTCAATTAATTCACATAAAATTTGAACACACGCCGCTGCCTTGGCGTCCATTTTGCGCTTTGTTTCCCAAGCTGAACAGCAATCATATAGCGCGCATTTTTCAAGTCGAACGCGCTACAACAGTGCTTAACCATAAGAGCGGTGAAAGCGTGTAAGCGTCCAAGTCGATCGCACCCAGAGTGTTGTTTAGATTTATATCTTTTGTATTATTTTTATTTTTCACGGTCAATCTAACGAGTCCGGCACCATTAATCGACGTGCTCGCGTTACTCGCTAAGTTCAGGCATCGCTGTTGCGGCTCTCCCATTTGCAAGAACTTTTCGGCGTTGCCACATGCGTGAGATGTGGATCCACTATCGAGACGCCATGGATTCGCGTGCATCGCCGTCTGTCTCGCTTCCTTATCGGCCGTCCCTGCGAAGGAAACCTCCCGTGCCTTCGCTGCCTGTTGTTCCGTTGACGAAGTTTGCGCGCGGCACTCATCCGCTTTGTCTCCCGGCTTTCGACACTTGAAACAAAGAAATTTTGGTCGATGTTCCGATTTCCTTGTTGACGCTTTCCTTTGATTACCGGCGTGGTCTTTGGACGATCAGAGCGTTCTATTATCTTTGAGCGTCGCACGCCGCGCGTCGTTTTCTTCTATAATTTTTATTTTCAAAGCCTCCAGCGTCGGGAGCTTGTCGCGTGACTCGATCGCGCACCTGAAGTTCTCGTAGCTGGATGGCAAGCAATAGAGTAGCATTATCGCTAGCAGATCTTTATTTATGTCAACGTCCATTTCTTGTAGTTTGTTGACCGTCTCAAAGAATGTTCGAATATGTTCACGTACGTCGCCGTCGTCGGCCATTTTATGTAGTGCGAGTCGTTTCAACAGCGTAGCTTTTCTCGCTGGACCTTGAGATTGGTAGATCTCGTGTAGCCTCGCCCAAACACTTTTACATGTTTCGCAGTTCTTTATTTGGATTAATTCTCGCGGACTTATCGCCAAAATTAATTCCGAATGCGCCGTGCTGTCCGCGACGTTCCACGCAGCCGCCGCCGCCGCCGCTGTTGCGTCATCGTTAACGTCCGGCCTTGTTTTCGTGCCGTTCACACATTCCCAAACGTCGTTTTTCACAAGCACCGCACGCACTTGCAACTTCCATGTATCGAAGTTATCTTTCGTTAATAACTCGATTCTCGCACACCCGTATTGGTTGCTCATTGTGACCCTACCGTTTCGGGCCGGCGATACTCAATCGCTTTGACTTTTATTTTTACGCGCCTTTATTACTCAGCATCTGGGCCCATAACCTGTTAGAGTTTATGTGGAAGTGGGCAGAAAATCAAAGTCTACGAACTACACATGTAGCACTTGGCCAAGTTTATTGGAAACGATATTTATTGTATTACTATTATATTAAGAAGAGTTTGCATAGATAATCCTCTCGATACGAAGACTCGGGTACGACTGACTCGTGCTGGGCCCGTGGTGGGGGTAGACCAACCGTGCTCGTCCGTTCCAGAATATTCGAGAATATTCGGCCTTTGTCAGAAGGCTTGCCGAGAAAGACCACGCGGTCTAACAGAAATACTATATATATATATTGTCACGCCGACGGGTGGGTAGACTAGAAAAGTAAGGGGGGGAGAAGGGGGGGTCCTGAAAAGGAACAACAAAAAAATACGAATGAAATGCAATAAAAAAAATGACACCAGATATATTATCAAAGAAAACGCAAAATCAACCAGAATAATAATAGACAAAAAAAATATAATTTTAACAATCGGTCGGCGGACGATCTCCGGGGATGATCGACTTCACAACAAAAAAAATATTTTCTGGGCGCCAGTTAATTTCTCGGCAAATTAACAAATCACACAATCATACAACACGGATTTTTCGCTCGCTTAATAACTACGGCGGTACGGGGACGATCGTGTAGGGAACGACAAAAAAAAGGGGACTCTCAGGGTGACAGGTTCTCCGACTCTATATGGCCTCTTAAGTATGACCATCAGTCTATCAAATTTGAAAGAAATTTTAGGTCGGCTAAATGTGGAACAACATATATGACGGGACAAGGAATATTTGGGGACGCTCTGATAATTGTGGTCGAATTATTTTCACTAAGCGCGCTGTCTGAAGGACAGCGGCACGATACAATAACAACAACGCGCGCGAGTGTCGATCTCACGCGTAACGGTCGGAGCGGACGACCTAAGGAGCGGGGAAGACAGGGATAGGGGACGTACCGGCTTCGCCTTATACTACGCGCGCACAACCGTTCCACACAATGATTTTTCGAAATTATTATTTTCGCTATCGCTATGACTCTCGGGGTTCTCAAAACGCAGTATGGAACACAAAAAAGAAAGGGGGGGGAATTCTCTAAATAATTTTTCACTAATGGGGAAATACGAAATATGCGCCGGAAGAATTTTTGGGGTAAGGGAAACGATGCAAACACTTACTCGTCGTTGACTTTTTTCCTTTTTTACAGTTGATCCTGCCTCTCGTTCTCTCTCTCGCTCGATGTTACAGTCCACAATCAATCGTAATCCTTTTGACAAATTCCTTTTCGCGCCGTACTCCTTCACAATTCCTTTCCACACACTATTCTCTCACTCTTCTTTCTCAATACGTCTCACTCTTTCACTACTCTTTCTAATACTTCTCACTCTCTCGCACTTCTAATATTTCTGCTCTACTATTTCTCCAAATCGGTTGCACGTAATTGCTTTGGTGGTCGAACTCCAAGTGCGGACCATGCGGTCCGTCGTAAGTGCGAGGATTTTTCACGGCCTCATGATTGGCCGGGTCAGTCTAATTGTAATTGGTCAGCAGCGACACGGATCTAGCGGTATTGCGGAACATGGGAAATCGATAATTTCGGGACGGATTAGGGAGATCTATCGGGGATACAGGTAAGTAGGGTAGGCGGTCGGTAATACAGGTCGTTCTCAGGGATATCGGGATTACGGGTAATGGTAATCGATTATGCTCGCCGCGCGCTGCTGCCATCTCCTCGTAACTCGAATTACTGTCGATGGATGACATGTAACCGAGATACGGGACGATACTGTTTTTAGAGTTGGCGGGTGCATTTGAGTGTGAGAGCGTGCCGGTGAATTCTTGTTTGGTTTGGACGTCCTGGGAGTTCCTCTGGTGATAATTTGAACCATCGGGGTGTCCTCAGGATATCCTTGGTGCTGACGGTGACGATGACAATGACGCTGACGAAGATGACGATGACAATGACGATGACAATGACGCTGACGAAGATGACGATGACAATGACGCTGACGAAGATGACGATTACGATGACGAGGTCGATGATTCCGACGCAAGTGCTTGCACCGGGGTTTTCTACGAGGTCTATTCGGAGAGGGGGAGGGATGGGGGTGGTCCTAGGAGGACTTCTACTTACATTTTCTCGCCGATTGTGTGCGTGGAACGGTTGCCTTGGAGTCCACCGGCGGGGGTGAGGTTGTGCAACATCACAATATATAATTTGTTCAATATTGTCGAGACTGACTAATGGTTAAAGAAGATTATATTTTTGCATAAAGCATATATTTTTTGTTGACAAAAGATAAACATACAGGAAAGATTGAAAGATAATCCGGAGATTTAAAATACTTCATTATTTATACATAGTTCATTATTGCCAAGACTGATTAATGTGTAAAAAAGATTATATTTTTGTAAACGGCACATATTGTTTTGTTGACAAAATATAGAAATATTCGAATTAAGTTGATTGTTCTCATTATTTAGCCTTTACCCGTTTTGCCCAAGTGCATTACCCGCTTTAGGCACCCCATACGGGCAAAGCGGGTAATTCGAAGAATTTTATTTTTTAATTTTTTTCATTACTACTGAACGAAATGAATAATTTTCTTTATGATTTTCGAAAGTTTATTAGTTGAACATTCCCACACAAAAAAAGAAAATTGCATTTTGTTTCTAAGTCTGTTGTTTTCAACATCTCCCTTAGCTTACCCGTTTTGGGCTCATCTCCCCTACTTGTATTCAATGTAATCACATCTCGGTGACGCCGAAAAAAAAAGTTTGTGTATATTTTTTATTACTTTATATATACGAGTGTTTTGAAAATTGTATGACCATTGGTTTGAAAATATTTAGGACGAGGTAAATTTGGGGTCCTACTGAAAGGTACTGACTGAATATAGCACTGTTACCAACAATGCCTCCTGCGCAGTACCCACTTTTGGGCAATTTGCGCAATACATTATATGTATAAGTGTGATATGAGCGCAGTCCCGTTGCTCTTACGTTAATAGAGACAGGTTGTAGAGTATATCGACCATTATGACATTATTCTATTTTATGATATTTGGCCTGTTTGCATTACACTTAATTCTTGGAAAAGAAATAAAAATGTTCGTATATTTTTGAACATTTTGTTATATACATGAATTTTCAACACGCAATAAACGTTGACAACATGAAATGTGGTGCTTTCCAATAACATGCGCGATTTAGTTTAACATAGGCAGTGAATCATAGTCAAACCTAGTCTATAGTGACGAATTTTTTAGATACAGCTAAGTATGAAATTTTAAGCGATTCAATTAAGTCCGGTGAATATTAGACAACATACTGAACAATTGCTTATACGATCATTGTATGTCTGCTTGCTGACAATTTCCCAAAGATAAAAGCATAAAAATAGCATTTCAAATTGCGTTGAGCAAAAAAAATCATAGTAAACTTTGGAATCTTCACAAACCAGCCACGTGATAATTTTTGGCAAAATATGTTGACCGAAACGTCTCTGAACAAAATACTCGTCCACAGGTTATTCAATATGATACATATGCTATATAGAAATATTACAAACTTAAATAAGTGCTCAATTAATTAACTTTATTGTATTTTGTCCTTTTTTGAAACCATGTAACCGATAGTGGTAAAATGTTGCTCAGCCAACACCGAGTTAAAAATCAAACTAATAATCTATGGTAATAAATGAAGTAGGCGGATGAAGTCCAATGAAATTTAAGGTTTCGTTTCCAACAAAGTATGCATAACAAAATTAATATTTACATTGGAATATTACACCTATCATGCAACATGACCCCTCATTGTTATTAGAGATTTATATTTTCCTTTTATATGGGCGATCTAAAATTTCAAAATCGTAAGAAAATTATCGGCAGCCAAGCTCCCCATGTTCTCAACTAGGCCATGCAATACCAGGTGGATCTTAATTCCGGTATTGAGTTTCAGTACAAGCGTCTGATACCAGAATCCCGGTACTACTCCCGGTTTGTAAAAACGTGGGTGTCTGGGCGATGATTTAATAAATTGCTTATCAAACAAAGACCAACATGCAGGGTATAAGTGCATAGAGAATAAAAAAACGAACAAGATCATCCAAATGAGTGATTATTTTACAAACCGTACAGATTTTGTGAAAAAAAACTTGACATTTTAGAATCGCATGAAAATTTATTCACAACTTATATTCATAAAATCAGTTGACGCGTGTTTAAGGATTTTGCTGAAAAAAAATTTTATTCGAAAATATTTACGTATGAATTTTTGACAATTTGCTGGATTTACTTGAATCGTCGCATACATGATATATATTATCTCCAGTTCTACTGATCGGATCGACGTTTTTCTTTTACAGTTTTACTCTGTATTTCGTAAACTTTCAAAGAGTATTTTGAACTAAACTTTAATTGGCACTAAATAAAAAACAATAACAATTTGATTGTTTAAATAGTTGTAACATGTCCGCCCAACACCTTAAATCGATTTAAAAAAATATCATTTTGTACCTTATTGTCTTATCTACAAAATCCAGTTTGCAAAAAAGTGAGGTCTCTGTTACATTGGTAGATATTAAATATTTTCCCGCGAATGGCACGTACCTCGGCTCCACATGCGTCAGAGATCTCAGACGCCCGCACCCATTTTTCAATTTTTTAATGTTTACCATATGGCATTGTAGTTTAAAAACGTTTGGTAATTTGGTTTAGAGAATGAAAATAATGCAAATAATTCAAAAAAGTGATTTCGAGTACAAAAGAAAATGTTCAAATGTTAACTCTAGAAGGAACTTAAAAAACATATAATAAATACTCTGGAAAAATAAAGAATTTTGATGAATGGTCTAGAGTAAATTAAAATGTATAGAAATAAATGCGTGAAAATAATTTTCTTTAATTTAATTTATTAAGTCCTAATTAAGCACATGAGATAATTTCATCGATTTATCACAAATTGTTTATTTCATAATTGTAATTACAAACGAATGATTTTCATCTTGCAACGAAATGTGCTTTACTCGCACTTTGTTTTTTCGCAGAGGCATAACGCAATGAAATTTTAACGTCCCTTTCACCGGTTATAGCCCTTTTGAATCGTGCATCTAATGTTTGTTCTTCCTCAACATAGTCTTCATTCGCTACATATTTTGATGTAATATTAGGGAGAGACTGAGTTGCCTATTCAAATAATTGTTTCGGTGTTTGGATCGGATTGGATGTTCTTTGAAGGCTAGCTCTTGCAGCTAACACTTTCAGAGTCCCACCCAATCCGTCGCACGCACCCTTACCATGAGCCGTAGGAAAGAAGTGCCACTCTGCAGCTAGGACAAAATCTTTTTTGTGGTAAGTTAAATTGGCAAAATTTTTCTTGTTTTTATACTGCGCGCCCGATCCATCGGAAAAGTATATCATTTTGGGAATTTTTTGCAATTCTTTCTTTAAAAAATGTACCAAATGTCTTTGAAACACATGAACTGCTTAGTGTCGTGGTGCTAACATTCTGATATAATTACTAAACTTTTCACTTGAATATTGCCGTCATTATCTCTGTAATAAATTGTAAGTGGGCGCACTGTAGCCTGATCATTATTCCAGTGAAAGCCTTGTGCAGCATTTTGGACAACGAAAGCATAATTTTCGGAAAAATCACAAACTACGATACACTCATTCTCCGTTAGTTCTTGCTTTTTGTTTTTTATAAATTCATTTTGTTTTCTTACCAAAAATGAATGGAGAGGTAATTTTTCCAAATTGGTTTTGAGTTTTGGTAAATATTCGTCAACTGGCGATATCATTAATTGCAAGGTAGTTATGTCAACGTTAGTCCACGGTCTGTACGTGATTTCGTCAATTAAATTTTCTTCGAAAATGTTTTCCAGCTCGTTAATGATATGTTGTGCACCTGGATACTCGGAGCACTTTCCAAAATAACAGTTGGTTGTGGGTTCGGCGGAAATCATGTATTTTAAGCAATCATGATAACTTTCCAATTAATTGGAGGTGTTGGCTGTAAGATTTTTCACATTAGATCCGTCAATCAATACTTTAACATTTTCATGAATTGGACAAACACAAACTGAATGTGTGCCACTAGCACCCGCGAGCACGCAATGTTTTGGTCCTAGAGGTGCGCATTTCGAGAAACTGTACTTAATTTCTAGGCAACTTTCCTTAAACAATTAATACAGTTCTTTCAAATTTATTAGCTGTAATCTTTTCTGCATTTGAACGCGCTTGCCATTAATATTAACAGAAACAAAATCCTTCTTACCCGGCATTGCACAACTATTCTCATCCAATTCATAAAAAGTAATTATCAAATTGACTACTTCTTTATCTAAAGACGGATGGCTCTTTGGCGTAGGGTCGGACAAAACACCTTTTTCTTCAGCATTTTTTTTTGTAACTGTAATCATATGAAAAGTCGCCAGAGGAAAATGGTGTTGCATTTCTCGAAAAGGCCAGTCCTTCAAAATAGGTCAAAATTTTTATTTTTTTTTTAACGTTCAGTGGTCGCGATAAATTTTTTTTTCAAAACTTGCAATAAACTATTGTTATTACTTTCCTCAATGTGATTATTATTATCATCATCAAGATGAAAAACTTTTGTAGCCAATGAGTCTGAGATGTTTCTCATTTTTTCATTACAACAAGCCTGTTGAGATATTTTCTTTTTTTGGATGGGTGAAACTCCTATTAATTCTAGACCCTGATTGATAGAATCAATTACTTCAGCTGCAGCTGCTTTGTCTTCCTCGAACCATACACCAGGAATTGGTGTAAGACGTTCCTCGTGAACAGTATCACTTTCCCACGTATAAATATCATAAGCGTCAATTTCATCGTTCTGGAAAAAAATTATCCAAGTTTCTATGCAAACATAATATGCAACAAAATTGAGTACACACGTGTGTTTACCGGGTAAATCCTAAGTTTCATAATTTTCTTATATACTTTTAACAAATTTTATAATTTATAGCATAGTATTAATATCACTGTTAAAAAGACATTTGCATTTACAGTATTGTTTACAGTAAAAGTTACCTTATTTTCAGAAGCCTTGTTTAAGTCAGAAATTTTACGCTGAGAAGTACTACACAGTTTTTGATGAAGGGACTCTTCCATTACTGGTATTTTAAGAAGTGATAAATGTTCCTTCAAAACTCGTCTGAGGTTCTATCATTTTCGATGAGAAGATAAAAGAAACGGATTAAAGCATCGATCCGTTAGAATTTTCGAATTACGTAAGGATTTGGTTGGTCTTGGCATTTTATCAAAATTTCACCGCTTTTGCTAACTTAACATGCTGTGTACGGTGCTTTGCGTGTTCAACAAGGCTTCGTTACCCTGGCAACATAACATAAATATTTGCCACTCGTTGCTTAACACATTGTTGACCGGTTACGAGTTCAATTTGTATGGAGTTTGGACGTGTCGTCACGTCCAAACGTTGTAAAATTGCCAATCAAGAATGATGGTAAAAAATGTGTTAGGTTGCCAATTGAATAAAAAAAAAACACGAAAACGAGATATTTCGTGAGCCCTACGCAATATATTAAGTATAAATAGTAAGATTAAAATAATGCTATGCATACGTTACGTTACCCAAAAACCGACTGATTCGTATTTTGGTGTGCTCAATTGCAAGTTTTGACAGGTTTCAACGTGTCGCATGCTGTACACTTCGAGCCCGTGTGCGCTGCGTGACTTGCACTCGAAAATATTTAATATCTACTAACCTAACGAGACCGCACTTTTTCGCAAACTGAATTTTGTAGATAGGGCAATAAAGAACAAAATAGTATTTTTTTAAATTGATTTAAGGTAGTAGACGGGCATGTTACAACTATTTAAACATTCAAATTGTTATTAGTTTTTATTTATTGCCAATTAAAATTTAGTTCAAAATACTCTTTGGAAGTTTGCGAAATACAGAGTAAAACTGTAAAAGAAAAACGTCGATCGGGTCAGTAGAACTGGAGATAATAAATATTATGTATGCGATGATTCAAGTAAATCCAGCAAATTGTTAAAAATTCATACGTGAATATTTCCGAAGTAAATTTTTTTTCAGTAAAATCCTTAAACACGTGTCAACTAATTTTATGAATATAAGTTGTGAACAAATTTTCATACGATTCCAAAATGTCAAGTTCAGATTGGTGTACGGGTTGTAAAAGAATCAGTCAAATAAAAGAAAACAAAAATAATTTTAATAGTTTTAATCACGTGAATTCTAATTTTTAACAATCACCATTGATAATTTCATTGGTAATATTTACGTAAATAATATTTTACGTTCCTCTTTGCCTTTATCTTAATATTGTGAAGTTGTAATCAATTCTTTTTAGCATTATTAAAGAATGAAATAATAGTAATTACTTATTCAAAAATACTTTCATATCTGAATACCAACAGTATTAGAGATCAATCAGTCTAGCCAATCAAATCTCCGAACACTATTTATAGTTACTGAAATTATAAAAAAAATGCAACAAGAACATTAAGCCATGTGAATAATTGTAAACGTTAGTAAGTGCCTGTAAATCACGGCTTGTTAGACCTATAGTTAATTTAAGTAACCCTTATTAGCCCTGACAATTGAATCTATTAGTCTCTAATAGAAATGAAAACATTGTTAATATATATAACGCATAATGACCAAATAATATGCAAAAGTTATTAAAGTATATAAAAATAGAGCTTTGTTCAATTCCGGTGTCTGATATTAGAATTGCCAATACCAATATCGTAATACCGCAAAAATTGATTCAAAATGCCGGTATGGGATATGGGGATCCCGGTATTCATACCCTACTCTCAACGCCTCCCGCCCCATGTCTCCATCGTCGCGGTCGTCGTCGTGCTCCTTGCAGCCATCGCCATCGCCGTCCTATACTGTAGCATTTTAACGGGGATATAGGTATAAGAACTCGTGAGCGAAAAGTTGTTTAAGACAGTGTCCGGCATAACCTACCACACCCAGTCACTGGAGAGCGTGCTAAGAAATGTCTATTCGGAGCAAAGAAATCGTGAGTACTTGTCAATGTAACTTATTCGGAAACACCTGAACTTTGACGCACCTAAATTCTTTAATATTTATTATTTAAAAAAAAGATTAGCATATTTCTATGATTATTTTGTAAATTAAAATGTCGAGAAGTTTATTGCACTTTGAAAGATTGCAAACGAACTGAGAGTGTTGTTCACAAAGTGCGATTTTATTCCAACTTTTTGAGTTAATAAAAACACACACCCACATACATATACACAATCAATCGTGTATTTATGTGGCCATGGTATATGGGGCATTCCACGACAAATGAGCCAGATTCAAATTTTTTTTTTATTTTCTCAATTTTTAAATATTTTTTAGTATCCATGGAAAAACTCTTTGTGATAAATTTGGAGATTTTTTTGATTATATACATTTGAGATTTGTTCGATATACATACTAGCTAAAAAGTATTATAGTTCAAATAATCATGGTATACGTAATATTTTTAAAAGAATACCCAACTAAATAAACACTTTTGTTACTATTATTTATAAACATACTTACAATGACTTATTATTAATTTTAGACGTCTATTAATACCAAAAAAGTATACAAATTTATTCATAATAATTGAAAAAAGATTATATAGTTATAAAAAACAGGTTTAGTAGTCGTTAACAAAAAAAAAAAAATTTCAAGTTTTCACAAATCGAAAAAAATAGTAATTATGAAAAGTCCACGACCTACTTAGGCTTTAAAGTTGTAAAATTGATAGAAGTTTAAAATGAACAATTTTCCAAAAAATCAAAATATGCACTCACTTTAAAAAAAAAGATTTAAAGTTTAAAACTTAAAAATCACATTCAAAAACACTTTAAATAATGTTCCTATATTTTTTTTGTGAAAAGTACATTAATAACAAAAATTAAAAAAAAGATTCAATTTGGCCTACTATTAAAGAAGTTATGAGCAAAAAAGTCGAAAAAATAGCGATTTTTTGAAAATTCGGTATCTTTCGAACAAGAATTCAAAAAAGTCTTAAAATTTACCCCGAAGAATTTTCGATGAGTACTAAAAAATATCACAAAAATTGAGAAAATAAAAATAGAATTTTTTCAAACTGGCCCATTTGCCGAGGAATGTCCCATATATATGGGGCATATATACGTTTGTACGTGTGTGTGCGCGCGCGCGCGCGTGTGTGTGTGTGTGTGAAAGTTTTGTCAAAGGGTTTAATCGACCTAACCTAAATATATATATATATATATATATATATAATAAGGAGACATATATATATATAAGGAATTATATTATTATTATATTATATAACTCCTTAACAATTAACAAAGTTTTTTATTTTACTGCATATCAGTCTATAAAGTTTTGTCAAAGGGTTTAAGCGACGACCGTTGCATGAGAAGTGTACTGGGACGAGCGTATATAGTATTTTACTTGAAATTGAAAGTTAATTCAACCGCTCCCATTTTTGAATATCTAAATGGGATACATGCACAGTCTGTAAGATCGTGCTGCTGCTGACGTACATACAAAACTATAGCATATGCCGTCTTTATATTGGAAAAATAAGTGACTTCGATCTTTACGCGGCACCTCTAAATCACGGTTATACATCGTGATCACTTGACGATGTATAACATATTTTACATGATGCAAGTATTTTAGTAAACGATTAAAAATTCCGATTGATTTAATTTATGCTTGCGTTGGATTTGTTCATTGTGCTCTTCTAACACAGACGTATCAGCGATATTGTTACTTTTTTATTTCGTTCAGCTGAGTTGTCGAAAAAGTGAAAGTGTTGACATTCTTATAATGGTGAAACATATGTGGAAAATCCTTATATAAACGTGAACATTGATTTTACAAATGAGGAATAATAATTTTCCTAATTAGTAAGTTTGTCATCCATAGATGATATCGATGACCGTTCGTTTAATGGCTCGCAAATTCGCGACGACTAGAATAAACTTTCATGGCTGCATCGTCGCATCATTTTTCCATAAATATAAACCATTTACATTCTTGACTTTTAGTAAATTGTCGTTTCTTCAGGAAAATGGTGTTATGAAAGTGAGAAGTAATCGTAATCGATACGTGAAAGTGAGGTGACGATTTATAGTGAGAGGCTTTCACGAAACGAGTCTATATGTGTGTGTGTGTGTGTGTGTCTCGTTTTTTAAAACTGCTTCAATGCCACTTCCGTATATACCAGTATTATAATATATCGCGTCGATTTCTAATACCAATTATCCAGAGGATTAATACTAAACAGTGTAGCATTGTCGACGTATGATAGTGCGATGTCCTTCTGCACTCCATCACTATTCATGAACAAAACGTACATATATCACCTCTTGCGAAATCCCACCGTAATAGATTTAAAACCCCATTGAAAGGAAAATTATAAGATCAACTTGGAAACTCTCACATGCATCCATACTCAGATCGAGCGCAATTAAATCTTCGATAAGAAAGTGCAATTAGGTATCGTTAATTGGTGCAGTAATTAATGAATTACGTGGTTAACTAGCCAAAATCAAACACTAATGACTCTAATTTTGCACACGGTATGATCTTTATCTGCTAATAAATAATGGAAACAACAACAAAAATTGATTTTTTTTTAATTATATAAATTTAACGCATAAAGAATATTTTTAATTTATAAAGTATATTGTTTTGTTTTAATAATAATATACATCAAGCGAATACCATGTACAAATTCTTGTTTCACTCTGTCTAAAGGACAGCAAATACAAATATGACTGAATGTAACTTAAGATGCCAACGATGAGGAAATAAATAAATTATAAATTATTGATGAAAGATTAACATCTATTACGTGATTATGTACAAAGTACTTTTGCAACGGTAGCTTATTTTATTTATTGAAATTGATCTATGAATTTACCGGTCAGCCTGACGATGCCAGCTTTTAATTAAACATCACAGTTATTTGTCATATCAATGTTCATAAGAATCATAAAAGTTATATTTATCTACTTAATCGCGAATTTATTAGTTCATTGAAAATTTAATATCAACGAAAAATATTTATAAGTATCAATGGCTTATCAAAATATGTCCGGAAGTGCACTTCACGGTTGGTAAATACAGGGTTCATTCATTCGTGTTAAACGAATGTATTTTTATTTCATTACTTCCCTATATAGAATGCATTAGTATTTTAAATACAGTTATATTAGTTCCGTTAGCCCCATAGAAACGTACGGGCCCAATTTGTTAAATTCAAGTTATATGATTGGGCGCGTCTGTTCCGTTTCTTCCTCCTTCAAAATTGACGATTATTTCTGTACCTATCGTATCTTATTCACAATTCGCGCAGAATCAACAGTGTATATTGCGTAACAAACATGTATATTTATAAACGTAAAATATGATATGATGCACGTCTAGGGTCGGAAGTGAAAGTGGAACATTTCGACGATCAAATAAAAATATGGTTTAATCAGTGTGGACCTGTTCGGTCGGTTTATTATCTTCTTGTCAAAGAGAATAAAAATGTTACTTCATTTTGACGGAATTTAGTACTAGAGTTTTCGAAATTACTAAAAATGAATTTGATCTTCATACTTCAAAATGCAAAAGATTCAATATAATGAACCTAATACTGAAATTCAATTGAGCCGGGCAACATTTTATTGTTGAGATTTTTGAAGACACTTATTACACCACTTATTACACTCAATTCGATAAAAACCTCCGAAATTAAAAGTAGTGTATTTAATATAGCAAACGGTATTATGGATTTAGGTTCGGCAGCACGCGGACCGTACAAAAAAAGCTTAATAAGTAGTTAATTTAAAACAATAAGTATTTTAGTAACTTTTCATGCCTGACAACTTTGATTAAATTTTATTTTGAGTTTACTGTCTCGAATGCTTAAAAAAACGAAATTTGCTGTTAGATTTGAATTCAATAAACACCACAAATATCTTGACTTTAAAGTAGCATTCAACGACTCCAAAAAACTTGATATAACTAAGCACACTTAAATTGTAATAACATAACTAAGTTTTTTTAAGTGTACACATGTGTTGAGAAAAAGTGGTAAAGACGCTCTTTTTTAACATGAATACTTTGCTGACAGTGAGGACGTCGAGATCAAAAATGCATCGGGTACGCACATAATGGAATGTGGCTCGGCTCATAAATTAAATATTTCGCATGCACCATTGAATGATACCTACAGTAAGTGTACTCACTGTGGCAAAACGGTAATGGAGTAGTAGCCAATAATCGAGCAACAGGAACAGATTAAAGAGAAAGTGATTTAACGATTTTACGCTGCTTCGGCTTTACGCTGTTCGATGTGAAGTGTGCGTATGTGTGTTAGTATAAAGGAATGTAGTGTGGCTTCTGATATACATAAGGAAAGTAGGTTGCCGTGGACATCAGAAATATCTGACCAGACGGTAACTCGCATAGCAAGGGGGCGTTCAACGGGTGAGGCGAATGAAGGCCCATTGCAATGAATACGATAAACCAAGTTGTCAATCAGCCTTGGTTAAGTTCACCACGTATATATTATAAAATTCATTGGCATGTTAAGTTAACGCCGGTTGACAGGCCGCTGCAAAAACTAAATTGTAATCACTGAAATGAGGCTAGATCACCGCAATTTTATTGTATGAATCAAATATTAAACTTGGAGACAAACCCAACAGGGCTCTTTTCATTTTGTGAGTAGCAATAACTATTTATGAGCTATAAGTAGCTATTATGACTAAATCGTTATATGGCTATTTATTATTATATGCTATAAAAGGTACAACTGCTCAATGCAAATGCAATATGTTATTCTCGTTTCAATCGTAATAATTTATAAAATACAACTTGTATGCTAACAAGGTTATTATCGATAATAGTACGCCCTATTAAATATAAGCAAATCCGTATGTACTTTGTAGCGACCGCTTTCACCAGGTGATTGGCGTTATGGAGGTGGCTCCATCATGAAAATCATGTTCTTCAACGTAAAACTGATCGGAGACTGATTAAATAACGTCGAACAATTGGCTCCATGAAATAACATTCGTGCTCAAACAACGACAATCGATCCATTTTTAATTTGTTATCAATCACCACTACCCGTGCTGAGAATAAATATAGTCTTCACTAGTTCAGGGATATATTAGTTAAGGGATATTTCAGAATAATATCACCATTCATAATCGACTCGTTGCCGCATTAATAATACTGGGCTTTTGTTTATTTACGTAATTATGAAGACCACAATATAACCAATCATTTACAAATTCTCCAAGTGTGACTCTACCAGACAGTGAAGGAAAATTTTCGAGATTATCTTCTTCACTATTGTTAATGCCTAGGCGTTCTGATTTGGAAGTAGATTGATTAGTAATAGTTCTGAAGATGAAAAAAGTGGTCATATCGAAATTGCTTTTAGCCGGGTGCAATTACGTGTTACAGATTTCATACTTCTCGTATGCGCACAAACGTTCTTCTACGCAGCTTCCCACAGTTAAAACGTGTGTTTATTATAGCATCGTACATAAAATCACATGGAATAGTATTTTACTATATAACTGTAACATGCGGAGCAATTGAAATATTTGGATAGTATTTATAAAAATTATTGCGTTCTCCAATCATATACGAGGTGTGTTCAATAAATAATGGGAATTTTGTAAGTTTGCTGGTTTTATTAGTTCGAGTGGCTTGATTTTTTCGTTGTGTTGGTACGCATGTGTGAAAAAGTATCTATACATTTTCAGCCATATTGGATATTTAGTCTCCTGTTAGTTATCGAAAAGTTAACACGTGTTTTCATGCAGTCGGCGATTTTTCATTTGTATAAATAATGAAGCAGAGAAATTGCATACAATTTTCGTATAGGAATAGAATAAACTGTAGCAATGGGTTAGAACTTTTCAATATTGCTTTTGGTGAATCTGCTATGAGGAAAACAATGGTTTACGGTGGTATAAGCGTTTACAAAAAGGTCGACTAGAGCGATCGAATGTGAAGGTTATGCTCACTGTGTCCTTTGATTTTAACGACATAGTCCATCGTGAGTTCTTACTACAAGGTCAAACGATCAATAAGGAGTACGATCTATGAGTTGAATGCCGTTTACGTGACGTAATCCGAAGAAAATCCCCGGATTTGTGGCAAAACAATTCATGGCCTCGACATTACGATCATGTACCTGCTCACAATTCATTCAGTTCGGGAATTTTTGGCCAAACATAACACCCTAATGATGCCCCAGACTCTATATTCGCCAGGCAGAGTCTCAGATGACTTGTTACTGTTTACAAACATAGAAGAGATTAAAGAGCTAAACGCCATGCCAAAGATCGAGTTCCGGAAGTGTTTCGGGAATTGGAAGAAGCGCTGGCATAAGTGTATAACATCCCCGTTATTTATTGAACACACCTTGTACTTCAAAGTATATAAATCCCTTTATAGGAAATAGATTTCGTTAAACGGTATCTACGTTTAGAACAAGTGAATATTTTTATCAAAGTAATAATTGGGTTCACGTTTGATTGTTTCTAAAGCTACTAGCCCGGCGAAAAAAATGTTTGAAATCAAAAGTGTAAGTTATGGAGGGGCTGATGCGGCAGTCACATCCGTTTTCGATTCGCATTATGTTTTCAAGATCATTTCAAGATCAACTCATTTTTTTCAAATGAGAATATATATTTTTATTACAGATATTTAAGGGGGATGGCCGCCCAAATATACCTATTTAGTTATTTTTTAATTATATTAGGTATATTTACATATACATAGATAAAATAATATATCTATTTTAAGGTATATTTTTAAAAAATTCATACTCGAAAGTATAAAACGAAATAGTTTTATTTTTTAACACAACGTACGAAATGGCTTTAAGGAGGTAAACCACTCTAGAGGCCAAAAAATATAGCAAATTTTAGGATTTAAAAAAAAAACTAAACAACATATCAAAATTCAGTTAAAAAGGCCTTATTATATAAGTATTGATCACTGTTTATAAATTTTATCAGAGCTGTACTAAACAAAATGGCGGTTTCCCAGCAATTTTCCCAGCTGCGTCTTTACTTTTGTTTGCTACTTGGCCGAACCCATAACTGCTGCAATTTAAAAGCTACAGTAATGCATGAAAAAGAATTTGATATAGTATGATAACAGCTTCGACACTACATAGGATTTTTTTAAATTACTTTTTACAAAAGTGACGTGTTGTTGAACACAAATTTCGACAAAACGGAAATAAAATATACGTAAATTATTAATAACATTTGAACTAGGTGATATAAACAAAGATCATCATAATCACTATTCAAGAAAATGTCAAAACAATCGGTGATTGTATATGTTAGTCAGCAGAGTCAGATGACATGTGTTCAACACAGATAAAATAAAATTGTATATTCCAATTGTGCATTTGTGTTTATCTTTGTGTGCGGTCTGCATTCTTAGGGCCTCAAGACACTACCAGTGTGATATGTGCGAGAGCGGTTTGTTTAGGATATTAGTCGTTGGTGATCCCGATGGAAGATGCTTCAACAGCAATCTCGGCAGCAACTTGATCGCGTACAAAGTGATATTTAACACGTTCACGCCGACGTCGATTTTCATTGGTTTTGCTTGAGGCGGCGCTTAAATTAATGCAATCTAATGCCCGCCACCGGTGGCCCACGCCGCCCGATGAGGCAGTCTAGCGTGACCCACCGGTGGGTCATGCCGGCGTGAACGTGTTAATAATAATATGCTTAATATCGAAAACCCGTAATAAACCATCTCTGATCTTTATAATTCATTTTTCACTCTGCAGATCGACAAGGAAATCGTCTACGTTTTCCAGAACGATCACCATTTTGTCCTTATGTTTTTTTTCGATAAAGACACAGTTTTAAAAAAGGGCACCCAAATTCCGCAACGTATTTTCTGATACAGCATGTCACTGTCGGCCTGCTTGATGAAGACCACACAAAGCGTTGTTGAGTCGACACGTGTTTCCTCCTTATCACAAATCCTTGAGAATTATCTCAGCTCGGCTTCTTACTTCTGGATTTTGGTTGCGTTTATCTTTGATATCTCTCCAAGTTTTTTCAAACCTTTCCGGAATATGCACAATGGCTTCCTCGCCGAGATTGCCACATCGGTAATCCGCAATGACATCAAGCTTCCAAACTATTTGGTACAAATCAACACCGAAACGTTGACTATTCTCAGTTTCCATGAGTCACCTTTTCATCTTTTAAATCTTTTCAGCCGGTCGATATTCGTTCTTCAAAATAAAATGATAGCCCACGAAGTGTTGGTCTTGAAACGTATGCAGTGAAGTGTCTCTCTTACGGATACCTCTCTTACGGATACTTACGCATACGTTAACTTCGTCGTCGGTGTCATCTTGGTCATTTACTTTGTTACATCCGAAGGAAGGGAGAGAATATAGGTCCGTCGATAATTCGATGTGAGTGCGATTTTTTAATTGATTTGTGCTATTCGGCTGGACGTGAGCTCGCCGTCTGGGACTTACTTGTGCTCATATACCAGCTCAACGATTTAGAATTAATCGTCGAGATTGATTCCTCTCTGAAGACGTTTTTGGTTGATGATGTTTCTCAGCCTTCTCGGTGTTGATCCGTGAAGAAATGATTTTCTTGGGAAATGATTAACTTGCAATACCAACAATCTACGTACACTTAACAAAAAAACTGATACTTTATTTGACTTTGAAATTATATAACGCAAAATTTGTACTTATAATAATTCGCAGAGAAACTGGGATTTTCTTCCCTTAAGATATTGACTGATTCGAGGTTGATAGAATTCTGATTTTGTTTTCGAAGTTGGCGATTTCACCTTGGTTCGGGCGGAGTTACAAAGTTCGATAAGTTTGATCGGTCTAATTCTTTAGCGAAACCCTTCGTTTTTCTGTGGAGAGGGTTGTCAGTCGTTAATTTCTCATCAATGTAGTGCACCTGATTTTTCAATCATGGTGCAATATACGTGGTTTGCGTCAAAATTAATTGAAGAAAGACGAATCTTTTGAATTTGAACGAGCAGTCTTTTCCGGCATCGCTCTTAAAAAATCCGTGTGCATGCAAGGCAGTAGCTTTCATCAAATGTACATGGTGCCGTACGGTTTTGTGTTTCGCTTATTTTTACGATAAGTATCATCCCAATTTCAACTGTAAGCGCAAGCAATGCAAGCCATGATAGCGAGTAAGATGTTTCTGTAATTATTGAAGGATGAAAGCCGGTACCCGGGTACATGAAGGAACCAGAGGAAACTAGGGCAATGTACTTAAGGGGTAACACCACTCTAAAAAGGTCATACTTTAAGAATTAATTTTGGAATCACTGAAAAAGGGATCAGGCTTCTTTTTAGCCATTTGATCAATCATATTTATGTGGAGTGTAAACACATTTTTTTATTGACATTTTCTTACCAAATGGTAATGCCACGGTCAATCTTCACCTTTTTTTACGGGAGGACGGATTTCTTCGAAAATTTAAGGCCTGAAACAAGAAACGAAAAATATTTTAAATCTATATGATATTGCCTATAAAAGTACGCAGGGCTTATTCGTATAAAAATGACGCACTAATGATAACAAAAAACTATTTTCGGCAAAAAAAATGAGCTGTTATGAACAAGCTCGCGCTAATTCGTCACGGGATAAGAATAAACTTTGGGACCTTACCTGTCCTCTTTTTACTCGTTTTGGATTTTCCTGGCTGCCATCAGAGTGCTTTACGGCACTCGCGTTTATATATTATTTTGTGTAAAATTAATAAGTAATGTGTTCCGTCGGAGGGATGGGAGTTCTCGCACGTCCCGTACGGGCCCGTGTTTCTGGGTGAGGAGACTGGTGAGGGATACAAATGAGGAGGTTTTCTCGAGGAAGAAGTCTATTTGTATAAGAATTGCCTTAGTCTACACTTATTTTACCTGTACAATATATCGCTTAGTGTTCTTTAACTTAATGTCCTTTAATTAACTCACTCGGATGTATTTATATTGATTATTGAAAATGCGTTTATTGGAAAATATTGCAGAGTAACTGATTGATTGAATATTTAGGTTTTACAAGGAGATTTTAATCCGGTCGCGACTTTGCCGGGAGGGCCTCACGAGAACTGACACTTATTTGCGGCGTAAATACTTTGATCTCGCGACTACTCCTCGTCTAATTCTGTCGCCGTCAAATCTTCTCGGAGATTTTTTTTTCGTGATAGTCAGAGAGATTGAGCACTGACGAATTCTACCACAAAACTGAATTTTTTTTTTAGACAACAGAGTTGGCACTAGGGGCTCCTGAGATCTCGAGATCAGAGTAGGGGTAGGGAATTCGACTACCATTTCCGTGGATGTGGCGCGAGATGTTGGTCGGCAGATCCCACGGTGCGCGCTGCTGATGCCGTAGCACGTGCAGGTACCGGAGTTCCGATTTCCGCTGTCCTGAACACGAATCCCAAACTCACCGGTGTCGTTGTCGCCAGGCGCGGAATATCGCGCGGAAAATTTCACGCGTGGCCACAACAGAGCAGTAAATTATCTGTAACCAAATTTCTACGAATTGAAAAACGGCTCCTTTTTTCAATTACTGTATTTGTGAAGCAACCTAAACTTTAACACGATCCATGCAATAGTCTCTGAGTAATCCGTCCTCTCAGTTCGAAAAACATGGTTTCGAGATTATCTCGTTTAAACTTTTGAATGTACTTTGTGTTACGGAAAAATAAAAAATTCAACCCTTTAACATTTTGTTTCGCTACGGGAGCAGTTATATATTATTTTTATGACCCTAAAATATATTATAAGAAAGGCACGTAGTGGCTCAGGGGTTAGGGCTTTGGGTTCGCACGTCTTTTTTGCAATCCTGGTGGTTTAGATCCCACCAAAACAAATGTTTAACCCGACCTCTCTGTGGTGCGTGGAGGATCAGTGCTTGATTTTGGTGCCCCTGCAAGGCGGTTCTCATCACGCGGATGGTGACGGCTTGGCCGGGCAACGGGTGGTTCATCGTACCACAGCTGAGGAGGTGCCAAGGCGCTAGGTGCCTCTAGTGGTAGTGCTTGAGTTTACTCGGAGTTTACTGACGGAGGTGTTCTGCAGTTTCCCCAGGAAGCCCGGCACAAGTGAAGTCCAATGAACCCCAAGTCAGGATACTTTTTCAGCATCATAGTGGGGTTAATGATAGTTGCAAAAGGATTGTAGATCACGTCAGCCGCAAGTTGGCATACGGACTGGAACTACTCGATTGGTATCCCCCACTCAACTAATGTATTCACATTGAAATATCCTAACTTGGATACTGCCTCCGCAAGTGCTTGAGCACATGAAATATGCGACGTCGCACTCTGTTCGATTACCCAGGTGAGCGGCATGAGTCGTTGTTCAGCAAGCTGGCTCCAACTCACTACCAGGATGTTATAAACCATGTCCCAGCTCATTCCGTCTTTTGGATACATTTGTGAAAAATGAGGGACGATATCAACACTCACGTACTCCGAGAGTACTTAGTCTGGGAATTCTGTAGTGGAAGTGGTTGCTCAGATTCCTATGTACGGCTTCCGCCTTTTACATATCTCTCCTAAACTCCTTTGTCTCGCAATTTCACCGTGCATCCTCAATTCCACATATCTCTCCTAAACTCCCTGTCTCGCACTTTCACCATGCATCCTCATTTCCACCATCGACCACTCCGGTGGACCTACAGTTTTTGGTTACGTGGGTTCCGAACCACCGAGAGCACAGAAAAAGCACATCGAAAAATTCCATTGGTGCCGGCGGGGGAATCGAACCCGGGACCTCTGAGTTGAGAGCCGAGAACGCTACCCCCTGTGCCACTGCCTCTCTTTTATCTGGGAATTCTGTATTAAAAGCATGCAGACGCCTTTCGACTCAAGCTGGGATAAAGTTGGTATCCTTGCAGAAGGCTGCAATCATAGTGAAGACTACAGCGGCCATCCGACCGCGGCACTCGACATTAGCGGTCACTGCTCTCCCTTCATAAAAGCCAAGGATCGAATCTTCAAACAACTGAGGCCAGCGTGAGGCCCAAGCCTAACTCAGAGCAAAATCAATGCCATCAAGACTTATGCGAACTTGGCGAGGACTACTGAGCTCCTGAACATCTGTTGCTATGTGTTCGTGGACACATCTCCCGACAACGTGTGTTCACGCAGCTCATAGAATACAAACACCTGGTTATGTACTCCCTGAGCAGGAGGGTCACGCTTTGCTGTCTGAGCAACATCATATGGCACCATATAATCGGGTGCGATGTTCACGGATCGAACGATGTGATTGATCCAGGCCCGCATTATGTTTTCATGTGCCGGGTGGCGTCTAAGATCGGATAGTAAGGTGGCTCTTCCAGCATCTCTATGCTGGATAGACACCTGATCTTTAACTACCCAGGCACCCGCAAATTGGCCATAAGCCTTGGCCATGATGCGGTCCTCTGCGATATCGTGGTTATCACGTCCCCAGAGCTGAGCTAGCTGCAGGGCTAGTGTTGCACGACCGAACCATGTTGTAAATGGTTCTGGATCATTGATAACATCATTGCTCAGCACGTCTTCAACAACGATTGGTAATGTTGGTACCAATGAGTCGCGTCAAGTCCCGCAGATTACCGATAGGTTGTCAACAACCGACGATACCCCAAATCTTCTCCCTTGATCTAAACGGAACCCTACGGCATTCCTCTCTCGTTGTATCCTGAAAGCTTGTCAAGTAATAAATTCTGATCAGGATAAAAGAACGCAAACGTAAAATAGGTTTTAGAACAGATTTTATGATTGTGTGTGTGTGTCTCTCTCTCTCACACATAATCTATTGGACCCTATGCAATCAGCCTACCGATGCTCTTTTAGTACGCAAACTGCGTTACTGAAAATAACTGATGACATACGGCGCGGAGTGGATGAACGAAAGCTGACCATCCTCGTCATATTTGATTTTAGTAAGGTATTTGATACGGTGCCACACCTAAACCTACTAAAGAAGCTCAAACTACTCGGGTTTTCGGAGCAGGCTTTAAAAAGGTGTTATTCATACTTGGCAAATCGTTCGCAAGTGGTTTTTGACGGTCATGGAGGTTTTTCCGATCACATTTAGCTGTCTACTGATGTACCGCAAGGGTCAGTCCTTGGACCACTGCTGTTTTCGATCTACATTAATGACATTGCTGAAAACCTATGGTATTTGCGGACGATACCCAGATCTACCTTCATTGTCTCCCATCGGAGGTGAATGATGCGATAAGCAAAATATCACATGACGTGAACGTGATAGCACAGTTTGCGGATTCAAACGGGTTGACACTCAACGTTGAGAAAACGAAAGCACTGATTATTGGTAGCAGGGCATATGTCAGAGAAATAAAATTGTCGGACGTCCATTCTATTAAAATAGGTGCTTCCTCTCTGCCTTTCGCTGCTGAAGCGCGAACTCTAGGTGTTATCATGGAGGCAGATTTATCATGGGACAAGCACGTATTTAGTATTGCTCAGAAAGTGCACGGCACCTTATACAAACTAAAACACCATAAAAGTTCTCTCTCTACCGACGTAAGGATTAGACTAGTGCAATCCTTTATTCTGCCTCACTTCGATTACTGCTGCCTGGTTTACAATGATTTAACAGAGTCGCTAAATGGAAAGCTTGAAAGGCTACAAAACTGCTGCGTAAGGTTTATTTTCGATCTGCGCAGAGATACACCAATCTCTCCATATCGCCGCAGGCTAAATTACTAGCGGCCCTTCACTGTTAGCTAACAGTGAAGGGCCTTCGGCGCCACTTTTTGGGTATTGCAGTCTATCGCTCTGTATTCATGACTGTACCGCAATACATTAGTGAACTGCTACCAAGGGCAGCTCCTGATGTGCGTCGATCAGGGAGACATGCTGATAACGCTGTATTTCATGTTCCCAATCACCGCACAGCTTCGTCGCAGCAGCGCCGCAGGCTAAATTACTAGCGGCCCTTCACTGTTGGCCAACAGTGAAGGGCCGTCGGCGCTACTTTTTGGGTATTGCAGTCTATCGCTCTGTATTCATGACTGTACCGCAATACATTAGTGAACTGCTACCAAGGGCAGCTCCTGATGTGCGTCGATCAGGGAGACATGCTGATAACACTATATTTCATGTTCCCAATCACCGCACAGCTTCGTTCCACAGTTCATTTCAAATAGCGGTGGCACTGCACTGGCACTCGTTGCCGAATGAAATTCGGACATCACCGTCCATTGAGACATTTAAAAGTCGGCATTACAACTATCTATTAGAGACGGAGAGGCAGACGGAGCAATAAATAAACATCTAGTGAGGTTACTGAGCTTGTCTCCTCTTCTGTAGTTATTAGGTTCAGGCTTAAGTCAGATAAGCATCATTCGGTTGCGGCGCCATCTTAATCTTAATCTTTGTAATTTTAGTTTTAAGTTAATATTGTACTTATGATTTTTCCGCTTGTTCTGCTTCTATGCTTTTAGTTTTAAGTTAAATTTATATATACTACTTTGTATATTTACCTATACTTTTAGTTTTAAGTTAAATTTCGACTATTTGATTCTGCTGTTACTCATATTATACTAGCCACAATTACCCAAAGGCTTGCCAGGGTATAATAAATACTCAATCAATCAATCTCCAGATGTGGACGTCTATCACATCGCTCCGTAAAAGTTTACGTTTTTTGAAGGGTTAAAGAGCGCAGAGAAATACAGAAGTTGGCACATAGATGCAGTTGTATTCAGTGCATAGTGGAATGTATTTTTCTAGTTGGAATGTGCTGAAGTGTGGCGGTGAGACTCAAAGTTAATTTTGATAATCGTATTGGCACGGGAACGACAGGTGTCCATAAAAGTGCCAACGTGTTCGCGTTGGCGGACACGGCGATTAACAAAACTAATTAGGCGTGCAACGGACGTGATTTACTTGAAGTCGGTAATGACGAAATGAGTGAAACCGACTATGCAGAATATCGTTGCGCGGCGTGCAAGAAAGAAGTAAAGAATATTGTCGTAGAATGCATGATCTGTACGAAGTGCTTTTTTCACCCGGGATGTGCTTCTAATCATAAGAAGTACAAGAATAACGAGATTGTGAAGTGCGAATGCCCGTTTAAACAATTTGCGGTCGAGGACGAACGAGCCGAGATGAAGAGAACGGGCAGTGGCAGAGAAAGGACGGGGTCGATTGGATCGGTGGCAGCAAGCACTTCGCGTAATACCGGCAAACAAACAGATGTGGACACAAAGATAGACTGGCTGATTAAAGCAGTGAAGGATATGAAAGGTGAAGTAGCATGCAAAAATGAAATTAAGACGATAATCAAGCATATAATTCGCGAGGAATTGCAAAGTTTCAAGCAGGAATTGGAAGAGGTGAAAAGAAGCATACAGGAGAAAAACATGGAAGTCACAGAAAGCCAAATAAAAAGTTATAGTGAAGCAGCGAAAGAGAAGAGGAAAGAAGGTATAGTAATTGTCAAGCCGAGGACAAAACAAAAGAGTGAAATGACCAAGAAATTGGCAAAAGAAAAAGTGAACTTAAAAAACCTAGCGGTAGGGATAATAAAAATAACGAAGGGAGGCAAAGGGTCGATCATTTTAGGTTGCGAGAGCGAGAGAGAGATACAAAAGCTGAAAGAGACAGTACGTAAGAAGTTAGGGAATGATTTTGATATCGAGGACCCAAAGAAGAGAAAGCAGAAAATAAAAATCGTAAATGTCAGTGAAGAGGAAATGAAGCTAAACAATGAAAATCTGATAGATACGATTGTAACACAAAATGAAATGAACGAACAAGAAGAGGGATTCTACATAAGAGTAATGAAGAACATTGTAATACAGAAAAAGGGTGACAAGACGCAAACAAGAAGAGGAGGAAACAGAGAGGAAGGATCATTAATACTACAGGTAGATAAAGCGACCCATGAACGAATGATAAGAAGAGGAAAATTAGGCATGGGATGGAGAAAGTGTCGCGTATTCGACTATTACAATGTTAAACGATGTTTCAAATGCTGGGGCTACTATCATATTGCCAAAAACTGTACGAGGCAGGACACATGTTACAAATGTGCAGGAAACCACAAAGCAAACAAATGCGAGGTGTGTGAATTGTATGCACAAAATTAAAAAATACAATTTAAAAATAAGTGATGAGCATGAGGTGGTGAATGTGGAATGTCCGACGTTTATCAGAGCGTTGGACGAGGAAAAAAAGAGAACTGGATGGGATTCCACGACATAGCAACCACAGAGGGAGTCGATTATGTACACAAATGCCCAAAGTCTGATCGCATATAAAGACGAAATCTAACACCAGAGTATAAAAGCGATGATCATACCGGGATATAGTGTCGCAAGATGTGATGGGGAAACAGGAATACAGGGGGAGTAATGTTATATATAAGAGACGATATAAAATACGAGGTATAGTAAAAGATAAAATAATACCCACCTGCTGGTGTATTGCGATAGATGTCAAGAGTACCATGTATAAAGGGGCGATCGCCGTGGTATACCACTCGCCGAGTGCGTCAGATGGTGATTTCATATGTTTTTTGGAGGACCCAGTGGACTTATTGGTAATAAAAAATCAACGTATAATGATAGGGGATGCCAATATAAACTTTATGGCCGACGAATTTTATGCGAAAAAGATACCAACAGAAATGGCATGTTTGGGTATGAAACAATATGTTGATAAACCAACGAGAGTTACGATGGATAGCCAAACACTAATAAACGTTTTTTTTGCCAATATCAACATACGTTGTTAGGTGCACGATACACCAAAGATATAGTCTATATATAGTCTATATGACTATAGTAAATTCCACATTGGGGAGTGTTTTAAGGCAGTAGAAGCACGGCTGGAACATAGAGATGATCTGGAAGTAAATGCAAGAGCCGAGAAATTTGTTGAGAGTATAGTGAATGCACTAGACACGGTTGCACCTGGGACAACATTTAAAATTCCAAAGGGATGGGTAGGGAAAAAATGGTATTCGGAAGATGTAACGATAGCTACTAATAAAAGAGATGACGCATACACTACATCTCTGTATACGAATGCAGAACAAGACTGGCTACAATTTAAAATCGAAAGAAATACGGCAGTTATAATAATAAGGAGAAGGAAGAAAGAATATTATGAAATGATGATAGACAGGAATAGAAATGATTCAAAAATGATGTGGAAAACCTTAAAAGAAGTAATAAGAGGAGAAAAGACGGGAACAAAGGAAATACACAATGTAGACTTTGAAATATTAGATAACGCGCAAGAAGGTCGGTTAGCAGATAAATTTAATTTATACTATATAAAAAGCATAAATGATATAATTAAGTCTATAAACAGGGATAGCAATAGTAAAAAAAAACTATTTATGTTGTAGAGAGTAAGGGAACTATAGAGAACTTTGAGTTGATAAGTGAACGTGCAGTTGAACCAATTATTATGAACTTACCACGAAAGAAAGGAACCGATGAGGGAATAAGTAGTGACCTACTGAAAGCAAGTGTTCAAGTTATAAAGGGAGAACTAGTAGGAGTAATTAATGATTACAATCACTTCACTTCAGTTCATCTTCGATAGTTTAAACTGCTGCTAGTCATCGAGTTAAACTAATCCTGAACGTTGCTCTGCCAATAGAGCAATAAGAATGTGCGTAGAATTTTCGTCAGTTTAGGCTAAAGCCACACTAATGCGTTGCGTTTCGTTGTCGCAACGGATCAACGTATAGTATGACGGATCAACGCATAGTAGGATCAGTTTTTTATGCGGGAGCATAGAGCGTTGGTGTTAGATGAAGATAAATTTCTCGCTTCTTTTAAAATGAGTGTAGGCAGCTTTGAGTGTTTGATGAAAACCTTAGAAACAAATTTGAGGAAGCAGTGTACCAAGTTCAGAAACCCCATAGAACCAATTGAAATATTTCCTATTACATTGAGGTAAGTAATAAAAATAACATATTAACAACAAACAACAGTCATTCATTTATTATGCTTTAATTTAGTTTTATTTAAGTATTAGTATTAGAGACCAAAGCAAAATTATATTTTTCTTCTTAACAATTATCAGTAAAGTTACAATGGGGATGGTGAATGGACCTACAGTCCAGTTTGATATTCACGTGACTTCAATAGTGTTGATTAATACTGATGTCCAGTTTGATATCCGCGTGCCTACTATGTTGTTGATTGAGTCCGTTTCCCAAACCGCATTTCGGTTATGATTTTTATAACTTTGCTTTGTAATGTCAACGTTTGTAATTCCGTAAAGTTATTCAAAGAAGGCAGAATTCCTTTAAACCATGATAAGTGGCGATTTTCTTTTTCTTGCAACGCCTCTAACGCTTGCGTCTCGAAATCATCTATTGCTTGGTTTAATCTCTTGCGGTTTGCACGCACATAGCGAGAAGAAGCTGGACGTACCGATGGCATTTCTTTTGTCGGAAGTGGAGAAGATGATATGTTTTCGTTTCGTTCCATTTCTTAATCAAGGCTACTATCAATTTTATTTTGGACTACTTTCAGCAAAAAAAGCAACTGATTATAATAATGGTATCTTATTTTTTTGCCGCTGATCCAGATGAATTGTTTTCTTTTATTTTTTTTACGTATCGGAAAAAGATATCTTTTCCGCTTCAACATTTTTTCACAACCTCGTTACGTGCAAGGAAAGAAACAAATGTTTAAGTAATTATAATTTTGTTTGTATTCCTATTTCAGATATTTGGGGATCGGAAATTGGACGAAGGACTTCCATTTGAAATTTAAACATGGAAGGTCAACAATTTCCGCAATTATATCGTCAGTTTGTCAAGCTATATGGAAATATCTTCGACCACAGTACCTACATAGAAAAAATCACAGTATGTGATTTGTGTATCACATAGAAAAACTACAAAATGTTGCATCAGATTTTGATCTGAAAGCTAACTTTCCTCATTGCTTCGGGGCAATTGGTGGGAAACATATACATTTAATGAAACCTGCTAAAGGAGACTTTCTGTTTTATAATTATAAAAATGATTTTTCAATTGTGTTGCTGGCGATTGTAGATTCCAATTATAAGATTGTTTTTGTCGACGTGGAGGCATATGGAAAGAAAAGTGATTCGACCATTTTCAGAAATTATAAAAAATTATAAAATACAAAATAATATAAAATATAATACAAAATTATAAAAATTATTTTTCAATTGTGTTGCTGGCGATTGTAGATTCCAATTATAAGATTGTTTTTGTCGACGTGGAGGCATATGGAAAGGAAAGTGATTCGACCATTTTCAGAAATTATAAAAAATTATAAAATACAAAATAATATAAAATATAATACAAAATTATAAAAATTATTTTTCAATTGTGTTGCTGGCGATTGTAGATTCGAATTATAAGATTGTTTTTGTCGACGTGGAGGCATATGGAAAGGAAAGTGATTCAACCATTTTCAGAAATTCGAAACTGTACGAGATTTTAATGAGAAACAAACTACCATTGCCCGGGCCTCAGCCACTCCTAAATAATCATGGTAACGAGCTGCCAATCCCATATGTACTCGTCGGTGATGAAACTTTTGGTTTAAGTAAACATGTTATACGTCCATATGGCAGCCAAAATCTCAATGTGAAACAAAGAGTTTATAATTATCACCTTAGCAGAGCTCGTAGGTATGTGTAATGTGCATTTCGGACTATGGGAATTAAATGGCGCATTTTACATACCCCAATTAATATAGTATATGATTTAGCTATTGATATTGTGAAAGCATGTTGTGTTTTACACAATTTTGTCACATAATACGATGGTTTACGGCAACAAGAAAAGATGACACTAAATAGGTTCCCACAATTGGAACCCCATATCAATGCAGATTCGGTGATAATTTTATCAGAGATCAATTTGCTAATTATTTTGTAAGCCCCGTGGGGGCTTTACCGTCAACAACTTCTAACTTTGAGACAAAACGCATTTACATTTATCGTATAGAAAAGCAGGCTAGTGTCAGGGGGCTGGGTGGATCTAATTAAAGAAAACCTGTTCTATTTTGGTGAAAACATAAAAATCTAGTTGACGTGTTCTTACATTTTTTCCAAATAGCAATTTTCAGAGGGTAAACTACCCTCTACCTGAACTTCCTTACCGCAGTAGTCTTTTTCTGTTTAACACGTCTTGTATATAATGACATACGAAATATAATTAGTGTATGCAAATTTACATCTCAATCGATTAAAAATTCTCGGAGATATGTATGAAAAAATTGAATTTTTGTAATAAACAATGTACAATTTGTTGTTATGAGCATCGTTCTCATCGCTAATGTATAGTGCGTGAAAAAATAAAGATTGTTACAATTTGATTGTTTTTATATCTCGTACCATTAAAATCTTATCGGCAAAAAATGAAAAACATCCCCATTTTTGAGGGTGTGTTTCACCCTTTAAGACCGTTTTTTCGTAGATGAAAGAAATACGTGTCTCTTAATTTTTCATATTCTTCTATATAAGAAAGTTTCAATAAAATCGGAGGGGGACACTGAAGGGATGTTCCTTGTCAGTCTATGTTTTAAATACTGTAACTACATGAAATGATTTACGGAGCTACAGAATAAACTCGCAGTATCAGGAAAAAAATGTTAAGCTAACTTCAAAAGACCAGACTCTGGAGCAAACTTTGCGGAGATCTTTTGAGTCGACATTACGATAGAACTACCGTCAGAAAACCGTCTGTCCTTGGTCTTGCCTGGATCCTTCGTAGGAAATTCGAGGCGAAGTTGATCTTTGCTCACTTCACAGGATCGAACGTGTCGTATAATTCACATCCATTAAATGCTTGTTTTCTAAACTTTTCCCGGTTCCGATGCTCGTCTAGTATCAGTTTCCGTCGTATCATCTGAATGCAGCCGAAGTGAGATACCGTCGGACACAATAGCGACGAATTTGAGATTCCTTTTTGACCGAATTCCAACAGCGGATACGCAACACATAAAAATCAGATTAATTGCTGATTCCCGCTCAGATACGTACAAAATATAATTCAAGTGTCTCTCTCAGTCGTTTAATAGAATGAGATTAGAGTTTTATAAACGTTAAACCGTGCTCCATTCTACTCAAGATTCATTGAAGTCCCCCCTTTGAAAGTGGTAATCTTACATGGCGATAGTGCCTGATCCTAGAATTGGTTACAAAGACGTTGCCAAGCATCTATACCATTTCGAACGTTTGAATGCTTATAGCAAGATACTGTTACGTCCTCGATGATGATTCGGAACAGCACGGTCACGCCGTTCTGTTGACTCCGCCGATATAGTTTTATCGGCGCGAACTACGAAGAGTACGCTCAGTTTGATCAGAGTAAGTGAGATATTCTGATCGAGCAGAAATTCGGAAATTCGGAGATTCGGAGATTCGAAAGGTTCTTTATGAAATTCGACCCCTGCTATGCGCAGTTGAAGAGAACAACACGATGAATAACAGTTAACGATTGAGTTTATTCAAGTTGATTCAAAGTTATTGAGTAATTCTTAGTTTCTATCGATTTAACTGAACTGAACGTCGTGGAAGACGTTTTACAGAGTCTGTTTTAACTGAGGACTGAGAGGACTCGAGTTGCGTCATGATTATCTAAGAGTCTGATAGTAGTGCTGGTTTTTGGTCAGAGCGTGTCTTTTTATATGTGCTCTGACTTTTGGGTGGAAGGGATTTTATTTAGGGTGGAGTTTGATTTAGGGTGGAGTTTGGGTTTTCCTTTAGGAGAGGGTCGGGAAGTTGATGTGATAGGCTGGGGTTTCCCTACCGTCTCTAGTATTGAGATAAGTCGTATTATTTACTTATCAGACAGAACTATCTGGTATGTCGGTACTAGGGGTAACTACGCAGAGCGCCCTTTTACCGACTAGAGGACATATGCAACCGACGTTTGGTCATTGCTGAATTTTGAAAATTGACTGGGCCTTTAATGTCGGCCAGTACGTAACAATACAACTAGAAGCTTCCATACAGTCATTTAAAGATTGATTGTACATGTTTCCAGTAAGATTTTATAAACATTATGTACAATAGAATCTTCAATCTTAGAAGAGACTCACATTATAACGCCCCCGCCGTCTGATCCTACTCTATATTTTCTCATTACGTCAAAGTTCTTAACATAAAATATATGCTCTGGCTTTAGTCATGTTTCAGAAAATAAAAATAGCTTAATCCTGATTAAATCATGTTGGAGTTTTGCAATTTTCTGCCTCATGTATTTGCAGTTCCACTGAATAATCGTTAAGTCCTTCATTTGATTGTCGTTTGCCATGCATGTTAAGATGAAGATTGGTATTTTTCCATATTCTTTACATCGGTCTTTCCGTGTGAGGTGACATAAATGCAGCGGCAAGTAACCTTTTGAATTCCACCTGTTCCATGTTACCACATTTGTTCTGGTGAATTTTGGAAATCACGAACTTTGACGTTATCTTACGATATACTGACATTCACGATTCTCTCCGGAGTTTCCTTATCAAAGAACCTTGATTTACTCGTATTCTTTTATATTCACTAGAATTCTTCTTGGTCATATAAGTAATAAAGTTGCTAAGGCTATATTCGCTGACGCTGAGACAAGTCTCTAAAATATTCAGTTCACTTTCGCTGTCCTTCTTCGAGAAAAAATGACAGTCGCTCTACAATTCCGAAGATGTTCGTGTACATATTCTGGCAGTTTTCCCAACGATATGTCCGTGGAAATGCTTTCAACTAAAATTTGTTACAAGTACCATCTGTATGGGGTAGATGTTGGTAGTTTTTTATTTTATAATCCCCTTTTGGTTGCTAGAATATATGCTGCTTGAACTGGCGGAAGTAATAATCTCCCATATTCTCTTTGACCCTTGGAATATTAACCGATTCTCCGAGCGCTCAGACTAGTCTATAAATATTAAAAATTCTCATAGATTTGATACTCTTATTCGGCATTCATTTGAGTAATATATCAAAAGATTCTTGGTTCCCTCTTATTTAATATGGAAGACAATTTTATCTCAATGCCCATCCAAACGTTTAATTAAGTTCTATAAACTGGCTTGTGCAGTTCCATTTCCACGTCCAATACGATTTATTTCTAGCGCAATCAAAACAAGTTCCGCATAAGAAATTCAACTGTGAGTAGTTACAGCATATGGAATGACAGTGTTTATTCATATTCTTTAATGGTAATAATGAAATATACCAATTCTTGCAATATTCGTTATTGAATTATGTGTAAGTCTATTTATTTTTCTAAATAAAGTAACCGACCGTTTGGCAAAAAAGAAACCAGATGAGTTCTTAAATGAATGTATTGAAGTTTATAAATCTTATCCTTGTTTGTGAAAAGATCAAAAGACCACTTGGAAAAAGGCTTGCACGATTTGGCCTGCCATGGCTAAGTGGAAGATAATATAAAATCTTACCAATTCATAGAAATTACTTGAATGTGCGGTCCTGACGTTCATGCACAACTTCATTTCTGCAAATTTTTCAGCACGACCCAGTTTGCACAAATTCGTATCCAACAAAGGAGTTATAATATGGCTTCCTTTTATCTTGGTAGTTTTACTTACCTTGTTAGCTCTTATTTTCTCCATATTATTATTTACAATCAGATTTAAGACAAGTTCACCTTGATTAAGAACTTCTATGCTTAATTCGTATGAATTTCATTATTCTTCGTCCTTCCTATTACGCTTCTGATACGTGTCTGACAAAACGGGAATACCATCAGAATTAGGAGTGCTGATGGATTTCTTTAAAAGCGTTATTCTCTTCGATGTTTTCTTCTTACAGCCAGACAGTCTCCAGTAATAGTAGGTAGATTGACAACAATCCTCTTGACAAACCCCAAATCTTAGATAGCTCTAAACATCAAATTTATATAAAGCTATATAAAAACTTAGAAACAAAAATACGCAAAAAATTCTAATTTCCTCTCAACAAATGACGACTCATTGAATATGTTCCAAAATAACTATACTTAATATCATCTACGATTCTACGTGGACTGGACAGAACTCTACTTTTTCTAACGAGTGACCGTGATCGCTCTCCAATGAAATTGAGAATAAAAGCAGTGTGTATTGCGATCACGTATATGTTTTAATAGAATAAAACAGAAAATATAGGAGAAAAATCGTGAAGGCTGATATAAGGCACTAAAACTACTAATTGTAAGTGAATTAATTGGTACACAAGTTTACACTTATGGACATTAAGTTAATGTTTGCGGACGCCAATACGTGACAAGAAATCACAAAGTAATCTTTTTGATTTCTTGTAAACAATGTAATAATGAAATCGCGGACTTTAAAATGGTGATATTGAGCGAGGCCTGTTGTTCTTTGATTTATCAATTGACTGCTGCTATCTTGATTATTTTTTCGCAGTTACTACTATGCATTTTCGGATATGTTAATGCACAATTTCTGGTGGCGGACGTTGTATCTCAACGGACAGCAACGACTTTGAGGCCTCGTTTTCAGCGACTTCAGACACCTCGAACTGGCTCTGAAAGTCAGACGGCCACTATAGCTACTCGTGCACGACGTCCTATACCTTTGAGGTAAATATTGAAATTAAGAAAGCTTTCAATATATGTGTATCTTGTGCCTTTTTATACCCGTTCAATCTTGAGTATGGCCTAAATCGGGATCTTTCATTATTTCTAACTTTCAACCATTTATATGGTTGAAAGTCATTTATATGGTTGAAAGTCAGATCGCAATTTAAGCTCGAGATTTACTATGATAATAATACGAGGGTATGATGAAAAGTTCTCGGCCTGCAATTTTCAGTTAAAAAATGATTTTATTTCTCTACATAACCGCCCTTGATTTGAACGCATTTGGTCCAGCGCTTCTCGAATATGAGTATTCCTTCCCGGAAATGAGAGTTTGTAAGACTATAAAAATAGTCATCTACCGGTCTCTCAACTTCTTCATTGGATGCGAAGGGCTTCCCAGAAACAAATTTCTTCAAATTCGGGAACAGATGGAAGTCAAAGGGTACCAAACCTGGAGAATAGGGGGATGACCGAACAAATCGTACCCCAAATCTTGCAATTTTCCCATCGCCAATGGGCCCTTATTTGAAAATGTGTTATCATGGTGAAAGATGATTTTTTTCTTCAAGCCAGACCTCCTCTCACGAATTTTGGCATCCAGCTGGTCACGAAGGTTACAGTAATATTCGCCTGTAATTGTTGTATCCTTTTCCAGGCAATCAATTAACAGGATCCTTTTCACAACCCAACACACACTGGCCATGATTTTTCCAGCAGATATGATCGACTTCGCTTTCTTTGGTGCTGAACCACCGCCTTCCACCCACCGCTTTGACTGCTGTTTCGTTTCTGATGTGAAGTGGTGGGACCATGTTTCATCGATGGTGACAAATCGCCGCACAAAATCGGTCGTATCCCTATTGAATCGGTCCAAAGATTGCTGCGAAAATCGTTTGTTTAGTTGCTTTTGATCGGCATTCAGCAAATGCAGCATGCATCTTGTGCAGAGCTTTCGTATCCCTAATATTGTGTGCAAGATCTTTCGCACTCTTTCTTCTGATATCTCCACAGCCTGGGCTATCTCCCTCACTTTGTGCGAACGTTTATGTAGACCACTTCAAGTAGCTGTCAAGTGCTCGATATTTCCGTGCCGCACTACATAGCGCCGCATTCGTGTTAGGTCCCTACTAATAAATAAAACATAATTATTAACATTTGTTTTACTAGCACCTAAATAATCCAGAAAATCCTGACATTTCCAAAGTTTAGTCGGAACCTTGACAGATGCCTAGAAATCGTGACGTATCAGATCAAAATCTGACGTCTGGAAACCTTAGTCAAAAAGAGCTTCGCCTACAACTCCGCATCATTGCATTACCACGGATTATCATATTCTGAAGACAGAATCGGATGTCTTCTTTCAAGTCCTGAAACTTTTGTTTGCCACGGTTCCTTGTGCAGTACGTGATTTTTCAGACATTTGACGGCATTTAAATCATTTAAAAATGAACACCCTGTATTACCAAACCCAAGGATGTATTTCAGTTTCTTCACATGTTTAATTTCAACTTGAGGGTTCCAATATATTCAGTACCATATTTTGTATCATAATCTACCGTCAGTTGGCCAAAATATTCGGTTTCCAAGTAAAAAACACGAGATTATTTCGTTGATGTCATAAAACTGAAAATATTGTTGGTTGATAAATTGAAACAGATCAAACTATCGTTGAACTCTCAATAACTGACTTTACAGAACATAAACAAATATGTATTCGAAATTGGATAATCATTTTCTCATCATTTGCTTATCATTCCCATATAGTTGCTCTTCTTTTTCTTGGGAACAATCCGTTAAAGACAACGCTTAACCGTAAGAGAAATAAATAATGTAAGTGAAGATCAAAATGAAATGAAACAGTGTAAATTTCAGGAGATTTCCTGTTAAGTCGAGCACGAAAAATGTACAATTTTTGAACGCTTTGAGGAGAAAAATTTTACACGATTTTATTAGATAAAGTTGATTTATTATAGCTTCTTCCTCCTACTTCTTCTGTTTTATTCTTTGTTTTTTTTATTTAGGTATTTCAATAAGATTATATTTTACAATTTTCTTTTCTTTCAGTTTTTCTTGATCCGGCGTTGAAGGAGCTCTTTCTTGTTTCCGGCCTTTTTTCTCCTCGGTCTTCCAGTGGGAAGACTATAAATAGAGTGCTGTTATGTCGGGGATATAGCCTGGATTGTCTAGTGGTGTGTCTGGGACTTTCGTCTGTTGCGATCGATGATCGCTCGAATATTTCGTTCGAATGAAGCCGCTCGGATTTGCGAATAGCGTCCGCGTTTCTTGAGGTCTTTATACGTCCTCATTGAGATTATGGATACTGGAATCGCCATTCCTGAGAAATATTTCTCCAGGATCGTCTGTAGTTGGTGTCGTTCTTTAGTGGTGTTTATGTAGAGTGTTAGTGCGTGGTGTTTCCCCGACAATTTCTTTCAATACGTGTTCAGTCTGCCCACGTTTACGTACCGGCGAATGCTCCCTTCCAACTTGTTGGGGGGTTCCCCATCTCTACGTTCTTTGGTGCCAGCGGCCAGCTGATCCAGAGTGTCTGCCTATGATGACAGCGTGACACCGGTATTGTCAATTTGCTATGATTTCCATTTCTACGCCGTGTTGCTGCGTCCTGTCGTTTCCAGATCTACGGGGACACTTTGGTTTATGGGTCGTCATTTCAGTTGACGAATCTGTACCGTCTTCTGCTTATTTAGATGGACACCATGGGAAAATAGTTTAATGGTCAGCTGTGATAGTTTAATTTCGTGTATTGCAGAATCGTTGAGATTCCATTTCTTCACCTCTCTTTCTTCCATTCTTCAGTATTTCGCAGATCTGCGGCGTAGTCCTCATTCTAAATTCACGATGATTGATTTATTAATAAAAAAGGTGAGCTTTGGCGCTTTTTTATACTCGGGACGCTTTTCCTCTTAGTTTGCCCATGCATTTTTCTTTCGTTGTGACGACATGGCGACACGCTACACGAATAATGCCAATTCATTGCATTCCTTCAAACTTTCTTCCTTCCTTATGGGATTATGATGACGTGGTTGCCATCATTTTTCTGCCTTTCTGTGATGCCGTATACGTTGGTCATTCCCCACATACCCCACAAACAGAAATGTTTGCTGAAATAAAATTGCACAGAACGAATGGGGTCATCCATTGGTACCAAAGTACCCATCGTCACCCCCCAACCCCTCGGCTGGGCGTAGGGCAACCTTGAAATCTTAAATAGGAACCCTAATTTTTTATTGCAGATTCGGGTTCCCCATAAAAAAAAGTGTAGCAAAAAAGTGTGCATCAATAAGTTTTGACGCTATAAAACCTGCAACTCAGTCAAACGAAAAAGTCCAATATTGCATTGATACTGATAGTCGTCATTTCGAACACTTACTATAAACGTAGTAATTGCATTTACTATTGAAACTGTAAGCATTATCGCCTTTCTGTACTTTCGGAGATTGTTTGCCATTACAGCGCCATCTATCACGAATCGAAACAACTTTTTTAAATATCTAAACTTTTAAGAATCTGCAATAAAAAATGGGGGTTCCTATTTAAGATTTCAAAGTTGCCCCACACCCAGCCCAAGGGATATGGGTGGGGTGGATATGTCGGTACCACTGGATGAGCCCTTTCATGCTGTGCAATTTTATTTCAGCAAATATTTCTGTCAACCTTATAGTTTCGAAGATATGTAAGGTGCTAATAGTTGTTGCGACATCCTGTATACGGGATTGCTAAGACCTACCCGTCTTAAATGAGCAAGCTTCAGATTTTGTTTCGACTTACTAACGATATCAATTCATTCATGTTATTGTTTCCACAGCCGATCACGCCCAATACCTACAGCTACCGGCTCGGAATATCTGCCTGTCACAAATCCGAGGCCGAGGCCTGTCTACATTTCACCTTTAGCTGTCAAGACAACCAACGTTCCGACTGCAACTCAAAAGCGTCAGAAACTTAAGCTGGAACAACAGCATCAACAGGCAGAACATGATGAACAACAGGAACAGGAAAAATCGATAAAACCTGTAAGCGAAGACATAGAAGAAGAAGTGGATGTGGTGCAAGCAATAGCGAATCTTGGAACTGTATCAGCCTTGGCGCAGCAGTCGGGTAATCTTGTGGCTAGTCCATTGGCACCGAAGCCTACGATTGGACTTATACAATATCAAGGAGGTCCGCCAGCAGTTGCAAAACCAGCACCGCCAGCCGAAGAAAATATTGCACCGATTCAATATAAGCCCCAACATCCGTTCAAACTACGAAAGCTCATTCTCGAAGATGCTGGCAAGGTACGAAAAACTCCGCAGCAACAGCAGCAGCAGTATCATCAGCAAGTACAAAGTACAGCGAAAACATTGCCAAGAGGTTCCCAAGCGAAAGACAACTACTCTCCACCTCATGATGAATATTCGCAGTCACGCGAAAAATACCCAGGGTCTCGTGAAAAAAAGCGAGTCGCTCAGGTAAATACACACTATAAATAATACATCATATGTTAAAATATCCTAATAGAATGTCTTCCGAAAATGAGTGCAACAATTTTTCTAAAAATTACCCACTTAGCATACAACTACCCCACACATTGCGCGTGACAGCTCTGAAGCGGGTCATACATACAAAATTATAAAATTCGATGGTAAGCGAACCATTGAGATGTTTAATTAAGAACGGGTAATACATTTGAATGTGGCAAAGAATGACACACTGCATTCTAATCACAATAAAAAAGCTTAGAGAATACGAGAAAGATTGCACAGAACGTCATACAAATTGGTAGTAACAAGCACGAACCTAGTAGGTCTAGAAGCAGTATTGGCGTAGGGAAGGACGCAACGATGAAAAAATGTGAGCTATGGATCCGTCGCAACTTAATTGATCTTGAAAGTGAATGGTGTGAATTCACTCCATTTGCGAATCATAAAACACTAGCAGTTATGTCAAATCTATAATAAATATGCATTTTCTGAGGAATTACTATCATTCTGAGGAATATGTTGGGAATCTGCACAACGTTTTCGGTTACAGAGCATGTGAAAAACTACAGTACCGGCGGAAAGTTTCCGGACAAAAGTTGAAAACAGTGCCGGCACGGTTTTTTATGCCATTTCGACGGTAGTTGGCCTAAGCCAATTTAACCAATACCATTTTAAAGAGCAGGGATTTCCCTTCATTTTGGCTGTTTTAAAAAAAATTTACGATTTTTTTTACAATTGATATCTAGTTTTGAAAACGACAATTTTTGGTCGTTTTTTTCGTCTTTTGCAAGTGGACCCCGTTTACAGTAAAAAATTTTTAACGAATTTCTTTCACAATGCTCATAAAGGGGGAAGTCTAAGCTTCAAGTTCATTTTTTAGAAAATTGTCTACGATTTTTTTTTCAAAGATATGTCGTTTTTTGAGAAAAAATAGACAATTTGAAAATTGCTCCATAGGTCGAAAACGATGAGGTTTACAACAAAATCTCAAGATGGCAAAAAGTTGTATTACTTCTTGCTGAGCTTAGGAGAATTTTTTCAGATTTTTTTTCCGATTTTTTTTTCCACCTATTTCCGGTCAGTTGGATTGATCTGAATACCATGAAAATAATAGAATTAAATAGGGACCCGTTCACTTCTTAAAAAAAAAAGAAAATATATCCTATGACATCGGTAACAATGCCCTCAAAGTAGGATAGGTCGGTAAGCGAGCAAGTGTACTGTGGCCAAAAGTGATATTGTAGTGTGTAGCCCGTATGCGTTACATAATGGAATAAACTATCAAAACAACGCGCATTAATAACTTGACCATTAATCGGTACAGTAGTAAAGAATGAAACCATTTTGATGAGTTTGTATAAAAGTAAGAAATCCCTTATCAAGATTTTGGTTGAATTCGATTATATTTGACGTATCAGAAGTCACAGAATCGTATTCTCTACAAGTACATAGACTGATAGTCGACATCCGTCGACATCCCTTAAAAGTGTCTAGATTGCATTGAACATTGTTTAGCACGGAGCATAACCTCGAAAAATTGGTAAAACGGTCCGGAACTATCGCGAATTATGAAATATTTTAAACAGATATCTCTGAACTATTAACCCCGAACGGAGTAAAAAAATTGATGCCAGGAAACTTGCCCGTTTCGTCCTCGTTATTTTCTCGCGGTGAGCGTCCACAAAATGGAATGCCCGAGTTATTTGTAAATGGAATTTGTAAGCGACATACAAAAAAGGAGGACTGAATGTGGTCCTCCTCGAAAATCCCAAACCTACTTGGTCCTAGGGTCCAAATAGGTTTGGAATTTCCGAATTTTGTATTATTTCATTAGAAATTAATCTGTGTTCTTTTATCTATGGAATCTATTGTAAAGGTTATTACTGACTCTTCATGGGTTGTTTTATAGATCATTCGGAGGTGGCGTGATGACAATCCGGATGGCTCGATCACCTGGGGATTTGAAAATGACGATGGTTCTTACAAGGAAGAATTAATCGGTATTGATTGCATAACTCGTGGCAAATACGGCTACATCGATCTTGATGGTTTTCGACGTGAGTACAGCTATGAAACGGGCATTAAATGTGACGAGGAAGAACTGGAAGAAGATCGAGAGAATGGCTTTGTGGATTATCAGGAAAACAAGCTAGTGTTGCCCAATGGGAAGACCATTGATCTATCAAGTATGGGAAAGAAACAGGCTCGACGTCCAAAACCTATCTATAGAAATTAAATTGTTTTATTCAACTTGTAAATTTACCTTCACTCATTTTTTACATGTTCAGTAAACATACATTACAATTTCCATTGGTGTCTTAAATTTATATTTATCCAAACTGATAATAAGAAATATCTGCCACGGTTTTACCGTATTTATCGTGGCATTAGTACACTTGTACATTATTTTCAAGTCTTCGAGGGAAACATAGTACTATTGTTGACCAGCACTCATTAGCTTCAACACATATGAAAGTGTTTCCTAACAAACAAGGTTGAGGAGAGTTGTACAATACAGACTAGTCAAATGATCAACGTAAATAAACAAGTTTCAATTTGTACATGCTGAAAAAAAATTTAGGTGAAGTTAAATAAATATTAATGTTTGAATTGTTTAATTTATTCTTACCTTTCACAACTATTTGCTCCCGCGGTGAGTAGGTTCATGCAGTAGATATGCGTAATACAAGCATTCGGTCACACATATTAGCCCAGATTTCAAAATAAATTAAGATAGTAAACTAGACTTTTGATGGAGAGTACTATTATCGAAAATCAAAAGCAGAAATACAAATTGATACCTCGGGGAATAGAAGTAGCTATACTCTTTATAATGGGAAGCATGGGCCGATTATCTTGATATACAGGTAAACGTCAATGTAGGGGAAACCGTGGATAGATGACTATAGGGGCAGATGGACTAACTGTGAAAAACTCGATCTACTCGAAAGTGTTGCATCAACCACCTAAACGCGAGACTCGTCCCCGTTTCTCCCGCAAAATCGTTGCGAATGCGGCATCACGTACGTACGTCGTTCAGAAGAAGGACCATATTATCGAAGAATAATATACGTAAGTAATTATTTTCCTCGTAATATGTTTTGTAGTAATGCATATATACTCGTTGGAATTTATTTTCAAGGAATTTAAAGTTTGATTACCAATCTATTTATTACGTATGATTCTGTTTTATTGAGTAGCAGCTTTGAGGTTACACCACGTAGTTAAAACTTGAAAAGCCCATTCGCGGCTGATAGACCAATTTATTTCGGGGCTGGTTGAGCTTCTAGTCAACATACCCCACACTAGTCTGGATATAATTCACATGAAATTCGGGTTACCAGACGTCAGGATTTGTCTTGACATGTCATGATTTCTAGGCACCTGTCAGGCTTCCGGTCGACCGATGCAAAATAGTCGGCACCGTTTGCTGTTGGTCATCTTACACTATTTGCTGATTATCGAATTTCAACTCCAAATTTGTTGCCGTAAGTACGAAAACCGTAAGTACGAGCTAGTTAGCCGAAAGGTCTGTAGCCAGCTTCCTGCTCTTCCGGAAGATAAAGAGAACTCGGATACGCTGGTTCCCTGCCTAAAAACAATTGTCACCGGCGTCCTTGATACATGCGCCTCTCAAACCTAGGCTCGAGTCTCAGCCTGCAGCTCCTTGGGTGACTTCAGAGCTGAAGCAACGTGTAAGGGCTAGCGGCGACCTCTATAAATGCTACAGATTATCTAGCTCGCTTCTTCTGCTAGCTGACTACCGGGAAACTAGACGTAGGTGAAGCGGCACCTTTGTGAAGCGCGTAGAGCATTTCTAGTCTCTGCAGTGGACGGCATTACCGATCCTATGAAGCTCTGGCAATTGTTTGCTTGCCGGGGATTGGTGAAGCGCTCAGGAACTCTTCCCCTTTGGACACGTTTTCAGATAGTGAGTTAAACTCGTACTACGGCTCAGTAGCTTGTGTCAACCCCCCATGCACTACTGCGCAACTGGACGCAATTATGAAGACTATCACGGAGGCTTACGCCTACTTCACCACGGAACCTATCACCATATCTGAGGTCCACAAAGCTATTGTCAAGTGTCGTCGTAAATCCCTGGCGGCCTTTGATTCTTCTTGCGCCGATTCTGTTAACCCTGAAACCATTCCTGCTGCACATCTTTAATTGTTTCTTATCGATTAATATTTACTCCGCAAGCTGGAAGAGGTCGCTTATTATGCTGCTCAGGAAGGTTAATAAGCCGCTACAACCTTCTGATGCACGTCATATTGCCAATCTTTGGCATATGGCAAAGATATTCGACGCGATCATGGCCAGACATCTAACTCAACATCTCGAGGGTAATTCTCTGCTCCACCGCAAGTAATCTGCATTTTTTAGTGCTGGTCACAGTACTCGGTCTGCATTAGTGTTTATCACCGAACGTATACGAAGTGAAATAGAAGCTGGGCACGTTACTATTATGATGGCCTTCGACTTCCTCAGAGCGTTCGACTCAATGAACCACACGTCGTTTCTTACAGAGTTAAGGAAGCTAGGAGCCAATGCTAGTACCCTAAAGTGGTTTTTGTTTTAGTTGACAGATTGATCTCAGTCAGGCTGGGTTCAATCTGCTTCCTGGTGGGGATAAACAGCCTCCCAAACGTTCTTCGACTCTATAAACGGAAGCTTTTCGTCGATGACTTCGTAGGCTAAATACCGTTTGCGCCAGCTCATAACAACGACACCATCGCCCGTTCAGACGAAACTATCGAAGCCGTAGTCACTTGGATCAACAACCAGGGACTCCAGTTGAATAGTGCCAAGACCAAATGCATAATTTTCGAAACAAATATTAACGTGACGATACTGTTGTCCTCCAGCACATTGTCTCCGGTTGTACTACGAAGAACAGTAATACCCTTCTCCAGTTCGTTGTGTTACATCGGGATTACATTATGTCCTGATCTGCATTGGAACAACCAGGTTTCTCAGACTACCACTTGGGTAAACAGAGCTCTTCATCGAGTGAGATTCCGTGGAAGACACCTACCTACGAGCGGAGTTAAGCATCTTCTTGTCAACGCCCTAGTGTTGCCCTACCTGGACTATGCCCTAGCCCTGCTGAATGAATGCCCTTAGTACCTCGACACAAAGCTCCTACGCATTATGAACCGCGCAATAAGATTTGTATTCACCCTCAAGAGGGACATCGATATCACACCCTATCGTCTGAATCTAAATTGGATCTCCATATGGCAGCAGCGAATATACTTCTTAGGTGCGATGGTCCATCGAACGCTAACCTCTTGTGAGCTGTGGTATCTGAATGAGTCACTACGCGACTTACTTATTTATCCGCGTCGTTCCTCGCGCCTACCACTGGTTAGCTCCGTCGCCCCGCCCTCCGTGTAGAATGGAAGCGATGAAGCATTAGTAGTAGGGCATGCACTATGGCGACCCCCACTCCTTTTTCACCACTCCGCGATCGCCAAGTTCGCCGTGAGCTCGAACAGGCGCAACTGCGGGGGAAGAGGTGCACGAGGGGCAGGAGGATTTGAGCGCGTCGGCATAGTGACACACTGTTTTTGCTTTAGTGGCGCACTGTTTTATCTGCTGGGTGAACAAATTTATACACTTCCACTGGTAGCGCGATTTGGGAATAAAACATCATCTTTAGACCAATGTAGTGCATCACTAGGAACATTGTATCGTATATAAATATATGATCAGTGTTCTCACACCACTCATTCGATGCTTCAGTAAATTGATTATTAATGAAAAAATAGTACTTAGTTATACGATTCATTGTGACACAAAATATTTTACACATCTGTTCAAGTTTACGGTCTCACACTTTCTGTGCGCGCTTTACATTTTTAATCGACATTATTAATGCGCAATCGGGTGACAGCGGGTAGGAAATTGAGTTTAACTTCTTCTAACCGGTGCTGAATGCTAATTATTTCCACGATCTAATTAATTATGATTGGGAGCACTTATATTAATAATATTAAATGATTTGATATCATCTATAAATCTGGAATATTCAAGAAGATAAGCTTTATCACTGTGACCCGTTTGATATAATGTTTGTATGAATTTGTTGTGTGCGTATGGCCTTCGTGTCTTTATTGTTAATACGATATCCTGCGCTATGGATTTACAGTGTGTCCTCTGAAAACAATGATAATATTTAATAAAGAAAATTTTGAAATAAAGAGGCATATTATTTATACGTACTCTGCAAATCGGTAAATTTACATCATCGTCATTGAAAACATTGAGTTTAATTAAAACTGGTAACACAGCATACATTCGTATTTAAAAAATAATGTTTTGACAAAGAAAATCGATTATATCACGGTCACGCATATCCATTATTAACACTCTCATTCAACGTTCTTCCCATGCTTCTCCATTTACTTCTTCCAATGCAATAAAATCAGTTCTACGCGAGACGTTGCTACTAAATTTGTTACGTCTATTCCTTATACGTATGGACGTATGTCCCTTTTACACAATTAACTCGTTTAAAAGAATACATTATCCAATAGTACTCTTTAACATCACAATCCTATTAAAAAAGGTCTTCAATTATTCGATGATTAAGAAAGAGACTACCAATATCTTGTTGCTCATAATTGGATAATTGAGTACCTGGTGGTTTAGTTTCAAACCGCAGGCAATGAGAACAAGCGCCATTTCATTCGCATTTGCGTTGGAAAGAATGTCACGTTGATGTGAACGTATATACTTATCGAAACCAATTAGTGGACTTCAATAGTTAACAGTGCGCAGTGGCACAAAAGCACGTAGATTTAACGGTTTCTGTCTTTCAGTCATCGACGTACATCACTTTCGATCTTGTGCCATTATTCTGGATAGAAATTAAAGTGGCGCGATATGGATGACTCTCGTGCTTCACTATACAATTCTTATTAATCATTTTATCATCATTCATGATACATTCATCGCGTTCTTCAGTCGCATACGAAATGATGTAATAATAAATATAATTCTTTGTATCCCCCCCGATGGGATTCCACCTTGGCGTGGTGATGGGGCTTACGATTGGGCGCGGGATCATTCGCAAGGTGAAACCGCGCACAACAAACCAAGAGGAACGCTCCAAACCAGCTACCGTGCCAGAGCTGCATGACGCAGGGGAAGCTGCATCGCCAGTCAAACTGGGGAGAGGGCGGTCCGGAGAAAAATATCCAGCGGGGCGGCGTGGAGAAAGCTGAAGCAACAGCGGCAGGCGTTGGAGACCCTCGGAACGAAGAGGCAGACTTAATGGATGAGATGTCGCCTACCGTCGCAAAGAACCCTACAAAGAAGTACGGGGAAACGACCGGGAGGGCAAGGCCATTTGCCGCGGCCGACTGCGCGTCTCCCCAGAGTTGCTATCGTCAACGATGGACAGACCTCGAAGATCGGCGAGGAACAGGTCCTGAAAATCCAAGAGACTCTCATGGACGGAAAATCCGTAGGGGGATTTAGGCCTAGGTTCCACGAGACCTTCAGGACGAAAGGGTCACTAAAGGTTGTCTGCACGGACAGCGAGATGGAAAGATGGGTTAGAGCGAGTGTAGCAGCACTGAAGCCTTGGGAGGGCGCGAGTCTGCCCGTAGTAGGACTCGGCGAACTTCCAACGTACAACAATTATCAAAACTCTCGATCAAGAATACTTCTCCGTACACCGGACTCCCCTGTACATCTTGAGCGACAACGGCAAATGCTTCGTCAGCAGCCGCATGGAGCATTTCCTAAAAGAAAGAAAAATACACCACATGAAAGCGACGGCTTACCATCCTCAAAGCAACGGGACATTAGAATGCAGTCATCAGGAAATTGCCGACTACGTGAAACATTATATCTAAAAAGAGGCGGAGTGGGACGATGTCTTACCATACGCCATGCAGTCACACAACGCTGCAATCCACGAATCGACGGGATTTACGCCGTACGAGATGGCGTACGGCAAATGAAAACACAATCCACCCCCCGCTGAAGGAAGATCTGCCAACAACCACAAAATACATGGGGGAACTGGTAAAAAGACTCGACGAATTAGCCGAAATAGGAGGGAACAATTTGAATATTAGTAAAATCGCAGCAAAAACGCGGCATGATAAAAAACTAAACGCCATAGCTTATCGGCCAGAGGATCTCGTCTATACCCTGCGTGAGCCGAGACAAAACAAATTCGACCCCCACTATAATGGCCCCTACCGTATCGCAAAAATTCTGGACCAGAACACTGCCTTAATTAATAAGGGACATGCACTGCTAAGCCTAACCCACATGGACAAAATCAAACCTGTCCATATGGACGCCGACAACCCACCAGTACCACTACCACAAAAAAAATGTGGCCGACCACCAAAGGCAAAACCAGCTTGGAAATATTAACCTCACCACGAAGCCGCGGGGTTACCCTCGAAAAATAAAATGACAAGTGGAATCACCTCGGATTAATTGGACAACTCTTGTGATTTTCATCGCGGCCATCTTTACTTATTAGAAATGCCAGATGACCAGCCCCGAAAAAATACCAACAGATGGACAACACGACAACAGTCAACGACATCATACTATTTATACTATTTTCTTTTTTTCTTTTCTCATTTCCTACTGGCTTATTCAACATTTTCCTGTTTGCAAGATAAACCTATAGGGGTGCAACCTGACATGCCGACGTGCGGAAGCGTGGACCATGGCCGCCACGTTCCGTCTAAGAAGGGAGGGCTGTTACGGACCGTTCAGCCTAGCAACAACCTGGCTGAACAATCCATCGATGCACGCGCATCCCCGTCAGCAAATTCCACCAAACACGTCGACCCGCGATGGAAATTTCCGACGCAACTCCACGCACTGCTTACCCATTACTTATTTTAAGCAATTCGAAGAACATTTGCAATAATCAATCGACCGATTTCCCAATAGGCAATTCGATACTCCTGAATTACCCCCACGGGGCTCCCCAACACCCTCGCTCCACGGTAACGAGGATTTCAACCGACAAATTATCAGGAGTCTTAATTGATTATTCCGTCTTGACAGACGTGTCCCTCGACCGACCGGGACTCAACCCTTAAGGGTAAGCATACTCTCGTGCGCATAGATTGTCGCGAGTGTACCTTAGAGTGCGGGAAATCGGCTCAACAATCAGCTAAGAACTCTATACGTGTAAGAAACCCTTTTGCGGCGCATCACGTTCTCGAAATATCTTTGTACCGCGATAAGTACCGGAACGGCATTACGCGTCAGAATATTCCGAGTGTTAAATATCATTCCATAAACAAGCTATAAAACTCTGCGAGTCGTATCACTCTCCGAACGCTCGGCTCCTCTTTTTGCCGACCTAGCGGAACCAATACATCGTAGTGGCAGCGTCAAGTACGAGCACGTCCGTGTAAACCACTACGATCGTATTTGTGATAATACACAATAAACGACACGATACTACCGGCGAACTGAGAGAAGAACTCATTCCGACCTACCCGACTTCCTCAGCTATTCGCCGACGCCAGCAGATCGCCGGAACACACACACACAAATACGAAAACAAGGTGAGGTACGTTACGCCACTTTAATCGGACAGAATCCACAAGTCGAGTTCCTGGCGCTCGACTTTAAATAACAATAATAAGCAATCTAATATATTACGACGGAAACCCGTACGTAACAGCGTAGCAAATTTTTTAATTTTTTTGCTCAAAGATTACAACGATTTTTAAAAAATTTATAATGTCCAAAATGTGCATTATTGACGCACGGGTGTTCTACTCTAGCCTTTTAAACAGCAAGTGCCATCTAATTTTGATATAAACGGATCACGTCCGAAAAAGAGGTCAAATTCCAGACTGTGCCAATGGAAGATTTGGGGTGGGACTGTTCTTTTTAGCTAACACCAAACTGCAGCTCACCGTCATATTACTAATGTTTTTCATTTCATTCCAGGATATCGTAAATGGTGAAGGATATTGTCCTGAGCAGGATGGACATAATACATCAACGACCAAAAGGGCTGGGCAATCTCACGAGAAACTACTTCAAAAAAGAGAAAATATGACGAATTCTACTTGTCCTTCGGATTTATTTCTGTAGGAATGCCTGAGAATCCGAATGGTCAATGCGTTATCTGCAACAAAATCATAAGTAATAGCTCTTTGGTATCGGCGAAGCTAAAACGACATCTTGATACCAACCACCCGCAATTAAAAGACAAAAGCTTAGACTTTTTCAAAAGATACAAAGATGCACATAAAACCAGTGTGGCTGCTTTACACATATATGAGGCATTTCGCATGAAGTCATCCAGCCTAAAACATAAAAGTTTTGTAATCGCCTTGAAATTTTTATGGTCGATAGCCCTATTGATAGTAAAGCTTCAGTAAAAGTTTTAAGGCTCTAGCTCGAATAGTTGCCTAGCAATAGGGGCTCAAATTTGTACCATGTTGGCCATCGTGGCAACATTCTCAGGTTTTTATCTTCCCGAGAAATATAGCGATTTTAAAAAGTTAGGAGTGATTTTTAAAGCATTTCCTGCGTACTTTAAGAATATATGTTTTATTTTTAATAAAATTAATGAGTTCATAACAATTTTTTAAGGTTAATGTTAAAAATGACTTTTTCTCAAAGATCGACCCCTTCGACTTTTATTAAAAAAATTTATAAAATAGTAGGGTTCTTTCTGGTCAAAAAAATATATAATGTCCAAGATGGGCCGGACCTTAGCTTCGGAGATACAGTAGGATTTACCAGCGAGCGGGCGCTTCACGTAGTGTCGCGTGCCGACCCTCCAGGCTACGTTCGGGCTTGAGCTCGAACGTTCGGGCTTGAGTTCGAACGTCCGGGCTTGAGTTCGAACGTTCGGGCTTGAGTTCGAACGTTCGGGCTTGAGTTCGAATTAGGTCCCTGAGACTGGACCTAAATTCCTAATACCCGTAATACGCAACATGGTCATCTTAGCGTGGCCGCTGTAGTGTGGCGCTAGTAGTACTACGCGTTTCCCCCGTTTCCCCTTACCGCGTCGTCGACTGCCATAACCGTTTTGAACGCGTCTATAATCTCTATAACCTAACAGCTCAATTTCTATTTATGTGATTTTTAGTGTTTTACAAAGTGTTAAAAAACTTAATTTGTTCAAATTGACGTGCGTGTATGTGAGTTCTGCGATGGCGCCGTGTGTGGTAGTCGGGTGTACATCAGGTTACAAATCTAATCCTGAAAAAAGACATATTTTTCGGGTACCGAAAAATCCCGAAATTCAGAGCTTGTGGATAAAAGCACTCGAGCCTTCAGGCATAAAACTTGAGACGACGTAATCAGTGTGCGATAAACATTTTCTCAGTCATGAAATATTGTGGCAACGTGAATTGCTCGGACCTGATGGGTCAGTGGATTCTCTTGAACACGGGCAACTAGTGCATCCAAGTACTCATTTTTTTTCGTTCATCAAATATCTGGAAGGACGATTCGCTGTCCATTGTAATTCGAACTTCGTTTTTGAATCTATTTTAGACGATGTTTATAAATACAGTCAGTGATGAAATTGAGTGGACACTTTCTAGTATACGAGTAAAGTGCCGGAACGGTTTTTTATATCATTTGCCCGGTAATTGGCCTAGGCCAATTTAACCAGCGTCATTTTAAAGAGGAGCAATTTACCTTCATTTTGGCTGTTTTAAAAAAATTTTACGATTTTTTTTTACAATTGTCAGCCATTTTTGAAAAAAAAATTTTTGGCCGTTTTCTTGTTTTTCTTTAAGTGGACACCTTTCGTAGTAAAATTTTTTTAGCAAATTTCTTTAACCGTGATCATAAAGGGAGCAATCCAAGCTTCAATTGCTTTTTTTATAAAACACTCTGCGATTTTTTTTCCCAAAGATACTTCGTTTTTTGAGCAAAAATACACGATTTAGAAATTGCTCCGCAGGACGAAAACGATGAGGTTTACAATAAAACCTCAAGACGGTAATAAGTTGTATTACGTCTTGATAAGTTCATGAGAATTTGTTCAGATTTTTTTTCGAAATTTATTTTTCATCTATTTTCGGTCGAAGCTCTATCGATCTGTATGCCATGATATTTTCATATATCACCGGAAATACAGTCGGTGACAAAATTGAGTGGACACCAATAGCAGGCACCGATTGTTTTCAATTGCAGGTGACATATTTGACTGATACCATTGTATTTATTTCCCACTCACCTGCACAAGTATTTCAATAGTTCAGAGTATAATACACAACAAAGTAAAAAATTTGACTTTATTGATAATATGAATTAATCGAAAGATATTGAAAATCGAAGGTGGATAAAATAAAGTGGTCACTGTAATAACTCAATTTTTTTAATGCTTTTATTGTAATTTAGTACTTGGTTTGGCCTCCTTTAGCTTTAATCATAGCTTGTAATCGTCTGGGAATACTTTCTACTAAATGTTCAATCAATTTTCTGTTTATATTTTCCCAAGACGATTTTATACCCTCGAAAAAGTTTTGTTTGTTCGTCCTCGCTGAAGTCGGAACTTCTTTCTCGATTTGAGCCCATAAATTTTCAATTGGGTTTAGATCCGGACTTTGTGCAGGCCACTCCAATACTTTAATCTTCGAATCTTGAAAGAATTTCTTAGTTTTTTTCGCCGTGTGCTTCGGGTTATTATCTTGCTGATAGGTGAAGTCCTCAGCAATACCCATTTTTTCTACGGACTCTTCTAAGTGCTCATTTAGAATGGTGATGTAGAGATCGGCATTCATAATTCTGTCGATTAAAACTAAATTACCCACAGCGTTAAATGAAAAACAACCCCATACCATTACGGAACCGCCCCCAAACTTTACAGTCGGAGCAATGAATTTTTCGTCATACGCCTCATCATTCGATTTTCTCCATACTTTCGATCTTCTTTTCGTGGCGAACAGTTCAAATTTGCTTTCGTCACTCCACACAACTGTTTTCCAAAATGAAATCGGCTTATTCACATATTTTTTTGCGAATATTAGCCGGTTGCGTTTATTTGCGTCGCTTATAAACGGCTTATGTCGAGATACTCGGCTCTGCAATGATGCCTCTTTCAGTCTACGCGAAACTGTTTTTGTAGACACGTTCACATTTAATCGCTCCACTAATTCACGTCGCGTAATGGTCGGTTCACGCCTGCATGCTCTGATAATAAGTCGATCGCATTGAGGAGCCGTGCATCGTTTGCGACCGCGACCTTGCAGATTTTTGGTCGTTTTATGTTTTAAATATTTTTTCCAAATCTTTTCCACAGCACTTTTTGAAATACTATATTTGTTACCGATAACTCTATAACTAAGCCCTGCTTCTCAGTAAAAAATAACTAAATTTCTGACTTGTGTCGAAATTTCTCTGCGATCGCTCATGTCTGCGTGACGGAATAAATCTCACTGAAATAAACGAATTGATAACAGAAGATCGTTTCAACAACTCGTTAGGATACACAATCGTTGTTTATAAACATAGTTGGTACGCTTAAACCACGTGATGTTGTTATTTCAACGATGTCCACTCAAGTTTTTCCCGCTCGTGATCACGAAACTTTCGTTCATAAACGTGTGATACGAAAACTATTAGTATTATTTCTCGAAAAATCATAGAAGGTACATATGAAAGTATGAGCTTTAATAATAAAATAAATAACTAACGATAATGTAGAAGAAATTGCATAAATGAGTGCCATCTTTGTAAATTAGTCAGGTGGCCACTCAATTTTGTCACCCACTGTAGATGGAAAACAAATTTCGAAAAAAAAATCTGAAAAAATTCTCCTGAACTTATCAAGACGTAATACAACTTTTTACCGTCTTGAGGTTTTATTGTAAACTTCATCGTTTTCGTCCTGCGGAGCAATTTCTAAATCGTGTATTTTTGCTCAAAAAACGAAGTATCTTTGGGAAAAAAAATCGCAGAGTGTTTTATAAAAAAAAAGCAATTGAAGCTTGGATTGCTCCCTTTACGATCACGGTTAAAGAAATGTGCTAAAAAATTTTTACTACGAAAGGTGTCCACTCAAAGAAAAATAACAAAACGGCAAAAAATTTTTTTTTCAAAAATGCCTACCAATTGTAAAAAAAAATCGTAAAATTTTTTTAAAATAGCCAAAATGAAGGTAAATTGCTCCTCTTTAAAATGACGCTGGTTAAATTAGCTTAGGCCAATTACCGGCGAAATGACATAAAAAACCGTTCCGGCACTTTATACTAGAAAGTGTCCACTCAATGTCGTCACTGACTGTATAAGATGTTAATCTTTCCTTGTACGAACCACGCTATTGGTGTGATTTTTAATATCATCCAATCTTTTGTTATTTTACGAATGCAAATGTATTGTTCCAGAATGAATGTACAACAACAACAGAGCAATCAGTTCAGAAAAAAAATTTCTAAGTTTTCTCGAACATAATGGAATAAACACTCTGAAATCTGAAATATTTTTGTATTATTGATGTTATTCTTTACTACCCTTCAAGCAAAATAAAAAAATGCAATGCAATAATTAGACGCTGTAAACTGCGTTGGCAGGTCACAGTCGTCACAGTCAGCGAATTGCATGAATACGAGCCTCGCGCGGTACTACTAGCGCCTCTAGCGGACGGCGACTCTAAGATACACAACAGGAAACTCTTAGTGCCAGGGACCTGGTTCGAATGTAGCCGAGAAATATTCCAATTAAAAAAATTCAGGACTGACTTTTAAAGCATTTTCTGCGTACTTTAAGAATATATTTTTTATTTTTAATAACATTAATAAGTTCATAAGATTTTTTTAAGGTTAATGTTAAAAATGACCCCACCATTTTGGTGCGAGGGTGAGTAATAGTAACTTCTCTGAAGTGCTAGTGGAATTGCGATATTTTTCTTTAATTTGCTGCAGAACTTCAATACCAGCATGATGGTATCCATCATTGCACTTTAAAGCCATTTTTTTGCAAGGCCGAATACAATAATAATAATCATCATCAGCATCATCATCATACCCTGCAGACTTTTCTACAGGAGGGTCGTTAACATCATCGCCATCGCACATTTCCGCACATATTGGCATTAATAACGACTTTTCTTTTAAACGCTTAATGCAGTCGTTTCTGCAAGATCTGCATAATTTGCCATCTTTTAGAAATGAACTCGGCAGTAACATGCGTAAAGATTCAGAAATTAATCTTAAATCGCGTCTTCTTCCGTGAGCCTTTTTATTGAAAGGAATTGAATACACTTATTACCGAAGGCTTTCCGAGTTGCATCCATAGCTGCAATCAGGTCTTCTTACGAAAAATTGGAAAATGTGAATATAATCCGAAATAATCAATAATTGTAAGAAAATTTGTATGCAGAATTTTTAATAGACTGTAATATAATTCACCGGAAACAGCAACTCCAACAATACCTAACAAAAACCCAAAATTGGAAATTTCAGAATATTGTTAGTGCCGCTGTTTTATGGTAATGCGCGAGCTACTCCACTTGCGAGAAACGCCGACCAAAAATGGCGGACTCGAATGTAGCCGCGAAGGTCCCCGCGCGACGCTGCGCGGAGCGGCCACGCGTTTGATAAATCGTTTCATATCTCGAAAACTAAGGCTCGGCCCATCTTGATCGTTCTATACTTTTTTGTTCAGAAAGAACCCTACTATTTTATAAATTCTTTTTATAAAAATCGAAGCGATCGATCTTTGAGAAAAAGTCATTTTTAACATTAACCTTAAAAAATTGTTACGAACTTATTAATTTTAATAAAAATAAAAAATATATTCTTAAAGTACGCAGAAGATACTTTAAAAATCACTCCTGACTTTTAAAAATCGCTATATTTCTCGGGAAGATAAAAACCTGGAAATGTTGCCACGACGGCCAACATGGTACAAATTTGAGCCCCTATTGCTAGACAACTATTTGAGCTAGAGCCTTAAAATTTTTGCTGAAGCTTCACTATCAATAGGGCTATTGGCCATAACAATTTCAAGACGATTACAAAACTTTTATGTTTTAGGCTGGATGACTTCATGCGAAATGCCTCATATGTTAAAACTGATAACGAAAATGCCACAGAAGCATCATTCATGCTAAGTTACAGGATTACTCATGCTGGCAAGCCACACACGATTGCAGAGACTTTAATAAAACCCTGTATGACAGAAATTGTCAAGTGTGTACTTGGCAAAGACGCAGCGAAGAAAGTTGCAGAAGTTCAGAGTTCCAACAACGCCATATCTGATCGAATCCATAAAATATCTGACCACGGTGAAGATGAATTGATTTACAGATTGAAAAGTAGTGAGATGTTTGCAATACAACTTGACGAAAATACAGATGTCGCTGGACTATCAATACTGCTTGTTTTCCTGAGATACCCCTTTGGAGGATCTATTGAAGAAGATTTGTTTATTTGTGCCCCTTTGGAGACCAATACCACTGGAGAAGAAATTTTCAAAGTCATTGATAATTACATGAATATACTGTGACAGGAAAATAGAATTCGTCCATTCCCTCGACGTCACCACTCGACGCACTCCTCGAGCATCGAAATTGTCACTAATAATTTATCAGATTTGTATCAAACCTAATATTTTAGATTATAAGTTCCATATAATTTGTCGAATATATATAGGGATATCTAAAAGGCTCCGTCGAATATTCGAGAAACGTGACCGCGTATTGTCAACGCGTGCGACAAAGACAATTGCGGTCGGAGGGCGCATGCGCCGATCATCGATAAAGTATTGGTCATAGATCCCTAAAGACCTATGACCCCCTCCAGCGAAATTAGGAGAGAACCGGTGAAGCGCTCACGAGACACTTCTAATTTTGCCTTCGATAGGCAAGCTCTCAATTCTCGAGGAGTCCGAACCTATATTGTAGTAATATTGTATTAATTCTTAACGTACCGTAATTGTCAACCATACAAATTTTGTTAGTCGTCGAAAAGTGTGAGAACATACGAAGCGAGAAGTTGCCTGTAGCACGTCAGGATTTTGACTGTTAGTCGAATAACTCGACAAAATTTAAGGTAAAGGATTAAAATTTATACATCTTCATTGGAAACGCCATCTTTTTACCTTGCATATCCTAGTCTTTTGGTCCACCAACTAAACCTACCCCTTTGATCGTCTCCTATTTATAAAATTATTATAGTTTATCAGTTCTCTGAAAACTGATTGGCGCTCAACAATATTATAAGAAATAAAATCAACTAGAACCTTGCCAGCCGAAGGGCCACGGCCGCGGCAAGTATCGGTACAAGCTTAAATGAGAAAAGTACCGGTTTCAATACATAACATTCATTGGAACAAATGTATCGATGTATATAGCGATGGAGCTGCGGCTTTGACTGGCAAAATCAAAGGTACTGTAACAAGAATTAAGAATATTGCACCTAAATGTAGCAGCAGTCACTGCGTTTTACATCGCCATGCCCTTGTCGTAAAGAAAATGCCACACGAGGTAAAGAAAGTTCTCAATCAAGCCGTACAAATTGTGAATTACGTTAAATCACGTCCGCTCCAATCGAGACTTTTTAAAAAAGTGTGTGAAGATATAGGAAGTCAGCATCAGTCACTTCTTCTCCACACGGAAATAAGATGGCTTTCCAAAAGAAAAGTATTATCAAGATTGTTTGAATTGCGCAACGAACTAATGGTAGGGGAGACCGGGGCGCGACGTAACAAAATGTATATTTTCAGTTGTAGCTTCAAAAATATAAAATATTTTAGAATGATTTTTGTGTTTAATAATGTTAAAACTATTCAAGAATTAAATCATACCATTTAATTTGTCAAGATATTGTTACTTTTTTCATAAAATTGATTTTTTTTAAAAAAGTCAGATGTTAATACTTACCCCGCGCAGGGGGCTAGATCTAACGGTCCCGAGTTAAGTATTAACAAAAGGGGCAACAATTACATTCTTAATATTTTCCAGGATAATTAAAGAAAACTCACAAAAACAATGACATTTTTTTATTAACTTATGCAATTAACAAATTTGGCATATTCACTTACACTATTTGGACCTTGCAACTATTTTTTAGCGATATAAATATATCGAAAAAAAAATCCGACGAAAACATCTCTAGGGAATAACAAAAGAAACATCATATATCTATTTTTGATTGTTTTAAAAGTTTGTTTCTACTGTTATTTTAATAAAGAAACCTTTGAGTTACAGTAATCACATTTTTGGAACAAAAATAAACATTAAACTTAAGAGTTGTAACACTTTATAAAGAACAGTATTGTAAGATATGTACGCCTCTTGTGGACAAAAGTGAACCAATCCTTAAATAATTACTAATTAAAACTTCTTGTAGGTTTACCTACTGTTTTATCAACTTAACAGTAATCAGTATTATATTTAGAATACGTTTTTCTCATTTTTCAATGTTGTACATAATATAATCACGTTAGTATGTGAGGTAGTAAATGTCTCATTCTTAAACGTAACAGCCTTTGTATTACAATCTACCTACTAGTCTAAAGCAGTCTCATTGATAAAGGTTAGTTTTATAAAAAAATTAACATTTTGAAAATATGATCTACTAGGAATCATTTACATATTATCACAATATTTTTTTATTCATAATTGTCGTCTGAATCGCAATTTTGGCAAATGTATGAAGTACTGTTGCCTCTGATACATCCGGACTGGGCTCACTGCTTACACAATATGCATTGCACCCAGTCAGCACCAGACGTGTCTTCATTGTATGGAATGCCACAAATGAGACAAAAGTATTCATCTTCTGAACTGTCGTTTCTTTCTTTCAATACATTTTTCTTTGCTTTTTCCACTTGTGATGTTTCCTTTGGTTTTCTCTTTTCCTTTATTTTTCCTTTACTCTTACCCTTTCCCTTGCATTTAACGTTTTCTTTGCCAGCCTGTTCGGTATTGTGCGTTTTCTTTTTTTTTTAATTTCTGGTATACTCTTCATGTGCTAGTCTTTCTTTTTCCGGTGTGTCGGTGAGTATGGCGGATTTTCTTGAGCGATTACGTTTTGATCGTACCCGTGGCTGAGCTTTTGGAAGAGGTCGCACGGATTCAATTGAAAAATAGTCATCAGTTTGAGCACATGAAGGATTAGCAACCGGTTCTATATGTGTTACAGGAGTTTGTGATGGTATTTCAGACAAATTGGGATTTGTACTAGATGTAGTTAAATTACTATTATTTTGTATACCTGATGGTCCAGCCACTGGTTCATTAGATAATTGTGCAATCACGTCAAAAACATTAATTTCCAGATCAGGCATGTCATTTAAAATCTGAGGATTTTCTAAATTTAATGACACGTCATCAAGTAACATGTTGTCGTCATCAATAGGTGGTGTATTCGATGCGGCGTTCTCGATACGAGTCAGGGCACTATTGGTGGGATCGGAACGATCAGTGACAAAGGATGGCGCATAGTCTGATTCTTGAAACACATCTTCACTGCAAGGCCAGATCCCAGATTTCCTGAACGCATTTATTACATTCATGGGATTTAACGCCAGCGGAAGTGAATCTCTGACTACCTCTGGAAGATCATATATTGTCATGGTTTTTCCAGGGTTGTTGGTCATCCAATTGGTCTGCTTCCTGCTTATGTAATTTTTTAAAGAGCCATATACCCCTACATCGAGAGGCTGTAGATGATGTGAGCAATGTAGCGGAAACGATAATAGAATAACGTGATTTCTCTTCGCTTTATCGACGACTTCAACGTTTACGTGCGAGTTGTGGTTATCTAATAGAAGTAAAACTGGATCCTCTTCCGATGGTCTTACATGATGGATAAAATGATCCACCAATTTCAGAAACTCTTTTTGAGTCATCCATCCAGATTGATTACCGATGCCTATACATTCTGGTGGTCCGTTTTTAATGAACAAATCGTTAAAACGAATGCGGGGAAATATGAACATACATGGTATTCAATTGTCAATTGCATTCATGGCTACAGCCAATGTAACCAAAGCGCCCTTTCAGCGGATGTTATAGCACCGACCTGCTTCATGCCTTTACCAGCTACTACTTTTTTTGGCTTTTGCACAGTAGTTACACCCGTCTCATCCATGTTCCAAATCCGGGATGGCCTAAATTTATATCGTTCTAATACAGATCTGTATTTTTCAAAAAATGCATTCACATTTGTTCTATTGAAGGATGTCGCTCTACTTAAACTTGTCGCCTCAGGGCTTCTAATCGACAACATTGTATTTCTTTTCATGAAATTTGTAAACCAATCATCACTAGCCATTTTATTCACCTTCCATGATTCTGGGAAATTGCCAATATTGTAAAAAACAGCACACTGGTAGGCTAATTTTTTTACTTCTGTAGGTAGCAGCCCGAAGTATATTTTGAAGCACTTCAATAAATAATCTGCTATTCGTTTTTCATGCTCAGAAGTAAACACCAACCTGGTCTTTTTGTAGCCTACTTCTACTGAGACTCCCATTTTCTTTTTTTGCACAAACTTGAATAGCGTAATATGACAGATTTCAAATTCTGTGGCTACCTCCCTATATTTTCTATTCTTCTCCATTATTTCTACAGCAGCTGACTCGTAGATCGCCAGCGAAGTCATGCCTCGAGTAGTTTTTCTCTTATAAGTCCTCATGCTGCAACTTTAGAATACAATAGTAATTACCTACCTACCACGGTAGGTAATGTCTAAATGTATGTTATGTACATTCATCACGATGAATGTACATAACATACATTTTTATTGTTAATTCTTACCCGAAGTGCAGGGTAACAATTAATACGTTAATACTTGCCCCCCGTGTTTTGTTACTTTTATAGCCCCATGGACCGTTTTGGAATAACAATAATTATAATTACGAAATAGTTAACATTAGACCTAATAGAGTTACGTAGAATTATAAAGTATGAAACGAGCTACTACACAATAAAAATATTACAGGAAACTCAAATATTCAATACGTAAATCAAAAAATTGTAAGGTGATAAAAGTTCGTTACCTCTCCAAAATCGACGCACGTGACACAACTCGCTCCTATGACGCACTGAGCGAGACTGACGAGTTTCATCCTGTGCAGCTTTGTTATTATACATATTCCAGAAATCGCTAGTGATGTGCTATGTATAGTTTCTGAGATATTCGCTTGTTAATACTTACCTCTGTTAATTGAAGCCCCGGTCTCCCCTATTTCTTTTCCAAAGAATCGCTTTCTTTATCTTTGAGTGCTCTTGTTCAATTATTGCACGACGAGCAATGGCTAATGAAATTGGCGTATTTGGCAGACAGATTTGATAAACTGAATGTAATTTGCAAGTCATGGCAAGGAAGAAACACAACTACTTTTACAGTAAACGACAAAATCTCTTCTCGTAGAAAGAAACTTGTCTTCTGGATAGAATGTGTTGAACAGAAACAGTATCAATGTTTTACTCTTTTAAACGAGTTTCTGAAAAAAAATTAGTTACAAGTAACCTCATATATTGAAAAATGCATTTACGACCATTTGATGACCCTCAATAAATCTCTGGAAGAGTATTTTCCTGCAAAAAACCCTGCAGGACATTGACCGGGCACAGAATGCATTCATAGTTCACAGGAAACCGCCGACGCTTACAGCAACAGAGTACGAGACTTTGATAGATATCAAATGTTCGTCTTCCTTACAACAAAAGTTCAATTCAGAAAAAACTAATCTGGATGAGTTTTGGATTGGACTTAAAAATAAATATCCAGGAATCGTCGAGAAGACTATCACAGTTTTGTTACCGTTTGTGAATAGTATTGTTGAGCGCGTATCCTATTTTGTTTAGAGTTCGGTACCAATATTTTCCCGACAAGTTATCCGTTAATTTGTCTATCATCGGTCCCAATACGCGGTTCACGCGTGCGACTTGACCATTAGCCGTCGGTGATCCCGTAGCTACGCGGACGTGACGAATATTGTTTTGTTTTATGAACTCCTGGAATTCGTTTGAAGTGAAACGGTAGTGGATAATTGTCGCGTAATGTGAGTTTGTTTAATATACGATAATTCACGCAGTCTGAACTCCCGATTTTTCTTCTTTACCAATACTATGGGAGATGCATACTCGGAATTGTTCGGGCGGATAATGTCCTTTGCGAGAAATCTATCTAGAATTTTTGGCAGTTGCTCTTTCTCTTCATAAGACAAACGTCGCGGCGCATAATGAAAGGGACTAGTATCTTTCAACACTAAGGTCAATTCTGCCTTAATGTTCGGAACCTCGGGTCGTTCTGGCTTAACATGGCAGCTCTCAAATAACTGTCTCACTGCTATACGTACGTCTTTAGGCAACTTTGGGTTCAGGTTCATCTTATCTACCAGTCCGTCTTTCGATCTGACATCGTCAATGTTTAAAATGTCATTAGTCGCAATGTCTACGGCCAATACCGCCTTCGGTATCACAAATCTGAAACCAAATCCTTTTAGTACGTCTCGACCGAGAACCGCTGGACTCTGCATCATTTCATCGGACACGACGCCGAGCTCCAAATCGGGTACCACTACCCCATCGACCGAGATCGCAACCGTTAACGCGCCGAAACTATTCAGTTTGGTCTTATTAATTCCGCAATATTTATTAAAATTTCGAGACGTGTCATACTTTACCGTGCAGTGCTTTGCAATATGGCCCAACTGGGCACATTTAAAGCAGGATCCCTTTTCTCGGTCCGGAAGCTTACAATCGGCAGCGACATGCCCCTCTTTGTTACAATTGCAGCAACGCATCTTTGTTCGCGGTTGTGCCCTCTCCGTATTGGGCGGCTCACCGTTTCTCATGTCGCCCTTGTCGCGTTTTGGCTGGATGCTTTTCGTCGTTTCGGCACGCAAAGAAATCTTTTCGAAAGCTTTGAGAAGACATTCTTTGGTGTCGAGGGTCGCATGCGGCCTTGGTTTCGTATGTTTACGTCGGGGATGTCCTCAATCAAATGTTCAATTAACTCTTCGCCATCAATTGGCACCTTTTTGCCTGAGATGATTTTCTCGTGCATGTAGTCGCTAAATGCCTCGTTGAACTTCCAAGTTTTTGCTTCGAAATGTCTCCGAGGTGTCAGTCGATCGACTATGACATCAAACATTGTTTTTAAACCGTCAAGCAAGTCTTCTACGCCCATATCTATATGCTCTGGTTGCGACTGAAACCACCGTTGAGGTTTACCCTTAAGCTTTGAAGCAATTAAAATCCAGGTGGAGTTATCATCCAGAAAGTACGTCCTTTGAAGGAGCTTGATTGGTTTCCCAATTTTTAAAACCACCGGACGTCCCATCGAAGTCTGAGATCAATTCACGTACCTTGGATACGCTGAACTCGCGTGGGCAGTCTCCCTCGGCATTTCCTTCGGGAAGGTTTTGAACCGCGCGATATGGGCATAAGGTGGGGAGTAGGCTGTGACGTAGACATAGGTGTCATTGCGTCTCGCAACAACTCATTCTCCCGTCTCATATTGTCAACTTCTCGAGTTGCGAGTTCCTTTTCCCGTTGCGCTAGCTCTAACTGTTTCTTCAACATTTCCATCTTAGTCTTCAATCTTTGCTTTGGAGCTCAAATATTTCTTTCTTGCTCTTCCTCGGATGATTCACCCGAGACGACACTGTTTTTCTCGGTTTCCACCTGTTTGGCCCAAGCGTCGTTGGGGTCAAATTCTGACAGTCGCGACAGCAACTCGGCCTTCGAACCGGCTGTTTTCAAATTATTTCGAAGCAAGACATCTTTCAGTACCCGCATTGGGAATTTGCTAGTATTTACTGGTTCCGACATAATGCTCGTAATAAAGTTTCACACACACACGTACTCACACGCGTCAGCTTTTCGTATCGCCGATCGACAACAATCGATCGAGTGAAGAGTAGATTGAACACCGTTTCTCTCAACAGGAGATCGTCTCTATACCCGACACACACACGCACGCATGTACGGCATCGAGTAGTGTTAATCCCTCTTGACAAAGGGTTCGAGCATCAATGCGTAACGTCCAGACACCTATACAATAATAGTGGGCATTTGAACCGTTAACACGCGAAACAATTATTCTCGAAAGATCTTAGGGCGAGGCGTATCCTCGAAACGTAAATTACGACGGTTTCTTCAGCTTTTTCCGCCATACGCTAGGACACAGCGAATTCTGTCCAATGCAGAATCTAGCGATCGCGTTAACTTTAGATGCCGACTTCCAAATTTGTGTTTTTTAGTCTTCCGACGCATAGGTGCACCCAGTTCCTGCTACACGAGAGCACGGTCGCCTCTACACGAGAGCACACAGCTCTCAACATACACGACGACAGCACACAGAGTCTCGTCAACACATATGCACACAGAAATTTACTCATCGATGTTACACAGGGCGTTCCTACTTTCCGAACACAGACCCGCTCGCGATATCTTAACGCACATCGATGACTTTAGAAATCATATCACCACATTTGAGTGCGTTGGTTTTAATCCCACTTCTGAAGTTGTAGGAATTTTCTTGGTTGTCAGGATGCGATATATAAATTAGTCCAAGCCACCTCTCGTGGATAAGGTACTTATAGTTTATTCTTCTTTCTCTCCCTCTACGGCTTGTACAGACGCCGAGCAATGACTGACAATTACACCTTTGTAGGTTTACTAGCTACTCACTCCCCCCACTCTATCTCGTGGGTATGTTCGGATTTCGATGAATTTGAATATGTCCATTACAGATGGAGGAGATGCAGGACATCATTGGTAATTATTTGTTATACAGGTCAAAAGCATTTTACGTATCTGCACCAAAAAGGGGACATTCGGGGGGAATCGTGTATGACCGCTTAATTGAAAAAACAAAAATATTGCTCGGTCTAAGCTTCCTTCCGATCCCTGAAAGCTCTCATCGTGGTTATGATATACGAGCTGCAAAGAGAGATAATGCTAGAGAGAGACACGATAAGATAAACGATTTTGCGAGACACGGTATCAAGAGGCCAACATCAAAATCCGTCCACGTATCTCATGTCGAGGGTTTTAAAAGACAAAAGAGGAATAACTGTACAAACGACAAGAAACCGATCACCAAACCCAACGAGAGATTCTTCAGAACAGGTAAAACACTGGAATCGAATCATGTTGCTACAATAACAGTCAACGATGACGTAACATTTAAAGTATACAATGGAAAAATCGCTCTCGACGAAAAACAGCCATCGATGTCGCAAGAACCTTGCAAAAAGCATCCTTGAAAGGCCCGGCTTCGTCACTTTTGACACCAACAACAAATGACGTAATAATATCACCCGGAAGTATACCGAGCAATATGACTCTGCCGATGAACATCAAAGATTCATGTATCAAGCCAAGAAGTTTCGGCAACGCCAAACCCGAGAGAAAACCGTATCCTCGTTTCACCAAACGATATTCTTTCAACATAATCGATAAGTATGTATACGTTTTGTTTTTATTTTTCTGTTTTTTCGTTCTTCGAGATTCATTCATTATTTGAGAATTGATCACGCTACAAAATTCTAGAAACACCACCTTCGTCGGTAATCATGAAAAAAGGAGTATAGCTGGTGTCAAAAGATCATGGCAAATGTTGACAAAGGGCGATGGATGATCCCGAGGAGGAAAATGCTCACCTAAATTATCACACTAATGTCAAGTTGAATATGCGAGTAATAAACTAAGTATACTAAATAAATACCGTGAAGTACAACGTGAGTGAACGTCGTAAGCAGTCTCTACTCTTATTCTCGTCTGTATATTCATTATGTTGCTAATTTATCGGTTTGATTTATTTTTTCTTTCGCTTAACTTCCATGGATAGAAAAACTTAACGGGATATCAGCACACATGGAAAAAAATTCAAACATGTCCTTGATCTCGATAACGATTTTGGATTGGCCAATGCGAAGCTATTGAGCTGACTCGACAGAAATATATGCATTTTGTAACTGCAGCTACGTTTATCTCGTCATTTCGCGATGGTAAACTTCTCCATTTATAAGAAACTATATTGTTCTTCATTATTACTTCAGATCGGCCCATTAATAAGGTTATGCAACATCATTGGATGACGATCCCCATTCATTACCTCAAAGAAATCTACGAGTCTCCGTATGGGTATATACATGCTTTCACATTTATAAACATATTACATACAAACATACACACAAACCATATTACATATAAACATATGTATAGACATATATTTCACATATACGAATTTTTGAACTTGTCGTGACATCGTATTTTAACCATTACTTGGGTACCGATGGTAAATCCTATCCTGCCCATCAACGCTTTTTGATACAAAATATAGATCCATAAGTGTTCCTGCAAAAAATGCATAGGTATGTATTGAAACGGCTATTGGCCTTCGGATAAAATAAATTATTATTTAGATAATCGTTTTAAATTGTTATTTTAGTAATTCTTTGAAAAAATAATTTTCATTACAATAATTACAATTTCAAAGAATGATTAAAATAACAGTTTTAAACAATTATCTAAATAATAATTAATCTTATCCAAAAGCCCCGTAGCGCTTTCGAAGGACTCGAAGGAAACCTTCGAGTTTAAAGCTGTAACAGTTCTTGTCACAATATTTTTAAATTATTTTTACATTTTACACCGCAGACTCCAACAGGTGTCTAAAGGTGCTGGTCGTTGGCAATTTCCATATACACGCCATATGGATTATTATCGTTTTTGCATGGCTTGACGCCCATCTCAATGTCCTGGTGATCATAAGTATGTTGTACGTCCATCTAAAAATTGACGTTTAATAAATTTTAACAATTTTCATTCTCACAAATATAATTGACGTTGTCCGTAACAAAACAATTCAAAAATCACTTATTTGGTAAATACTTACATTAACAGCAGATCGCAGTTTCAATATACATCCTCCTGTGGTGATATAAAGTACTGCAAATGCACAAATGAATAGAATCCCAATTAGTACGAATGTTTCGACCACGTTTAGAATAAACTTGCTTCTGCTTTGTTTCAGTATCTGCGAATAATTCATACCATAATTATAAATCTCATCAAGAAGTTAGTTCGTAAAATTACTCAAATTTAATATTATCGTATAATTCGTGCGAACTATCTGTAATTGCACTGTGTATACAGTACCGGACAAAAAAAAAGTACGCATCGTTCGAATTAAAATATTGGTGCTATTATAGTTACGAAAATCGTTAATGAAGTATTTTCAAAGCAGTCTCAACGAAGGTTTATTCATTCAGTCTTACATTTTCACGGAAACATTGTCACAATTATTGGAAATCTGAACAAAAACAATTAATTTTAGCGCGTGGGGTGTCAATTTTATGCTGGACAAAAAAAAGTACGCACGCGATAAAAAAAAAAATATGTGATCGCATCTCCCATCTAATATCTTGTGTGACCACCTTTTGCTTGAATAACAGCTTGTAAACGCCGAGATATACTTTCGACAAGGTTGTGAATATGCTGTTCATCGATTTTGTCCCAGGTCTCCCGCAAAACATCAAAAAGTTTTTCTTTATTTGTTACTTAACCCTTATTAACATTCCGGTCCAAAATAGACTACAGATTTTCAATAGGATTTAGATCTGGCGATTGTGCTGGCCAATCGAGAAGTTTAATCCCCGAAGAACGAAAAAAAACTGATGATTTGCGAGCCGTATGTTTCGGGTCATTATCTTGTTGAAAAATAAATTCATCCTGCAGACCGACCTTCAGCAGCGATTCTTCCAAATTTTCATTGACAATGTCAATGTACACATCTGGTGTCATAGTATCCAGGGGGGTACTATGTATATATATTGAAACGGGTATTACCCCTTTTCATTAAAATATTGGTTTGGTTCTCGAGAAGGAAATAAAATAAAATTGGAACCTTAGGTAAAATCAGTTTATTCTTCGCTTCTTCGTTACAACTTTCAGAGTAGTGGATAATATTGATCTCTAATCTTATCGAGTGATTGATGCGTGAGTCTTCGTTAGTACCCCGTTTATTATTCTCGTCAGCATTGAGATATCGGCGCTATGTGTCACGCTCGATTTGTTATGAATTTCATGCGTGTCTGATATCGTACACAACCAATATGGCGCCGCCCGTGCTGTTTGACAGTCGCGATTCGTGTGTTTTTATTTAAGTGAGGTATTATTCGTGTTTCTTGCACGGGTATTATCGGTTTTGTGCGCGTTTAGGTTCGCCGAGAGAACAGCGGACTCAGGTGAGCGCTCCAATTTTAGTTTTCTGGTTTTGAGGACCGATAATTTACCAGTTTTATTTCAGATGTGAAAGTGAATCTTCGTCTTGAGATCCCGATCTAATAATTAAGTGGAATTGTGAGTACGCTGATCTCGCCTTACGTCGGATACACGTGCTCGCGGAATAACGTGTGAGTGATGATTTCTGGTTCTACCAGGCTTCGGATGTCGCTGCTTCGTTGTTGGTCAGTTACGTATCTTTTATATAAAGTCGGACCTATTGTTAGACCTGGTGGACCGCATGCTCTTGCTATGTATCTTACCGAAGGTAGAGTCGAGATTCCCGTTCTGTTACCGAGGTAGCAGATTTGGGCGTCGACAATACCAGGACCGATATCGCACGAGGCACTGAGGTTTCGTAGCAAGGTAGGATATAAACGCGTACTGAGACCTGATATGCTACAGGCTCTCGTTGTTATCTGACCGGTGGTATAGTCGAGTTTCCCGTTCTTTTGCAGAAGCAGCAGAGTTGGGCGTCAACTACACCTGGTCAGACACCGCCAGAGGTATTGTAACTTCGTAGTAAGGTGAGGTGGTTGTTGGTGTTTATCGTCTCGTATTTATATTATTGTTCGAGTTAATTTGTTACCGCGAATCGTAGCCCTCTCGCGATAGTTGCTATTA
>OZ023254.1:33084261-33414817 GCA_964007305.1 Netelia melanura | reverse complement strand
CACCCACCCTTGTACTACTATAGCGATCGGATAACAAGTACTCTTTCTCGAAGTTTGACCAAAGAGAAGGGTAACAATTGTTTGTTTCATCGGCCTTTTATTTGTTGCTCGTCGCTATATTGTTGGCGAGAGCGGATTTTGTTTGTTGTCCCTCTGCCGGGAGCTCCGTGAACTTTATATTTAATTTATTGTGCTTGTCGCCGAGGTAGTATCTCCCGTTACATTGTCCCCCAGGATTTTTGACAACGTGGGAACGATGCAGTCGAAAATCCTTCATATCTTCCTTTTGTCTCGTCTTCCTTGGGACCTTTACTGTGAACTGTTGTTCATCTAATACATGTTCTCTTTTTTTTTTTTTTTTTTTTTTTTTTTGAAACTTTTAGGCGTCGGTGCTGCCTTTCTCTCCTTCTATTCTATTTGTTATCTTGGGCTTCTGTGCCTTACTCTACTTGCTCTATATTTATATTATTATTATTTTTTTTTTGTTTTTTTGAAACTTCAGGCTACCGTGCCTAATTCTTCGTGCGTTCGATTCTTATTCTTCTTGTATCTCTACGCGTTGTCTATATTTATGTATTTATTCATTATTATTAATATTTTTTTTTTTTTTTTTTTTTTTTGTGATGGGGCATATCGGATACTTGGATTCATTTATTTGTATTTTTCTATTTTTATTTCTTAATTCTAGTATTACATTTTCGGTGTGTATGTTTTGTGTGTGTTTTTTTTTTACTGGCAGGAATCTCCCGATTCTGACCTCGCTTCTTCTTCGCTATCCTCTTGTTGTACGTTGTTCCCTATTTGGTTTCTTGACCATAGGGCGTCGAACCTCGTGTCCCATTCGGTTTCCTCGTCCTCATGCACCGTCCACGGTTGCTCGAGTAATTCCTCTGGGAGTTGGCTCATGATCAGCGTCTCTGCGTCACTGTTGCTATCCGTTTCTCTTTCCGGCTGTGTTGTTTGCGGCTTCGCCGTCCTCATGTACCGCTCCAGTTTTCGGTTGTTCTCCTCCCGGCTGCTCAGCTGGGGGCCCTCACTCATCCACCTGAAGCGGTTTCGTTGTTTTGTTCGTCGGGCTATTCTGAGGTCCTTCAGGATCTGCTGATAGGATGGCCTCCCTTCCGACTTCGCGTGTAGGGTCCCCCATATCGCAACCGTGCCTGTCCGTTCCTCCTCGATTGACAGGTCCCATTTTTTTTTGAACTAGTTGGCGGAGGAAGTCGCTCGCCTCCTCGTCGTATTGTCCGCCGTAATACGGGGCTATACCTCGTATTCCGCACGGAATGGCGGTGTACGGGATGAGGTACGTCCATCTGGGGGGGGGGGGGGGGGGGGGGGGGTGGAACAGCGGTGGACTTTTGCGTATATTTCCATGGCTTCGTCCCCCAGCCAAACGCCCACCTCGCCATCTTGATATTCCGTCACCGTTCCTCGGTAGAATTTCCGTTTTATATCGATGAGGACACCTTTCCCCGGAAAGAGCTCCTCTTCGATGCACTGGTGCACTTCTTCATGGTGGTACGGGATGTCTTCAAACCTCCGGGGATAAAGTCTCGCGTCTATTCCCGGTAGCTTCATTCTCACAAAAACCTGCTCCGGGTCTAATAACTCCACTATTTCGATGTTCTGATAAGTCCCTTTGAGTGTCGCCGCGTCGTAATTTTTGAAGTCCATTTCGCTTGTTCACAGTGTCTCTCTTCGCTTCTAATTGCTTTCTGATTGATTTGCGGACTGCCAAGCGTGAATTTTGGATCTCTCCCCCTTTTATATTCCTAACGATTTTCCAGGGTACCAATCACGAATGTTCTCGTCCGTGATACTGGTCAGGTTGTACTCTATTTGGATTTGTCGCCACTGTGCGTCGATTCGTCTCTGTTGCTCCTTCAATTTTCGGGCTCTTTGTTGTCTCCTTTTCTTCGTAAGTGTAGGTGCGACGCGTGGCTCTGCTGCCTTTTGGTGTGAGTCCCGAGGTGTTGCTGTCTCCATCGCTTCTGTGCTTCTGATATCCTATTTGGCGGTTAATCGTTCCGATTACCTGAGTTTCTTCGTGTGGCGTTTGTACTTTTGTTTTTCTTCTCCGGTGTTTACTCTTGCTGACTCTTGTTCGTAAACGTTCGGTTTGGCCTTTTGTTTGCTGGCCGTTAATATCCTTATGCTTAATCCGATTTTAGTCCGCTGTGGGAAATGTAAATTGTCTTAATTTGATTATCTCACTATTTCGTATCGTTGAACTTTATTCGTTTTCTATTTCGCCCTTTTTCGTTTCTGGCGTTTTGTCTGTTACGTATTTCTTCAGTAAACAGCCGTGAAATTTTCCTCGCTCTCTTTTTGTTTCCGGGTCCTCGAGAAGATATGTCGCGAGGCCAACGCATTTTTTTATGCGGTATGGTCCTTCGTATAATGGGAGAAATTTGGCCGTTATTTTCGCTTTCGGATCTGAGACATTTAATGCTCGTGTCAATACCATGTCTCCTATTTCGAAGCACGTGGTACGATGTTTACTGTTGGAGCGGTCCGCGCGGACCCGTCCTTTTCTTGTGATTCGTTCTCGGACACTCTGGATCTTTTCCTCGTATGTTAATTGGTCGATCTCTTCATCTTTCAACGCTAGGATCCATTCCTTCCATACTCTTTGAGGTTTTTTTCTTAGTTGGAGCTCCATCGGAGTGACTTCTGTTGTTTCATGGTACGTCTCGTTTATGCATGTTTCAATAATTGGGAGCCATTTTGCCCATCCAGTATGTGCATTTTCTAGGAATGTTCGAAAAAATCTCCCCAGTTCTCGGTTCACCCGTTCGACGATGTTTCCTTGCGGGTGTCTAATCGATGAAAATATCGGTGTTATTTCTTCGCTTTTCAGACGTTCGAGCCATTGCTTCGAGGTGAATTGTGTACCGTGATCGAACTGAATTTTTGTTGGCTTGCCATATTTCGGGATGTAATCGTTGAAGATTCTTGTTATCGTACTCGTCGCGTTGGCCTTTCTTAGTGCATATAGTTTTACAAATTTAGTAAATGCATCGATCGTCACGAGGATGTGCTTCACTCCCCCCGCTGCTGCCGGTAGTGGTCCATAAAAATCTATTGATAAGAGATCTCCTGGACCGTTTGGTATGATCGTTTGCATCTTTGCGTAATTTGTTTGCGTCGGTACTTTATTCCTCTGGCATTTGTCGCAATTGCCGGTGACTTGTCGAATCTTCCGGGCCAAGTGGGGGTAGCTAAAATCTTCCTCTATTATTTTGAATACCTTTCTCGATCCGACGTGCCCGTACATTTCGTGGCATTCTTTTATAAGTTGGTCAATGACTTGTGTCGGTATGATAATTTTCCATTCCCCGGATCTCGTCGTTTTTTGTAAACATCCTTGGTAGATTCGGTATCGTGGCTTTTCGGCCGTGCTTCTTCGATTTCCGTCCAGAGTTTCTGTAGACTCGGGTCTTCCTGCTGTTGCTCGCCTATTTTTCTCATATTTTCGGCGAATTGTTCACTTTGTTCTTTCGCTAGTATCGTTGCGATAATGACTTGCTGGTGCTTTTTCTCATCATGGTTGCCTGGTCGACTTAGGGCGTCAGCTACCTTGTTCTCTCTCCCCGGGCAATGTTCTACTTCGAGATCGTAGTCTTGTATTAAGAGGGCCCATCGGAGAAGTCTGTCTCCGGCAAATCGGCATGTCCTTAAAAATGTCAATGCCTTATGGTCCGTGATGATCCTAATTTTCGCTCCTAACAGGTATGTGCGAAATTTTTGGAGTGACCAGACAATCGCGAGGAGTTCTTTTTCCGTGGTCATATATTTTTTTTCTGCTCCTTTCAATGTTCGGCTGGCAAATGCAATGACTCCCATTTCGCCTTGCTCGTCTTCTTGACCCAGAATTGCTCCTATTGCATAGTCGCTCGCATCTGTGGTTAGCGTGTACGTTTTCTTCGTGTCTGGGTGTTTCAGCATCACGTCCTTGGTAAATAAATACTTGGTTGTTTCGAATGCTTTGCTTCTCGTCGGAGTCCATTCCCATGTCACACCCTTTTTTAAGAGTTCAAGTAAAGGTACCGTCTTTCCTGCGTGGCGGTTTGTGAATTTTGAGTAAAAGTTGATTAATCCGAGAAATCCTCTTAATTGCTTCGTGTTCACAGGTTCCGGATATTCATGGATTGCTTTGATCTTTTCCGGGTCCGGCCTTATCCCTTCTGGTGATAAGATATGCCCTAAGAAGACCACCTGTTTCTTAAAAAATGATGATTTCCGGAAGTTCAGAGTCATGCCGTGTTCTTTCATTCTTTTGAAAATTCTTTCTAAATGTTCGAGGTGTTCTTCCGCCGACTTCGAAATACACAGAAGGTCATCGACAAAATTGATGATTGAATTTCCCAGGTTTTGCAACACAATTTCCAATCCTTTTATCAAGCTGGCTGTACTTGTTTTTAGTCCAAATGGTGTAACGGTAAATTGATAACACTTCCCCTCGTGGAGGAATGCTGTGTACTTCCTTGACGATGGTGCTAGCGGGATCTGCCAAAAGCTGCTCGTCATGTCAAGACTCGACACGACCTTTATTCCTCCGCATCTTTGAAAAATCTCCTCTGTTGGCGGCGCTGAGTCATGGTCCTCAATCAGATATTGATTCAATTGCCGTGCGTCAAGGCATAATCTCACCGATCCGTCCTTTTTTATCACTGTCACCATTGGGTTGATGAACCGGCTGGTCGTTCTTTCGATCACGCCATGTTTTAACATTCGTTGAATTTCTTGCCGCACTGCCTCTCGATATTGCATCGGTATCGGATATGACCGATGCACATATGGTTCGGGCTTTTCGAGGTGTAATTGATGGACGTACCCGGTCATTCTTCCTGGGTGTTTTGAGAAAATATTTCTGTATTTGTAGATGAGTTCTTTGAACTCATCTTGTAGATACTCCGGCATGTTTTCGCTTTCTTCGATCTTTCTGTCTACCTCCGCTTCTGTGACTATTTCATTCTCCACTGCTTCGACAGTCATTACTTTCATGCCGTCACTTATTTCTTCATGTTTTTCTCTCCATATGCCTTCGTCGAAATATAATGCGTCTCGTTCACCTACTCGAATTTTCCCGTTACGGCTATCGATTTGAATTTTGAACCGAAGCATCCCGTCGATGCCAATGAGTCCGTCTCTGCTCAATTTCGGGATTACCATTAGCGGAATTATCTCCTTCACATCCTGTATCCTTAGTTCCACGAGGATTTGATGCTTTATTCTTCCTTTATTGCCGCTAAAAGCTCCCTTTACTTGCCCCCGCACGATCGGTAACATTGGACATCGCCCGATCTTCGTTTTTAATTTTTCGTACCATTCTTCGGAAATTCCTGACACCTCACTCCCACTATCTATTAGCATTTCTGTTTCGACTCCTTCTATCTCTGTTCGTATGACTGGGCACTTTGGGAATACTACTCTTTCAGTTTTCTTTTTCGTCTCCTCGTGTAGGTAGCTTCTCGGACTCTCGTATCTTTCGTCCTTTGCCGCCGACGTCTTTATTTTGTCTGTTCGTTGTGTGTCGGCAGATATTTTTTTGTTTTCTTTTTCATCCTTTCCGTCCCTATCCTTCTTGTTTATCATGCCGATCCCCGTTGGTTCTCCACCCTGGTTTGTTTCTTTGACCTTTTGTCGGATCAGTCTCTCTTTCTTCTTTTTATTCCGTTTTCTCCGTCATTCCATTTCGGCGAGTGCGTCTCCCACCTCGTCTTCATCTGTTGCGATTCGAGAGTCTTCTATTTTCTTGATCGCCTGTACTTCGGGCACTGTCGCTTTTTTTTCCTCCGTTGCGCCTCGAGTGTCTTCACTTTTCTCGACCACTTTCGTTTCGGGCGCAACGTTTAGGCGTTTCCCGAACTTGTGGATGGTCCTTGCATAGCTTCCGGGATTTTTGGGGATTGGGCTTCTTCTGGTTTCTTCAGTGGAGCCCATTGGAACTGGTTTTGCCTTAGTCGTTGAGTCGCGTTGTTGCCTGGTGCTCGAGGTTGTTCATCATTGACATTGTGTCGCTACCTTGGATTTTGTGGTTGATTTCTCGGCGGCCAAGGTGCGTTGTTTTGGTTGTTCGGAGCCCATGATGGTCCCCCATCGTATTGACCCCTCCTTGGTTGTCTTCGTTGTACGTTCAATGGTCCTGAACCGTCCAAACTCTCCAAGAACTCGAGGAACTGCTCGATAGTTTTCACGGTTCCAATCTGGACCGCTGATCTTACCGTTTCATTGAAGTGATTTCCGAGATATCGGATAATCTCTTCATTTGTCAGATTCTTACTCAGATCCTTGGCGTTCCCAAAAATCCGGGTTGCGTATTCGGCGCGTGTCGCTCTTTGTTCGTCTATCTCGTACGCTCCGAACTCCAGGTTGCGACTGATTTTATCCTGAATTTCTCGGCTCCAGTAACGCAGTTTGAATTTTGCGGTGAAGTCGTCGATTGTCTGTACGTCATCCTCGACGACCCTCCACCAATCCTTCGCTGGTCCCTTTAAGGATTGACTTATAAGATAATGTAGGTCCGCGATTCCCGTAACCCTCCAGAACTGTTGCAATTCTTTCAGGAAACGCATTGGTCGTTCCCTCCCGTCACCGTTGAATATCGGTGGTTGCTATTTTGCAACGTACATCTGACTCATGTTTAGTCCACCTTGCGAGATGTTCATTGTTTGCGATAATCTCGTTCGGAATTCTTCTTCACACCTGCCGATTCTGGTCTGGGTTTCCCTGGCTAGAGCGACGGTGCTTTTGGTAAGTTCCTGGACTTGTGAGATTCCTGACATCGTCCTTTGGAGCTTTTTTTCTAGTGCATCGAAGTCTGCTTTTCTCTCGTCATCGACGGCTTCGATTTTTGTGGTGACCGTATCTTGTGAGATCGTTATTTTCCGGTCGGTTTGTGCGACGACTCGATCTATTTCCTCTTGGCATTCGAGTCGTGCAAATTCCTGCGTCTGTCGGCATCTCAGAACGCACTTTTCGTCTTGATCTTTTATGTTTGCCGTCGTCATCAGACGTTCTCGGGATTGCTCTAGTTTAATTTCTTTCATCTCTCTCATCAGCAGCCGGATCGATTCTTCTAACTCGTCCTGCATCCTGTCTGACGGAGTTCGACGCCCATCATTGAGTGTGTCCTCAAAGACCAATTCGTCGGATGATTTATTCGGACTTTCGCCGACTGGCTCACTTGGCTCATTCATTTTGATTCTATGTTTTCACGTGCGTTTTAACTTCTCTAGCTTGCTCGAGTCCCTGTTCGGGTGCCAAATGAAACGTATTGTGTTTATTTTGAGATTGCCTCGTGTGGCTGTGTTGTTTTGGTCACTGAGTCGCCGCCATGCTGCTCGTTCGTACGGCCGTCTCTCTCTTGCTTCAACGTTGCTGCGTCGTTTCTCGCTCTTATTGCCTCGATCTCTCCTCGATGATCGGAGACGCTCTTGTGTGTGTGTGTGTTGGTGTGCTGTGTCTCGTCGCGACAGTGTTGGTGTGTCGGTGTCTCCGAAGTCTCTCGATGTGTCGTCCCTCTATCTCTCTCTCTCTATTGGCGCGATGATGGCCGTCGGAGAGCCAGCTGACTATTCGGATCAGTCCTGTGGCCTTTTAAATTTCCTTGCCTTCTTCTCGCATATAGTTTCCTCGGGCTTACTAACACATGAGCCTATCCGACTTAACACGTGCGTGCTAATGTCGGACCTCAAACAGTCACCCACCCTTGTACTACTATAGCGATCGGATAACAAGTACTCTTTCTCGAAGTTTGACCAAAGAGAAGGGTAACAATTGTTTGTTTCATCGGCCTTTTATTTGTTGCTCGTCGCTATATTGTTGGCGAGAGCGGATTTTGTTTGTTGTCCCTCTGTAGGGAGCTCCGTGAACTTTATATTTAATTTATTGTGCTTGTCGCCGAGGTAGTATCTCCCGTTACAATATATATATATATATCCGAGAAATCCGAAAGAACACAATAAATCGTAAAACCTCTCCCGCCCACATTCAAATATTGCAGGACGCCAACAGTGCAGAGCAAAATTTATTTCAGATTTTAGAGTTTCAAGGTTGGTATAGAAAATGCAACAAACTGCGTCTCGACCAATCAGCGTCGAGACAAATAACGTGGGTCCCTTTTGCATTGAGGGTCACCCCCCTGGGTACTATGACACCAGATGTGTACATTAATATATACATGTTATATACATTGAGACGCACACACCTGAAACATAGAAATCATAGCATTAGTAATAATAAATTTCCCAAGAGGGCTACAATTCGCGTTAACAAAGTACGACGAATAACAATATAAATACTGGACAAATACATCAACAAATCACCTTCAAAACTACAGTATCTCTTTCTAGATCTGACCGTGTATAGTTGACGCCCAACTTTGCTGCCTCGGCAACAAAACGGGAATCTCGACTATACTACCAGTAAGATCGACAACAAGATCAAGTAGTCTACGAGGTAAAAGTACGGAGTTAGCTAAGAAATACGTAAACTCACCGACAATCACGTACGCACACCTGAACATCGCAGGACCAGCAACTATCGGACCGGCAACATTTATCCAAGCACCCAGAGACGGCACAAGGTGACACCGGAGTATTCGCAAAATCCATTTTACACTGACACTTTAGGCCAAGAACAGCTGACGTACCTGAAATAAACATGTAAATTATCGGGCGACATTAAAAGAAACTAACATTGGAGCGCTCACCTTAGTCCGTGGATCTCTCCTTCGACGACGAACTGAAAGACACACAAAATAAAAACGAAAAACACTCGTAAAAATAAAACTCCACGCACTTGAACAAGTATCTGTACCGCGACTGCTATTGTTACGAGCGGAGCCATATTGATTGTGTCACGAGATCACGTACACGTGAAACTCGCAACAAGTAATGCGTGACACACAGCGCCAATATCCAAAATTTCACACAAGTCATAAACAGGGTACTATCTAAGCTCACATATCGACCACGCGATAAGATCGGAGAACGATCTTACCCACTAACTTGAACGCTGTAACGAAAAGCTGACAAATAAAATTATTTTTATCCGAGGTTCCAAATTTATTTATTTCTTTCTCGAGAACCACACAAAATATTTTATGAAAGGGGGTAACACCCGTTTCATTTGGCGCCCGAACAGGGACTCGAGAGAAATACAATAAGGGCAACCTGGGTAAAAATACGAGCCGGTTAAGACGAGAAGGTAGCCGAAGGCAAGCAAAAATGGACAATAATCTAGCAGAAGACACCGGACTCGACAACGATATACCCATCCCCAACGAAGCGGGAAACAGTACAATGATACAAGAAACCCCGGACGTAACCAATTCAGACGAATTACAGGCCGAAATAGACGAGTCAATACGCCTGATGTTACGGGAATTAAAAGAGATAAAAAACGAGCAGTCGAGGGAACGGCTAATGACGAACGAACAAGTAAAGGACTTAGACGAAAAATGCGTTTTAAGATGCCGACAGACACGCGAAATGTCGCGCCAAGAATTCCGAGAAGAAATTGATCGGGTGACAGAGCATACTGATCGAAAATTAACAATCTCTCAAGACCTCATGAAATCAGCGATAGAAGAAGTAGATCAGGAAAGAAGGCTGGGGTTCGATGAAATCGAAAAAAAACTACAGATAACGCGGAATAACATTTCCCATCAAAATGAAGTAGCGAAGAATACGATCGAACTAGCGAAAAACAATTCCAACCGCATCGAAGCGGTCGAAGAAGAAGTCCGAAATCGCCTGTCACAAACGATAAATATGACGCAAGGGGGACTAAATGTGAGTCAGGCATTCGCAGTAAAACAAAGACCTCCGACGTTCAGTGGCGACGGAAAGAACGACCAATGAGGTACCTACGAGAATTCGAGCAATTCTGGGAATTAACGGGAAACACCAACCTACACTACATCATCAATCAATCACTACGAGATACAGCCAAGGACTGGTGGCGGGTAGTAGAGGACGAAGTGCACACTATAAACGATTTCGGAAGAAAATTCCAATCACGATACTGGAGCCGCGAAATTCAGGATAAGATAAGTCGTAACCTCGAATTTGGAGCGTATCACGCCGAGGAACAAAAGGCAACACGTACTGAATACGCGACGAGGATATTTGGTAACGTCAAGGATCTCACAAAAAATCTATCGAACCAAGACATTATTCGCTACCTTGGTAACCACTTCAACGAGACGGTCCGCTCAGCAGTCCAAATAGGAACGATAAAAACAATTGATGAATTCCTCGAACTACTCGAGAGACTAGACGCATCAGGACCGCTAAATTCCCAAAGGAAAAACCGATATAACGGAAGCGAAGGCCCCCGGCAAAAGCCCTTCAACGGCCAGGAGAACGACAGATGACAACCAAGAGGAGGTGAAGGATATCCGGAGTGGGGTTATAGATACACACCGCGATACACACCTCCACCGTACCCTCGATGGTCAACGCCAAATTACCATGAGCGCCCAAGAGAAAATCCGAGGTGGGAGAACACTCCGCAGCCTCAGCCAAACGGGCTCAACCCGAGATCACCACCGTGGACCCCACCCAGCCAACAACAACAACAACAACAACAACCACTACAATCTGAGACGAGAGACAAAACGACCATCCCCAACCAGGGAAACGAATAACCGTTACGCCCGAGATCAATAACCTGGAGCAACAAGAGAGCGGCGTAACGGAAGAGGAATTCATAGAACGAGAACTAGAAGATGCCAGGCAAAGACAAAAAAGAAACCAAAAGAAAAGAGAAAGAGCAAAGAAACAGAAGGAGAGCAATAGGGTGACATGTGGCGACATACAAATCACCAATGTCACCGGCCATCAGCAGCAAGTGGAGGATAGCACAAGTACCGCGCAAACCACGAACACGAATGATACCGAAAGGCGAAAAAAAAAGAGAAACATCCAAGATTAACCAATATGAATCACCACGAGAATACCTGATGGAAGAAGGTAAAACAGATTCCAGAATTGTGACGACAAAATGCCCAGAAATGAGGATCTGGATAGAGGGCCTCGAAGTTAATATGCTCATCGACAGTGGGAGCGAAATATCAGGGATCTCGGAAGATTGCTACCAGCGCCTGAATAAAACAAATCTCCCGACTTTACCGGTCACAGGTGGAGAGGTCCAGGGGGCATTCAGCGGAAATATAAGCCGAATAAAACTGAGCATCTTAGCAGAAGCGGTAATAGGAAAGAAGAAGGAAATATTACAACTAATGATCATTCCAAAATTACAGAGGGAAGCGATTTTGGGTATAGACGGTATGAGATCCATGAAAATAACATTGGATGCGGCAAATGATCACCTCATGGTAGAGGGACAGACGAGGCTGAAGTTGATAGAAGGAAGGTGGCGCGAATATGGAGAACCAGAAGGTATGAAAACGAATGAATTGACAACTGTGATGACCACAAAAAACGAGGTAGTAACCGAGGAAGAGATAGAAGAGAAAAGTAGAGAGATAACGGGGGTGTCACAAGCAGTTCAAAATGATTTTAAAAACCTGATCTGGAGGTACAGAGAGATATTCACGCACCGATCGGGTCGAATGAGCGCATACACGCACGAGCTTCATATGAAAAATACAAAGCCATACGTCAACCGATCTTACCCTATTCCGATCAAACACAGAGAAAAGGTACGCGAAGAAATCGCACAAATGCTCAACCACGGAGTCATCGAACGAGCAAATAGTCCCTACATAAACCCCATGGTAACGGTTATAAAAAAAGACTGGTCAATACGACTGTGCCTGGACGCACGCCAACTAAATGAAAACTTAAAAGAAGACCATGATTCAGCTCCCCCCATAGAAGAGATTTTTCAACGATGCAGTGGTATAGGTACCATGTCAAGTCTGGATCTAACTAGCAGCTTCTGGCAAATACCACTACACCGAGACTCTCGACAGTACACAGCATTCCTACACGAAGGACGCTGTTATCAGTTCACGGTCACACCTTTTGGACTAAAAACAAGCACCGCCAGTTTGATAAAAGGACTCGAGGTAGTACTGCGAGGCTTAAATCAGTTTGTCATAAATTTCGTCGACGACCTCCTCTGTGTATCAGCAACTAACGAGGATCATATCAAACACTTGGAGATGCTGTTGCAACGCATACACAGTCACGGAATTACCTTAAACTTCCGGAAATCCACTTTCTTTCGGCGAGAAGTAAACTTCTTGGGCTACACCCTGACCACCAATGGGATTCGCCCCCAAGAAGACAAAGTGGCAGCGATCCAAAATTTCCCAACGCCTACGAACCAAAAACAACTAAGAGGATTTCTCGGTCTCATAAACTTCTACTCTAAATTCACGAGCAAACATGCTCACGAGACCGTACCATTACTAGACCTGCTAAGAAAGGACGTAGCATGGGATTGGAACCAAAACAAACAAACAGCCTTTGAAAAGACGAAGAAGCTGTTCATCACGAGCACAGTACTCAAACACCCGAACACCACTCAACCATACTTATTAACAACAGACGCTAGCGACTACGCTCTCGGAGCCGTCCTAGAGCAAGCAGACGAAGATGGCGAAATTGGAGTGATCGCTTGCGCGAGTCGAACTCTAAAAGGACCCGAATTACGTTACATGACAACAGAGAAAGAGCTTTTGGCAGTCGTTTGGGCCTTACAGAAATTTCGCACATACCTGATGGGTACAAAAGTCCGAATAAAAACGGACCATAAAGCGATTACATTCCTCAAAACATGTCGCTTTGCCGGAGATCGACTATTAAGATGGGCGCTACTCATTCAAGATTACGACATCGAAATAGAACACTGCCCAGGGAGGGAAAACATAGTAGCAGACGCATTAAGTCGCCCGCCTAACGAAGAAACGAGCCATCTGAGAAAAAGAATCATAACATCGGCAGCATGGGCGAAAGAGATAAGCCAAGAATTAACAAACAACTTACAACACTGGCGCCAACTACAAAAACAAGATCCGGGACTCCACGCGCACTGGCAAAACGTCAACAACGAAGGTAAAGCTACAAGGAGATATCGAATCAGAGAGGACTACCTACAAGTCAAATCCCGCTTAGGAACGTGGAAGACGCTAATACCCTCACAAATCGTGGAACCACTTATTCGCGAATGTCATGAAATCTACGGTCACATTGGATCATCTAAAATTAGCAACATACTGGAAGAAGAATTCGCATACCCACGCTTGGCGAAAAAAGTACGGCAGATAATATCATCGTGCGACACGTGCCAAAGGAACAAAAACCCTAATTTAACTAACCATGCGAAGATGCAAACAATAGTTCCTGACGGCCCCGGAGATCTGCTCTCGATCGATTTTTTTGGTCCATTACCAACAGGAGCAGGAGGGGCGAAACACATTCTGGTCACGATCGACGCATTCTCAAAATTCGTAAAACTGTATCCATTACAGAAGGCGAACGCACCAGTGGCGCGATTCTGTAACGCGTTATGAAAATAACGATTCGGAACGCTATCGGTACGATAACGAATTTCGGTACGTGTACCGACACTCCCATAACGACGGTACGATTCTGTAACTACGAATAGCGATGCTTCGAGGTTACCGCGGTACGATTCTTCAACTACAAATAGCAAGCGACGTGATATTGTATAACTCGCTATGCTGTCGTTATGATCTTATAACGACACATTTCGTTTCGTTATTTACCGAGACGCTGTTATGACAACTGTCATTTTGTATACTACGTTTAGCGAGGTTTGTGGTTATATGGTCATATCGAAATTCATCGCTAAGGTATCGCTATTGCTCGAGCGGATAGCGAGGCTTGGAAACCCCCTCGATATGCCATAACGATCATTGTGACAGTACTTCGTGAATTAATAACCTTTAATATGTGCTAAAAAAAGTGACAAATAATTAGAACGGTTGAAATAACAAATAAATAAGTAAGTTCGATTTCGTAGTAATTTCACAATTATCCTATATAAATTAATTTTAGAAAAACTTGTTAAAAAAATTTGTTCGCACGCAGTGAAATTCGTTATCGTTAAGATAGCGTTCCGAATCATTATTTTCATAACGAGTTACAGAATCGAGCCACAGCGACGATACGAAAAATATTTTCCGATTATATCCCTAAATATGGAAAGCCTAAAAGAATCCAATTCGACCACGGGACACAATTTACGTCAAAAACATGACTTGAAAAATTAGAAAAGGAAAACATAAAAAAAGTATTCTCGTCAATCAGACACCCGCAGGGAAATATCGTCGAGAGAGTGAACCGAGAATTAGCACGATTCTTCCGAACATTTTTGGAAGAAAATCACTCCGGATGGGTGAAATGGATCCCAGTGATCGAAACGTGCATTAATGACGTATACCACGACACGACCGAGGAAATTCCGACGGAGATCCAGACACAAAAAAACCCGAACGCATATGGAGAAAATGGTTACTGGCACAAGAAACCGAACCAGTTAACAAAAAAGAATACGAGAGAAGACTCACATTGGTGAGAGAACGAATCCGCAGAAAAGGTGCAGTAAGGGCCCAGAAATTTAACGCGACACACCACACTACGAACTTCGAGGAAGGCGATTTGGTTTTGGTACGAGCTCTTAACGTCTCGGATCCGAAAATAAAGAAAACGGCAAAGTTCATGCCCCTCTACGAAGGGCCGTATATAATAAAAAAGTGTGTCGCGGTCGCAACCTATTTATTGGAGGATACCACGACGAAGAAGGAACGAGGAAAGTTTCACGCGTGCCTCCTCAAGCGATACATCCAACCAGCGGCACCTGGGGAAAAGAAAAACTAAGATAAAATTCAGAATAAAAATCAAAGATAAAATCTACAAAAAAAAAAAAAAAAAAAAATTTTATAGAGAATAAGAAATTACTCCGATATCGATCGGAACAACATAAAAATACACTAAAAATATAAAGGAGCGAAAGGAAAAAGTAGAATTAACAGAAATTCAAGAAACACAGATAGAGTTAGGAAAATCAAAGCTGCTTACGAGCACAATTAGAATATACCAGAAACACAAACAAAGAAAAAAAAATTTTTTTCAATCAGCGACCACAAGATCGGTAAACCAAAATTCAGCAGTTACAGCATGGCGACCGACAAACAAAGTCAAATAGTGACCAAAACGGCGGTAAACCAAAAAATCGAAGGAAAAGAAAAGAAAAAACTTTCTCAACACCAACAAGAAAGAAAAAGGATCCGACAACAGTTGGCACGAGCCCGACAACAAAAAATAAACCCAGTAAACAACATTTTCGAATTAACCGAAATAACGGACGAAATCATGAAAAACTGGTATCCGGGAAAATCACTCGGATTATAAGAGGGGGATAAGGATCCAACCACCGGCAATCAGTTCAGTTACAAACATCGATCACGACAGTCAGTTAACAATGGCCTATCAAACTTACAATACCAGCGATCTCAAAGGAGAGTACTCTAATGTACAAATATCGGCAATCGCGTCACCTGAACAAGTGTTCGTCCGCTTTCAACTGCCGGAGTTTGATTTCACCCGAATCTTGGGCAGAATAAAAAATATCACCGTGCAAACACCCGGAGTCCATCCATGCGTGGAAGAGGAAATTTTCACCGGGAACAGCATCCTATATTACGACCAAACTCAATTCCACCGTGCGACTATAATGGCACACGAGAACGGGCAAACCTGGCTATGGCTAGGGGATCATGGCGCAGACGTCGATGCCGGGGTAGACGACTGCTACACAGCACCACCCTGGATAAAAGAAGCCCCGCTCTGCGCAATGACGTGCGCCATAAGAGGACTCGAACCGATCGGAGACGAGTACGATGACGACCAAAACGAACGTTTATGGAAATGGGTCACGACAAAAAAATGGATCCTGAAGGTCGAAGAGGAACGTCCGGAAGGAGAAGCCATATGGGGCCAATTATACCTCGAGAATGGGACGACCTACCAGGATGTGGCAACACGTCTCGGCGCGGCGATGCTGACAGACGACGAAACCAGGTTTTACTGGCACCTACCCGGGCAAGTCATGTGCAGCGAAGGGAATCACAGAACCAAGATGGCCGCATATACCCCAACCGAGCCAGGACCAACGTCCACAAGGCCGAGACCAGAGGAGCCCATCCAGAACCCGATGGAGATCCTCCAGAACCTGCTGGATGCCGCCGAGTGGGAGGACGCTGAGACGCTCATCCTTGAAGACGACGAGTGGACGCCAACGCCCGAAGAGCGATTCTTGTGGCTATGGCCACATACGGATGACATCAGCGTACAGGAAACCAAAAAAAAAAAAAAAAAAAACATATGTAAACGAATCCGATAATAAAAATAAATAGTATTGAAATAAAATTCAGTAAAATTCAACAGTAGACCAAACCCAAAAGAGGTAGGGAATTTTCCTGGCGCCTCCAAAGAACATCCGGCGTCAGAAAAATTCCAGGGGGTAATGAGACGCACACACCTGAAACATAGAAATCATAGCATTAGTAATAATAAATTTCCCAAGAGGGCTACAATTCGCGTTAACGAAGTACGACGAATAACAATATAAATACTGGACAAATACATCAATGTGCGAGACTCTATGAGAAGCGCTCGCATAGCAATACACCTCACGCGAGTGCGACGAACTTCATGCCGCTCGCTGCGTAAACGTATCGCGGCAGCGGGTCGCCTTAGTTCGCGCGGTCCACCGCGAGAGGGACACCAGCGGCAATGTTTCGCGTCAACGGTCAGCACGCGTAACATCTATATAATCACACCGTCGATAGCCACAGTACCGCCAGCAGCCATCTGCAAGGGATCGCTCGTCAAGGCTATTTTCTGCACCTCGAATGCCCTCTCACGCATCGAGGTATAAAACGAAACGCAACCAACAGCGAAAACTGTCACTGCTACTAGTGAAGGAGTGGAAGCTCATAGCAATCACCAGGCCTGCCACGACTCATCCAGGACTCTTCACTCGCCCACCTCGAGCCACACTCAGCACTTGGGATATACGAGTACGACGCTGGACATCGCCAAGCTGTGGTGCAGTCTGCCCTGCAAGTTTATCTCCGATTGCGACGACGCCACCGCTCTCCACCACAACGGCTACACAGACGGAGACACTGCGAGTTCACCAAGGGATACAGACGACGAGTCCACTCACCTACAACACCGCTGAGACTCACGCCTCATCGAGCAGCGAGTGGGAACCCTGGTCTCCAGTTAGAGGAGCTTCCAGAACAGTCAAGGACTCGCCATCATACACGCCACCGAGGCATCTCTTACTAGACCTTCGAGTCACCACCACAGAACCGCGACTGTATTGGAGCGAGCGGCCACAGAACGAACATTGTAGCCAAATCGACTTAAACAATAATAAAACGTGAAAGTTAAACGTCTGTTCGACTCACCAATTATTTCGCCACCTACCCCAGCGCTGCGCCTCCACTACTCATTAAATTCAGGAGCTTTCCGAACAATCAACAAATCACCTTCAAAACTACAGTATCTCTTTCTAGATCTGACCGTGTATAGTTGACGCCCAACTTTGCTGCCTCGGCAACAAAACGGGAATCTCGACTATACTACCAGTAAGATCGACAACAAGATCAAGTAGTCTACGAGGTAAAAGTACGGAGTTAGCTAACAAATACGTAAACTCACCGACAATCACGTACGCACACCTGAACATCGCAGGACCAGCAACTATCGGACCGGCAACATTTATCCAAGCACCCAGAGACGGCACAAGGTGACACCGGAGTATTCGCAAAATCCATTTTACACTGACACTTTAGGCCAAGAACAGCTGACGTACCTGAAATAAACATGTAAATTATCGGGCGACATTAAAAGAAACTAACATTGGAGCGCTCACCTTAGTCCGTGGATCTCTCCTTCGACGACGAACTGAAAGACACACAAAATAAAAACGAAAAACACTCGTAAAAATAAAACTCCACGCACTTGAACAAGTATCTGTACCGCGACTGCTATTGTTACGAGCGGAGCCATATTGATTGTGTCACGAGATCACGTACACGTGAAACTCGCAACAAGTAAGGCGTGACACACAGCGCCAATATCCAAAATTTCACACAAGTCATAAACAGGGTACTATCTAAGCTCACATATCGACCACGCGATAAGATCGGAGAACGATCTTACCCACTAACTTGAACGCTGTAACGAAAAGCTGACAAATAAAATTATTTTTATCCGAGGTTCCAAATTTATTTATTTCTTTCTCGAGAACCACACAAAATATTTTATGAAAGGGGGTAACACCCGTTTCAACATATATATATATATATATATATATATATATATATATATTTTATCAGAGGTTGAAAAATCTTCTAGAAAGACACCAGCAAAAAGTTGTTGTGTTGCTGGTAGTGTCAGATTTTTACTAACTAAAAACGTTCCTCTGTCTCCCCTCAGGTTGATGAGGGTGGTTGGCCCGGAAACCGCGTTAGCATTACTTCAGTACCAACCCCTGCTGCGCGCCTAGGCGGCCACGCCGCTTGGCTGTTGCTCGAGCTTTTGGCCTTCAGCACTGCCGCCGCGAACTTCATAACAGCCTCCCACTTTGGCTTAGAACCGACCATGTGGGGGACCAGGCTCTCAGCTTGCAATATACCCCCGATAGCTTCCATTACGGCTCTTCGTTCTTCCACCCATCTGCTGCAATCGAAGAAGGTGTGCTCGGCGTCATCGCGCTCGCCCGGGCAGTGCGGGCTATCGGCGAGGCCCATTCGATGCAAGTAGGCATTAAAGCCGCCGTGCCCCGTGAGGAGTTGCGTCAAGTAGTAGTGTGTATCTACATGCCCGCAGTTGACCCAGGTGTTTATGGTGGATGAGCTTAGCCGTATAGCTTCCGGTGTCGTTGCTCTGCCACCTGCGCTCCCATTCCTCAAGGGTTTTCGCCCGTTCAAGTTCCTTGGCGCCGTCGGCCAGAGGGCCTATTGCCCGTTTCTGGTGGAGGTTCTTTCGCTCCATCGTCAGAAGGTCGATGGGGGGAGTCTTGGCCGTAACCAGTATCGCCGATTCCGAGACCGTGCGGTATGCACAGGCGACTCGGAGGTCGACACACCTTTGTACAGCAGTTAGCTTGCGTCGCTGGTTTTTGCGCGCGAACGCGTCCGCCCATATTTCTGCGCCGTACAGTATGATCGAAGTTACTGTGCTCATCAGTAGCCTCCGCTTCGCGTAGCGAGGGCCGGCGGTATTCCTCATGATCCGTGAGAGCTTGGCAGCAGCGCCATTGGCTTTGTCGGCTGTTCGTTGGACGTGGTCTCCGAAGGTTAGCTTGTCGTCGAGTTGAAGTCTATCGCAAGTTTATCGCGAAAGGCTTCCCAAACCAGCGCTGCCTCGTGAGGACCACCATCTCCGTCTTGCTTGCAGCTAGCTTGAGCCCGTGGCCGCTTAGCCAGGCGCTTATACGTCTGACCAGGTGGCTAATTTTCCGCCTCGCATCCTCGGTGCTGTCCGCGATCACTATCCCGGCGATGTCGTCCGCGTATCCGACCAGGTATGTATCCCGCATGAAGTTGGTGGCTAGGATCATCGTAGCGTATGTTCTAAAACTCAGGGCCCAGGACTGCGTCGTCTGGAACGCCGCCCTGTGGAACGAATGTATCCCGCATGAAGTTGGTGGTGGTCAACGTAGCGTATGTTCCAAAACTCAGGGCCCAGGACTGCGTCCTGTGGAACGCCAGCGGTGACGTCTTTCGTTCGGGAGCCCTCCATCGTACCGTACTCAAGTAGGCGATCTCGGAAGTAATCATCGACGATTTCAAGGATGTATTGGTTGGCGCCGAAGTTCGTCTTCAGTGCGTCCAATATGTTTTTCCAGCCCACGGAGTTGAACGCGTTCTGCACATCGAAGGTGAGCAGAATGCACGCCTTTCGGCTTCGCTGTGTACCAGACCAGGCCCTCTTTACGATGGAGACGGCCTGTTCGATCGCGATGATAGCCGATCTCTTTTTGCGGAAGCCGTGCTTGTTATCCGACAGGCCACCGGCCCTGTCTACTGCCTCGGTTACGCACCGTTTGATAAGTTTTTCCAGTAGCTTGCCTGCGACGTCCAGCAGGCAAAGCGGTCTGTACGAGGATGACATCACTGGTGGGCCCTTCCCTTTGTCTAGAAGAACCGGTCGTTGATGCTTCCATCAGCGGCCGAAAGTGCCTGTGACGAGGCCGGCGTTGAACATGCTAAGGAGCACCTCTGGGTGCTCCCTAGCTACAGTTTTGATAACGTTGACAGAGATGCCGTCCGGGCCGGGCGCTCTGTCCGGTTTCAAGGACTTTGCAGCGTTCTGAAGCTCTATCGTTGTGAAGGGCGGCCCACGCTCGGTCGTCGGGCATCCTCTAGGCGCTCTCCGCGGATGTTTAGGGAAGAGATCATTAATGACCCTCTCTATGGTCGCTGGCTCCGTGGGGGGCATGGGTCTTTGTTTGCCCAAGCTCTTGACCGCGATCTGGTAGGCCTTGCCCCAGAGATCCTCATCCAGCTCGGCACAGAGGTCCATCCAGCACTGTCTCTTACTCTTCTTGATGGCGTGTTTTAGGGCTTTCTTAGCCTTATCAAGATTATCGAAAAGTGTGTCCGGCCGGCCAGCCTGTCGCCTGCGGTTGGCCCTAACAGACTTACGGCGCAGCGCCAGGCACTTTTTCCGCAGCTCGTTGATCTCGTCGTTCCACCAGTAGTTTGGTCGCCTGCTCCTGCCTGTGTTCCTGTGTGGCATGGAGGCATCGCAGGCGGCCGTGATGGCTGCGATTGTTTTTTCCACGAGGATCTCTGCGCCTTGTCTCGTGCCCGGTGATTCGTTTGCGTATTGCTGGGTCCCGTTCTTCACGTAGCTAATGAGCGTTGCCTCGTTCAGCTTCCTGTCGTTCCTACGTCGTCGCATGCCCTCCTGCCTCGTGCTGCTGGTTGGCGCGTTGTTAATCAAGAACTGGATGTATGGGTGGTCACTGGAGTTGTAGTCCTCCAGGATCCTCCAATCCCGTACCGCCGCGGCCCATAAGGCAATAAACTGCCCACGGCAGAAGCCGGCCTGTGGGAACTGCGGAGTGGAACACCGGACGAGGGACTGTACGGAAAGGGCAACTAAGAGATGTGTGAACTGCACGATGGAGAGGCGAGAAGACACCGCGCACTCGGCACTGGACTAAAAAGTGTGTCCGGCGCTGAAAGCCAGGATTCTGAGCAAAATGCGGAGCACAAACTACGGACCATAATGTAGTGTCATAGTACGAGTAACATCGTGACAGGGAGTAGCGTCCCGCCGGGGCCGAGAGGAGCGTCAAACACCGGCCGCCAAGACCAGCGAGGCGATATCCAAAACTACGCACAATGTGCCTCTACGGAGCCACAACCCACCGTAAACCGAGTAAAAACAGTTATTAACGTAGGTGGTGTCTCAATACCGCCTGTCGGTGGGAACGAGTACGAGGGTAACAACAACAATAATGATAGAAGTAGCAGTGATGATAGTGATGGGGGTAATGGAGAAAGGGACGCCAACGTGCACAGCCGAAGACCTGTGGAGTACACGGCTGGAGGAAGAGGGGCAAGAGAAGGGCCCGGGGTACAGGGGAGGAACACAGTAAGATTTCGTTACTGCTAGAGGGAGTTTAGGAACTTAAGGGCACTCGGCGTCCATAGAGCGAGTCAGCATCCAACCGAAAATAATGAGCGTATAGTGACGGAGCGGGCCAAGGCCCGCTGGAACGCCGAACACATGCGAATGCTCGCCGTGGCGGAAGCGACGGCTCCACCAGGGACAAAGCATATGAATATGTACCTCTACGAGAACGCAGGGACGGGGCGTAGCTTAGAATCGTTAAAGAAGTAACGTCAGAAGCAAGAATACAGGAGCCAGGTGCACGACGCAAGGGACAGGATGGCAGCCATTCAACCACAGGAGCGGAACGGGGAGGGGTATTCCCAGCGAGGGACCCAGAGTGGGGTGCACGGTCAGGTGACGGGGAGGCAGCCGGAAAATAATAGTGAGGAGGGAGGGTCACCGGCGTGGCCACAGGGACGTGGTGATGAGACGGGAGTCGAGGGCGGGGAGCTCGTGCTTAGGGAGTGCCTGGAACGCGACAGAGGGACACTAATGGCGGAGGGGGCCCAGAGGAAGAGGAGTCGGCACCTCATCCGAGTGATTGACCGCGCTCTAAGGAATGCTAGCCCTGACGAAGACATGGTGAGATGGATCGAGGAGGCATGTGGGAGGGTGGTACGAGTGGAGCGGCGGTCAAGATCCCAGAGGCAAGAGGCAGAGCAGACGCTGTCGAGAAGGAAACAGCGCTGACGGGATTATGGGAACTTCAAAGGCTATGGAGGAAGAATATGGCAAAAGCGGCGGGGAAGGTGCTGGATGGCGACAACGGGAATGGGCCACACCCATCGTTGGCGGAGCAAGAGACATTCTGGAGGCCATTGCTAGAACAGAAAAGACAAGTGCCTGATGGCGTCGTGAGACCACCACGACCAACCTTTATGGAACTGAAGAGGCCGATCACAATAGAGGTGGTGGCAAACAGTAGGCCGGACGCCAAGAAGGTCGCGGGCCCGGATGGGTTGAAGGCGGCAGTGTGGCTACGCGAGGTACCGGATGACATAAAAGCGATAGCCTTTCGACTGTTCCAGCTGACGGGTCGAGTGCCAGCGGAGTGGAGGAATAGCCGGACGATCCTGATTCCGAAGGAGCCAGGAACACTGGACCCCGCAAAGTATAGGCCAATCTCAATAGCGTCGTTCTGCGTCACTACCACAGGGTACTGTCCAATAGGCTGATGGATCTTCCGCTGCTGGACCAGAGGCAAAGGGCCTTTATCAGGGCGGTCGGGATAGCGGAGAATGCATTTGTACTGACAACAGTCCTCGCGGATGCTAGGTCCCGCTTAAGGGAGCTGCACATGGCAACAATAGACATCAGAAAAGCATTCGATACAGTTGCGCATGAAGCTGTCAAGAAGGCAATGATGGAGAAAGGCCTGCCTCGGAGGCTGGTGAGCTACGTAATGAACATGTATAACACGTCCAGCACAGTGTTAGAGGTGGATGGGGAGGTGTCGAGGCCAATCTGCCTGGGCCAGGGAGTACGGCAGAGGGATCCGCTGTCGTCATTTCTTTTTAACATTATCATGGACGAAGTGATCCCCAGCATTCCGGAGGAGTGTGGATATCGGTTAGAACAGGAGAACATCAATGCCCTAGCCTTCGCGGATGACCTAGTGGTGATGGCAAGCTCTAAAGAGGGTCTACAGAAGGTACTGCAGAGGGTTGTGGAGAGCCTAGCTAATAGCGGACTAGAGCCAATGCCCAACAAATGTGGAGCGCTATCACTTGTGCCGTCTGGAAGGGACAAAAAGCTCAAGACGATGATAGAGCCAAGATTTAGGATTGCGGGGGCTAACATAAAGCAGCTCGGAGTGGAGGATGTATGGACGCACCTAGGGGTCGGCATCGGGAGGAGAGGACCCACAAGACCAACCGTGGAGATTGAGGAGTTCCTCGAGAGGATTACAAGAGCGCCGCTGAAACCCCAGCAACGACTAACATTGCTTAGAACGTTCCTCATCCCACGATTTACGCATAAACTGGTGTTTGGTAGGGCGACCCATGGAATGCTGAGGCGTATAGATAAGGTTGTAAGGAGCAGTGCGCGGAAATGGCTCGTTCTACCCAAGGATGTGCCGATCGCCTTCTTCCACGCGAGAATTGCTGAAGGGGGACTAGGGGTGCCATCGCTGGAATCATCCATACCGGAGCTCGTCAGCACGAGGGTGAGTGGCCTGCGGAGGTCCACATTCCAGCCTGCGAGACGGCTAGCCGAACACGAGTGGGGGAGAGCTAGACTGCGGTGGGCGTCCCAGGCCAAGGTTAGGAACGACGACTGGACTACAAAGCTGTACCAATCGGTGGATGGGCGTGAACTACGAGAAGCAAGGCAGTCCCAGCTTTCGACAGCGTGGGTGAATGACCCGTTCGTAATGGTGCCGGCAAGGGAATATATACAAAATGTGCGAACTAGGATCAATGCCCTCCCGTCGAGGATGCGGGTAACGAGGGGGCAAAGAAGGGGCTTGCACCCGGTCATGTGCAGGGGTGCATGTGGGGAGGAGGAGACAACGGCCCACATCGTACAGAGATGCATTAGAACTCATGGAGGGAGAGTGAAAAGACACGACGCCACAGCCGATAAAGCAGCGGAGCTTTTGACCAACGTCGGGTGGAGAGTGGAGAGAGAGAGAAGGTATGCAACGCCAGTCGGGATAGGGAAACCGGACATCATTGCGATGAAAGATGGAAGGGCAATTATTCTGGACATCCAGATCGTGTCCGGAGGACCCCCCCTTACAGAACTCCACCACAATAAGAGGAGAAAATACGCGGAGAACGTCGACCTGCTACATCAGACGGCGACCCGCTTTGGAACAACCCGGGAATGCGTAGCAGTGTCGACTGTTACCATAACATGGAGGGGGATCTGGGGCAGGGAGTCCGAGTTGGTGATGAGGGAACTAGGGGTACCCCTGCGATCAATGAGAGGACTAACCACGAGAGTCCTCCAGGGGTCGCACATTAACTTCAACAGGTTTAATGGAATGACGACCGCGACGGAGCGGGGTGGGCGACAGGGATACTCCAATGAGGCAATTACCTGACACAACACCCCAGGTGCAGCATAACAGCAAATAACCAAGGCAGCGGAACAGCGAACATCCTAGTTACGCAGGGCGCAGCAAAGGGGAGAACCGGGGACTGCGGGAGCCCGTAGAGGGGGAAGGCGAAGGCGAGGCGAGTAGTGACTCAGGGGAACAAAGTCTATCGGTGACCCCACATGACCGAGGGAGGGGGGCAGAAAGACCTACGCCCACTCAACAAGGATCAAAACCCGCGTGAGAGGCAGGAGAGGGCAATAATCAGGCGTGCAAGCGGAAAAAGGCGCTGGTGGGGGGAAGGAGCCCGCGGAAGGAGGACTAATAGAGTCACGAGCAGTCGATAGGGTGCGGACGGACAGAAGGAGGTGCATGGGGAGTACCCACGGTCGGTAGTGACGGAACCAGCGGAAGGAGGTGGTAAAAGGGAAGTCGGCCTGGCCAACGACGGAGAATTAAAGCGCCGGTCGGTAAGGACGAGCGGGACGTATCCAGCAGAGGAAATGGTAGAAAAGGAAGCGAAGTAGGCGCGTGGACAGGAGCTAGAGGCTAAAAGAGGGGCACGAAGAGAGGAGAGGACGCGAGGAGTTAACTGCTCCCGTTAGCCGAACCAGGAATCCCTGGTCCGTTACCGGTGTTCACGTGGGCAATGCCCGGACGTGGGAGTCAGTACGTGGGAACAACATCCCTCTGAATACCATGGGAAAGGGAAAGGGCAGGGGAAGGGAGGTGGGGGAGAGGAACACTGATGCGTGGCCTGCCGCTGCCGGCCTACTACTGCGCGTCCGGGATACGCTCCCACTCACGTCGACGACATCGTCCGTGTCGACCCAGCCAACGACGAGGGAGAGGCACCGCCGGTCGGGGAAGCCCAACTCTGGAATCGCGGGCCAGGGCCGCCATAACGATCGGTGATATAGAGGTAAACGTGGATCAACTCGTGTAGGACAACGGACTCCAGCTCGTGATGGCTCATATTGCGGAGGATTGGCCAACTTATTTTGACGAGGCGGCGACGATAAAGAGTCCGTGCGGACGTAGCGGTCATGGTGTTCTCCCACACGATATCGAACTCACGCAGGTTACGACCAAAATAACGTAGTGCTAGCTCATCACGCAGTGACTGCAGCGGAGGCCGGATGGACGGTGTACAGATGATGATACCCGGTGTAAGCGGAGTCCCGGAGGACCGGGTGTTTACCATAATGAAAACCGGCAATGGAATGAACTACTAAAGACGGCAGTCAAACGGTGTCTGAATAGCGAAGCGTTGAGATGGAAGGAAATGAGCTAAATTTGAAATTAGTGGGAAGGAGAAAGGGAAGTGGATACAATGAAGAAGGCGAGCGTAAACCCGTAAGCAGCTTAGGGGAGCAACGTAAACACCGGTAGCCTTGGCACTACGCCAGAGAAGTTAAGCGACGTGATAGAAAGAAATCAGCAAGGCCTGATATTAGCAGGAAGGAGAAGGGGAAATGGGTACACTGATGAGGGCGAGCGTAAACTCGTAAGGAGCATAGGTAGGAAACGAAAACACCGATGGCCTTGGCACCGGCTTATGGCTTATGGAGAATGGTGGCCGCGGAAGGATCGAACATCGAGTACCAAACACAGAAGGAGTAAACAGTCCAGCAAATGGGCAGATGTGTAGCAAGAAAGTCAACAAGTGCGATGGCGGCCGGAGGAGTAGGGACCAACACCAGGACGGAGCGGAGAGGAGCGGGCGAGGAAGGAAGCGCATAAAGCAACAGCCGCCTAGTATGGTTCCTAGGTTACCGACGGCGGAGAGCACAGACGATGGGAGAGGTAAAGGCAGACCAAAGGAGGAGAGGAGCTGGCCAAGGCCGGAAGAGTAGGGACTACCGTCAAGACTCCGCCGAGCATCGCCGAATTATAGAGATGGAGAAGTGCGGGTGAGGAAGTTAGAGTATAAAACAACCGTCGCCTAATGCGGGTCCTGGGTTACCGACGGCGGAGGGTACTGGCGGTCGGAGAGGTAGAGGCGGGCCTAAGGAGGGAAGGAGTTGGCGAAGGAGGGATCAGCTGAGTCGACCCAGGAGTCCGGTGCCGCCAGACGGTAAGGGGGAGCAGAGCGAAGAAGGGTGTGGACGTGCTAATGGTATGGTGACTGGAGGGAGAGGGCAGAACGGAATGGACCAGCAATAACTACCTCTTTCACTATCATTGGTTACATAGTTTAATAGTTAACAGATGATGTTAGTGTGTAAGGCGGTACAACGGTAATTGATACCAGGTACTTGTACTGTGTGTAACCCTACCTATGGGGCTCATAGGAAATAAATACTAAAATAGCTAATGAGCGTTGCCTCGTTCAGCTTCCTGTCGTTCCTACGTCGTCTCATGCCCTCCTGTCTCGTGATGCTGGTTGGCGCGTTGTTAATCAAGAACTGGAGATATTGGTGGTTACTGGAGTTGTAGTCTTCCAGGATCCTCCAATCCCGTACCGCCGCGGCGGTATTCGGTGAGCCGAAGGTGACGTCAAGAATCGACCCTCGACAGCCCGACCTCCTAAAGGTCGACACGCTACCCTCGTTGAGCGTGTAGGCCAATTTAACCAACCACAAAGGTCGACACGCTCAAGGAGGGTAGCATGTCGACGGTTGGTTAAATTGGCCTAGGCCAACTATCGGTGCAATGGCATAAAAAACCGTTCCGGCACTGTTTTCAACTTTTGTCCGGAAACTTTCCGCTGGTAGTGTATATACTATACATATTAGGGTAGAGCGGGGATAGTTGAGCAAGCGGGTAAGTTGGGCAATCGTAATATCTCGAAAACTAAGCATCGCACGCTGGTGCATCAAATGGACAAAAGAGAGGTATGGGAGAGGGGAATACAACAAATCATTGCCTGTAGCCATGCGACGCACGAGACGATGACACGGGACGTTTTATTATTATTGCACACAAAAGTAAAAAAATACGCGATTGAGTATTTTTCTTCTAGCATTGTGTGAAAAACCAGGGCTACAACTAGACGAGTACTAGTATGTAGTACATTTAAGTGGCTATCAATCTACAATCATTATTTTAACGCACGTGGTACGGATGTCATTATAAACTAACATTTGTTAACAAATCTGAGAAGGGGCTAGTTGAACAGCTTTCGATGGGGCTAGTTGAACAATGCCCAAATATCCTCATCGGCTGGTACGCATCACATGGCGGGGGTGAATACATCACGCTATCGCCGGTAGCCGCGCGACTCAAGAGACGGGACGCTTTATTATTGCATATTACACACAAACGAAAAACATACGCGATTGACTGTATTGTTTTAAGCATTGTGTGAATGAGTAGTGCAGCAACCAGAATCTACGTCGATCTCATAATGTTTTTTATCTCTTATTAGTAATTTGTTATCTCTTACTAGTTATTATTGATTATAATACAATTGAAGTTTATATAATTCTTATACGGTTACTAGAATAAACGAAACTGTGATTTTGGAATAAAGAGCTCACATTAAAATGAAATCTTAATTTTTGTTTTTGAAGAAGAACATGTAATTTAAATTCATTTTTTTTGTTGGTTGGGTCTTATGACTACGTTTTCTTAATTTTTTTCCCCTTACTAATTAATGTTCAGGCATCCGCTATTGTATACAGTCTAAATTACGTTCCAGAAAAAATTTAACCCAGTATTTCATTATAACATTAACTAGATTTTTGTTTATTTAAGAAAAAACATTTCACAGTTTGTTGCAGTTAATATTCATGATTCAAAATATAGCTAATTAATCCGTAGCTATTGGTTTATTACTGCATTGTATCAAATGGTCTTGCATGCATCTGATTTGTTAATGGAACTACAAATATTGATAATCGTTTAGGCTATTATCACTGTGATTAAAAATGTTTTACGTGTTTCTACTTAGTTTCGTATACGGAATTGCAAATTTAAAAACACGTTCATTAATGATAAGCACAAATTACATGCAAAACATGCACTAAAAAGCAAATGAATTGTCATAATGAGTGTGAAATACGAATAAATCCATTGTGTGTTTTCCACAGACATTCTCCAAGTACGCACGCATTGAATGATCATATATTTACAACTATACGTTTTTAGATGACTAATCAACACGAAAAAAGTGCGATGTTGAATCCAAAATCATATATGGTAAGAAAATGATCAACATATTCATTAAAATATATTGGAAAACTCACCCGATGGGCGATACCGCATCTCCGAAATTGATGCTTCGTTAGGTTCACATGAATTAACGGTCTTATCGTTCGTCGTGTTCACTTTGTCATTATCAACATTCGCCGAAGGTGGAGACCCATTTTTTTCGTCGCTTTCCTGATTATCTGCAACAAAAATATAACAATTAACAATTGAAAAGATCCATTCCAAATGTATATCATAGTCTATATTAAACAAAAGAATATGAAATACGAAAATAGCAACCTTCGTTGTGTATTTTCCATCGATATTCTCCAAGTACGCGCTCAATAGTAATTTCTTTACAACTATACGTTTATAACTGTACTCCACGATGAATTTTATAAATAATTAAACAATCATTTTTCATCTTTAAAATGCATACTCAAGTTTGAAATACTGTAATTTTGTATTCATTTTTGAAAACGAAAATCCGTCCGTCACACTATAACTTCTGCATTATTTTACTAGATTCTGGTTTATTTTTGCAAATTGGAGACTTTTTGGTCAAGTTATGATTCCGACAGGGAGACACCGTGGTGTTTATCAGTACGTCATTTGTACTAAAAAAAGTAATGTTAGTATTTAAAAAAATTGTTATTTTTTTTCTTACAGTTACAAAATTAATACAAAATATAAAATTAAAAATTTAACTTTTTTTCATCGTATAATCTTTATTGTAGGTTATGACGAGGCAGGTTTTCTTCAATAAACAATCTAACTATTAATAATAATATATCACGAAGGCTTTATTCAACGATCCAGCCGACAGCGTGTGCAAAGAAGAAGTAGACTAGGCGAGTAGTCACACCTCTATACATAAACTCACAAGGGGAGACTACAGCGTGATACCAATCGATTTTGTCGAAACTCCGTGTATCGATAGAGTATCATGTCAAGTGTTTCAGGGTAAACGGATAAGACGCACTTCTCAAGCGTTCGCGAGAATATCGAGATTAAAGAACCCCAAGCGCTATATTAACACATGGTGTAGAGTATAAAATCGAAGAGCGCGTAGCTCAGCGGTTAAGTACTAGACTCGTAACGGCAACGTTGCTGGTTCGAGTCTCGATTTTTTTTTTTTTTTTTTTTTTAAACAAGGAAATGTAATTATTAACATATTATTAATATATTATTATTAATACATACACAGAAAATAAATGTAAATACATTTTATTCATTCATTGCATATTAAAAAAGCACATTTTTCTACATATTACGAAGGAAAAAATTAAATAAATGTAATTATTGATTGATTTTAAACAACGGATAAATTAGTGCTATATACAAGTAAATGTGAAACGTGTTTTGTGAAGCAGTTAAAAGCCGTTACACAGAAAGAAGGAGAAGGGAGAACGTTATGTTACCAAGGACCCTTTGCAAAGGGCCACGTAGTCTACTCCGATTTGCGCATATTCGGCGAAGGTCCAATCAGATTGTCCCATATTAGGCGCTCGGCCGTTACGTACGGCATCGGAGCGTGTCGGAGCGCATTCTGCTTCTAGCAACGAGAGTAGACAGTAAAGAAAATTTTTGTGTGATATTTGTATGAATATTAACAATAAAATGGAAGGTGTTCCTGGTTCTTCGTCGGAACATGAATGTGACAGTAATTCACTTCATAGCGAGGAATCAAAATTACGGCTAAAAGATGCAATTAAACATCTGGAGCAATTGCTTCTAGAAAATGACCTCGTGGCTCTAGAATCTTCTGGAACAATTAGCCATGAGGCAATGAAAATTGGCGAAGATTTATATGAATCCACCGTTGAGATATTGGGCAGTAAAATGTTTGTGGAAGTGGAAGAATTGATAATGGCAGAATCTGATGACGAGAATGGTCTATTTGAAGAAATACAAGACGACGATGACTCCGAACAATATATGTTACCAGAAAAAGAAAAATCAATGGAATATATTCCTCTGGATTATAAAATTAAAGTCGTCAACATGACTAAAGAGCATCCAAAGTGGACTCTTAAAACTCTACACAGTAAAGGATGCTCTCGTTTAAAAAGCATGAAACATTTATATCGATGGGAGGAAGATATAAAACGTGGAGGAACAATTATAGATAAGTATGCTATCATTAATTCATGGACATATGATCGCTTCGTAGAAGCCAGAGTTAATTATCAACAAGTAACAACAAGAAATTTACAAGAATGGGCGTTAAGTGCTGCAAGTCAGTTTGAAAACTTTCCTTTTAAGGCATCAAAATCGTGGGTTATAAAATTTAAAAAGCAGTACAGAATTAGACAACGAAAAATCACAAAATATGTAACAGAAAAAGAAACTGCCACGCTAGAAGAAATATTGGCTGCAGCAGATATATTCCGGAAACAGACACAAGTATTAATTCCTAATTTTCATAAGGATTTTATCATCAACACATATCAAACAGGTAAATATTTATTTCTTTATAAAATGATGTAAAATATATTGTAACTTTACTTTATAATCGGCAATATATTAAATTGTATTTAACCAATTTTTTATTGCAGGATGTCAGTATCAATCGACATTTAATAGAACTCTCTCAAAGCAAGGGACGAAAGCAGTTTTTGTACAACATAAAAGTAGCAATAAAATCAGCCACTCGTACACAGCACAATATGCAATGACTATGTCCGGAAAATTATTACCACTTGTATTTATATGTTTACAAGAAGCCACAGGTGCATTCGGTCCGAAAGTAAAAAAAGCTGTCGATGAGTTCGTTAAAATATATCAAAATGTTAGAGTAACATCCTCGAAGTCCGGAAAACTTACAACATATCTGTATACACAGTTTTTAAAAGAAGTGTTATCACCGTATGTAAAACATGAGAAATTTCTTTTATTAATAGATTCGTGGGGCGGTCAAACAAATCCTGCATTATATGATGACATTTTTCAAGATGATAACAATGTAGGAACATGTACAGTTAAAGTTATTCCTCCAAAATGCACACCGCTATGTCAACCGTGTGATGTGTACTTTGTGTGATGTGTCTGATGTGTACAGACAAGTTAAAAATCTTATCAAGCGCCTACAAAATTGTTCATTTTTAATAGAACAAAAACGTGAAATAGCGTCTCGTGAAGATTGCATAAAAATTCATGCAATTGTACATCACCAACTGTCTGCTCCCATTTTTGAAAACATGTTACGATATGCATGGTTTGCATCAAAATTAACAGATGAGAGAGAAGTTTTCATGAATGTCAACGAAGTATGTTTTCCGTTAGACATTTTAAAAAAGTCATGCGATTGTAAAAATGTAGCTTTTATACGATGCGCACATTGTCGTGCGAATTATTGTTTCGCTTGTTTTTATGATAAATATCATCCTTCAACATGTACTGTTCCATCTACTTCCACCGATGAATAAAATATGTTTCACATTAATTTTTTATGATTATTTATTTGCATAGCACTGACCATTTACTATTATTTTACATTTACATTTATTTAATTTTTTCCTTCGTAATATGTAGAAAAATGTGCTTTTTTAATATGCAATGAATGAATAAAATGTATTTACATTTATTTTCTGTGTATGTATTAATAATAATATATTAATAATATGTTAATAATTACATTTCCTTGTTAAAAAAAAAAAAAAAATTTCGAGACTCGAACCAGCAACGTTGCCGTTACGAGTCTAGTACTTAACCGCTGAGCTACGCTTGAGAAGTGCGTCTTATCCGTTTACCCTGAAACACTTGACATGATACTCTATCGATACACGGAGTTTCGAACAAATCGATTGGTATCACGTTGTAGCCTCCCCTTGTCAGTAATAAGGCTATGCGCGACATCAGCGCTGGGCGTACGGTAATACGTGAAACAAGAAAAGACGCGCGACAGTCAAACGCGACACGGGTTGACTGTCATTCTTCTTTCGTATGAACAATATGTGGCCTCGACGATTAGCGAGGAAAGTAGCGAGTGAAGTAGGCAGCGACATAGTGTGGCCACGTTACTCGTCATGCTCCTCGCGCTGCTCCTCGTCATGCCAACTGCTCCCTCTATGGCGGTTTTTCGCGGGAAATACGAGGACGAGTATACTGGCCACATACTCGCGAACCGCACTCTGCGCAGTGTGTCTATTTGGGTCGGGTTTTTCGCGCATGCGCGGCAACAGCTGCATGCAGACAGTGTCGTGCTATGTCACTAGTGTGAGATCATGTTTTTCTTTTCCAGATTCTACAGTAGAATATTTTATGTATCTGTTAATAAATGGTGTTTGTTATATCACATATACACTGTGACGAATAATTTTCCTACAACCTGGGGACAAACACCTTTCACACTCGTCAACAGCGTCCGTCGGTGCCGCGCTTGGGCGTCCGCAATTGCCGACTTGGGCGCCAGTCGAGTTTTGTTTCGCCGGTCTCGCCAACCGGCGCAGAACCGGCGATCGCGGGGGGAACTCGCCGCGATCGCACCAACTAGTTATCGGCCAACACGCAACAACACATGAACAACAATAACAACAACGACGGGAGACGGGAATGATCTCATCGAAGACGAGGACACGACAAACGGGCCGATGACCGAAGGGGTTGCTTTTTGTTTCGCCGGAAGCAACGAAACCGGGCTGACCTAGACGCGTTGGCGGGCACACGACGGTGACGGAATTGCTCGGCCGCTCAGACTGCTAGGTTTGGCAGAGAGGATCGGGGTCGGCGGACAATGGATGCGAGAACGTCAATTCGCGCGAGCCATCGGCTCAAGCGCGTTACCGAACACGAGAATCCGAATCAAACTAAATCGTGATTTTATTATTGTTCGAGAACGACACGAGATCGAAACTATTTGGAATTAGAGTGGTATTATTCTCCGGAAACATCACGTGAACGCAACTTGGCGTCGGACAAATAAATATCGAACGACTTACCGAGTTGCCGAAGACCTTGGCTCACCTTCATCGCAGATCCCTCTGACGTAGATTATCTCGCTCGGACAGAGCGTTGCCGGGGGTATCCGATCAGACCGAGACACGAAAACACGAAGGCAGCGTGATCGCTGGCACGACACTCGAGAATCCACAGTACGAAATTTATATTATTCCGTATAATACGAGAACGCAGGCATCGTCTTAGGAGACGAGTCCGAACGTAAACAATGCACGCAAGGACTCGACGCGAGGACGCGTCGTGCCCTCAGCGAGTGCGAGCGAGAGCGAGCTATCCGCACAGTACCGAGAGAGCGCGAGTTACGCGAAGCTCGGCCTCGACCTCAAGGCACTCGCGAATTTTCATCGGCGAGAACTGTCAATTCGGTAACGCGTAATTCGAACGAGAAAACTCTCACGCGAACGATCACAGTACGCGACGAGATCGGACCTCTCACTCTAGAGAAAGACGAGAGACCGAGAGGCAATACTAGAGCTCGCGTACGGAGAGAGAGACCGACTCAACTCCGATGCGTAACACGAGAGTAAGTGAGACACCGAGTGTCCGACACCGAGCGTACGCGAGGACTTGTTATTGTCTCGATCGCGACGCTTCGACGACTCGCGGTAAACTGATTAATTCCCAATCTTCGAAATCGCAAACACCCATCAATAGGATGCCAAATTTTCATTAACTACTGCCCTTTCCCTTCGGTCGAGAGAGAGGCTAACTATAACGAGAGCGATACCTTGTGACCGTGATTTGCCGGGACTCAGAAAATCACGTCACAACACATATTATACAATTTTTATTTATTTGAAAGTTATATACGTATTAAAACCTTTTTTTAATGACATGTAATAGTTTCATACAAACTTAGCAGAATGGTTGAATAATTAACCCGATGCCCGATACCTCTTTTCACTAGATATTGATACTTCACTGATGCTTGTTCAGTTGCGCATGCGCGAAAAAGCTAACCCCAAGCGCTTGTAGTGGGGAAAACGCGGCGAAATTTATATTAAAACCATGGCGGCGATAGATGAATGGACGCATGATAAAACTTTCAAATTACTTGAATTATTGGCTACTGAACCCGCAATATGGAATCCGCGTTGTAAACAACATAAATTAAAACATAAGGTAGTATAGCTCGTGATTTTAACAAAATTCTAGACGTACGTAACAAATTTATATGTAATATTTTGTAGTTGCAAAATACTATTATGTATTTAGATACAAGAGAAACTGAAAACAATTTTTTAACGTTGATATTAGTTTTTCTCGTATCTGTGTATGATAATAGGAGAGACGTAGTATGAAAGTATAAGTACCTATCGCAAGGGATTATTGAAAATACCTGCAAAATAAAAATAGATTCAAAATATACCACCAAGCCATGCATCCGCTCTCCCATACTTCAGGTATAATCCGTAAAACACAGATTGATATGTGCGATAGGCGATACCACTTGAGATATGCAATCTAATATTATTTTCAGTTATTTATAGATTACTTTTACATAGTGAAATTTTGTGAACACGAATTAAATTAAATAAATATGAAGTATATCAAATTATTGTGGAGACGTTTAGTCAAGTTTTGTTGGCCTCTTCGATGGCAGTTGTCGCAGATATCATGTTATATCTCATATACTATAGGTACTTGTATCAAAATTCTTGTTTATGCTTATTATTAACTGACATATTTAGGTATAGGAAAACCACATTATGTTGTTTAATGATAGGTCTACGCACATGTAGACTACATTTTGTAAAAAATGCTCTCATTTTTCGTACATATGTGTACTGCACTACTGCACAGACCTGTGATGGCAGGTCTGTGATGACCTGTCTATGATGACAGGTCTGTGCAGTACATATAGGTATGAAAAGTGACAGCATTTTTTACAAAATGTGGTCTACATCTGCGTAGACGTATCATTAGACAACATAATGTGGTTTTTCTATACCTAAATAAGGCAGTCAATAATAAGCATAAACAAGATTTTTGATATAAGTACCTATAGTATATGAAATATACCATGATATCTGCGAAATATACCATGATATCTGCGAAAGAGTCCAACAAAACTTGGACAAACGTCTTTTCAATAGTTTAACATACTACATATTTATTTTATTTAATCCATGTTCAAAAAATTTTACTATGAAAAAGTAATCTATAAATAACTGAAAATAATATTAGATTGCATATTTCAAGTGGTATCGGCGTGAACATTATATTTGGGTTTCATGTACCTATCTACCTTAGTTTGATTTCATACTCATTTCCCGCCTTATTTATTTAGATACACGATGCTTAGCAGAGAATAGCCGAAACGATGCATATCCCGATAGAAGACCTAAAATAAAATAAAAAGTCTCTGATGGCATCTTTTAGGCCATTAGTTAACAAAAAAAAGCATCATTTCGTTCGGGATGTTCGGCTGAGGACGTTTTTCAACCGACATGGTTTGCTTATGATGCTATGGAGAGTTTTTTAGGGTCGGTGTACGAAGTTAATGAAACCATCAATACGGAAGACAACGTAAGTTCTGTATTTCTATTCAACAAGTTTTATTCAAAACATAAATTACAACACAATAACGATGCAAGTATCCGTTATTTTAACAATATATATAAAAATGTAATGAGATGATGTGTTATAAATGTGTAGGTATGTATGTTCAGTACAATGTACTTATTCATTTGCTAATAATTAGGAAAATTAATTTAATTCAAATTATAAAAGTAGTTTGCAAATTCATTTCTAATTTCGGTGATATCGTCTGAAACGCATCTTGGTATGTGCCGTAATGGTGTAATTCCAATGCAATTAGTACAGTCTTGTCTCCAAAGACCGTCAACTCGTAATTCATCAAATACAGAATCAAACGTTCCGGGTGGAGTGTAAATGTTTCGCGAATTTTTACTGTTTCTTAAAAAATTATGGAGTAGTATACATGTCATTGTTACCACTGGCACTTTTTCTACATCTATCTCCATTGGTTTTCGAAAAACTCGAAGAACCGATGTCAACACACCAAATACATTTTCGACGATTACGCGTGTGCTTGATAACTTATAATTAAAAGCACGTTCTTTCGTACCAACATTATGATTTCCTGGGAAAGGCTTCATAATGTGTTTGTGCAAAGCAAAAGCGCCATCGGCGAGAAACACATATGGTATATTTCTTTCCCTTCCGGGCAATGGGGTATCTTGCGGTAAATTTATAGCCCCCGTGTTAATTTTCTCCCAAAGCACAGTATTTTTAAAAATGCCTCCATCACTAATTCGGCCCTGCCCTCCAATGTCTGCGAAAACGAAACGATAATCGCTGTCGACTAGAGCCATTAGTACGACACTGTATGTGTTTTTAAAATTATAAAACTCAGAACCACTATGCGCTGGGCATTGTATTACAATGTGCTTCCCGTCAATGGCTCCAACGCATCGTGGAAACCGTTCTCTGAAGCCTTTTTCAATATTTAACCACTCTTCTGGTGTTTGTGGTAACTGAAACAAATAAATAATTAATGCATAACGTGAACCCAATTTTATTTTTATTTATCATTTGAAATTAATCTTATTTTCTGTTGTAGTCTCAAAATGATGAGAACCATAACAACATTTCCGAGGATGAGAATACTCAGGGGGAAAATACGCAGGACGAAGTTATGGCGACTGAACAATCTGAGAATATTCAAATTCGAAATTGATCAAGTACTCAACAAAGAAAGCGCCGCCGAAACTTTAATATTGAAGAAGCTAGGAACAAAATAGATACTAGTTTTCAAACTCTAAATAATATTCTGGCTTCGAATAAAACGCAAGAAGACGAATGCGATATATACGGGAAACTGCTAGCGAAGAAATTGAGAAAATTTCCCGATAGGATTCGACAAAGTCTTATGTATAAAATTGACGGTTTGCTTTTGGACAATCCCTATCCTTTCCAAGATTCTTCCCAACAGTCATCTTCATCCTTTCCATGTTATTCACCCACACAATATTCAGGCCATCATACTTCGACACCATCTCCTGCCTATACTATCGTCCGCTCTTCAGCCAATACTACTTTGCCCTTTCCAGTCTACTCTGTACCAGCATCTCCAACCGTTCTACCATCTCCAGCCGTTCCACCATCTCCCACCTATCTCATTCCACCATCTCCAGGCAGTATTGTTTCATCCCATATTTCGTCACAACAAAAACGAAACCTTATAGAAACCTTATAGAACGGCATTCTTAAATGCGCAATATGATACGCAATAAGTAGACGCTATGATAAACCCTATATACCTATTTGTAACTAAATTTTTTAAAAGAAAATGAAAGTTTTTTCTTACATACCCTAATTTGATCCTTGAGAACAGAGTTGATGGCTTTACAAGTTTCATGCACTATCAATGAGATAGCTTGATGCGACACTTTGAAAATAAAGTGAAGACTTCTGTAACTATCTCCCGTGGCCAAATAACGTAATGTTATTAATAATCAAATTTTTGGTGGGATCGCAATTCTCATTGGAGTATCTTCCTTTTTGATTAGGTGTGTAATCTTATCCAGTCAAAATTCAAAATCTCTTGGTGCCATTCTGCAGAAGTTCCTAAATTCTACAGAGTCATCGCAAGTTGGTTCTTGGATGAAATTGGTCATGCTGCTTCTGTAAGAAATATACAAATATGTATTTGTGTAAGGCGTTTTTGTTATCAAGTCTAAAATTGTAAATGCTATACACTTGTCGAGGTTAGGCGAGGCGAAGTTTAACGAGGTTATGAGACTCATACAAGATGATGCGAGGGTGTCATCTCCATTCTCGGGCTCACGATACCTCGCCTAATCTCGACGAGAGTGCAGAGCTAGCATTAAATAAACACCAAATATCATAAAAACAGACCGTTTCGTTGACATCTAACAAAATGTTAACATATACGCGTCAATAAACATACTCACCTACCTATTGCGCATACACAAACTTAATATTGCGATGCAATGACAGATTAATTAATTAAATAAATGTACTTACCCCGTTCTATTACGATGAATCGCTCTCATCCACCATCTCCGTTGGCGAGGGCGACGACGTTTATTTATATTTTCTTCGATAACGTCAATATAATTTAATACGTTATACAAACATAGTGCGAACGCTGCTGCAACATTGTCCTCCATTTTTTTCGAGACGCGAATACTTGAATGCGGAGTATGGCGAGGAGTAGCGCGAATAGAGCAGCGTGTGGCCACCTACGGAAATATTGCGGTAGCGCGAGGAGCAGCACGAGCAGCAGCGCGAGGAGCATAGTGTGGCCATTACATATAATATTTTTTTTAAGTTATTGGGTGGCGCGTGCACGGGTACGTCTGCGTTTAAGGAGCTTCCACATATTCGGAAGCCCCTATTTGATCTTCTTTGCTTGAAATTGAAATTTCTTCAAAACTATTCAACATTTGTTAATGATTTTTGTTTAGTTTTGTTCAGAAAAACTTTATTGATAATTCTGTGTAGGATTTAGAGGATATTCGAAATAGAAAAATTTGGGAACCAATTGAAAGTCGAAAAACGTTGGTTCCAAAAAATACCTATTTTCAATGTACCTTTTCTCAGGAACAGGAGGTTCGATTTTAACCATTTTTGTTGTGTATGTATATTAAAGTATTATAAATAATGTGCCGAGCAATTTTTTCGATAGAAATATCGAGAATTTCAAAACAATGTCAGACAATTCTGAAACAAAATATCGAAAAAATGGCTCGGTGAAATGTTTATAACACTTTAATATGCACACACACACAAAATGGTCAAAATCGAACGTACGGTTTCTGAGAAAAGGTACATTGAAAATAAGCAATGTTCGAACCAATGTTGTTCGACTTTCAATTGGTCCCAACATTTTTCTACTTCACATATCCTCTGAAACCCTATATAGAATTATCAACAAAGTCTTACTGAAGAAAACAAAACAAAAATCGGCAAAAAATGAATTATCCTGTATTAATCCGAATCATCTTCAATTTTCGGATTGTCACATGATTATGACGAAATAAGGTACATACCAATTTGTTGTGCATTGTATCTAATTCCGTCAAATCGATTTCACGTTTCAAGAGTAAATTATTTATATATTTAATATATTATTTTGAGAATAATATGTTCATTTTATCCGAAAATCAATTTCATGTGCAGAAAAAACAATTTGCAGATGACCTATCTCGATCATATTTACGAACGTAGTCTTAGCATGGCGAAGTTATAGCCATATACCCTTACTTTTAGAAAAAAAAAAATAACCAAAATAAATTGAAAAACTCACCCGATGGGCGATACTGCGTCTCAGAAGTTGATGATACCAAGTCACACGGTACCGACGAATTTTCCTCACGATCTATAACAGAAATATATCGATTATCATTTGCTAATAGTGCAAAATGGCTCCACAATTGACACAAACAATTATAGAAATGAAGCTTAAGTCAAACCGCCTTTTAACCATCAATACTCCAACTCTAATATTTAATCATACAAACCTGTAATTGTGGTGTTTTGCGATGGTACGCCATGTGGGTGTTTCACGAGAAATCCCTCCATCGCTGCATCATCACGGGGAATTACCCTTGGATCGATCAACGTCGGGATTGCGGTGTGCTTTAAGCGTTTGCGGGTTGCACTCGTAAACTGGTCGTTGTTAAAGTGGCAACCGCAAATGAAGCGTATGGTGTTTAATTTGTCATGTGGAAGATGCACTAAATCGTCCACACCCACTGCTCGTATCCATATGCGACACCTGGAAAATAGAAAATTGCTAAACGCGTTCTGCGTAGAATATCCAACCACTAGTATTGCCGGTTACCGTTCCAGATCCTTAGGAAGCCTTGAATAAAGCGGACATCCTTCGTCCCTATTTCGCACGTGGTTGCAGTAGGGCGCCACACACTTTGAGAAGCCCATACTTGGTCTGTTCGGTAATTTGAAAAGTTACAAAAATAATATTGTGTAGCACTTCACAACACCCTTTCAAAAAACTGGGCTATGATACTTACAAGGAACATCACTTAGGTGTCCCCCTCTGATTTCGTTGAAACTTTGGTATGTAGTAGATTATCGAAAACTAAGCAATACGTATTTTTTTTTATCGGCGGAAAAACGGTTTTAGGGGGTGAAACACACCCTCAAAAATGGGGTTTTTTTTTTCTTTTTTCGGCGATAACGTTTTAACGGTACGAGATATCAAAATAATTCAAATTGCAACAACCCTTATTTTTTTTACTTACTATACATTGGAGATGAAAGCCATACAAATAACAATAAATTTCATATTGTTTATTGCAAAATTCGATTTTTTTCATACGTATGAGAGTTATTCCTCCGAGAATTTTTAATCAATTGAGATGTAAATTTGCATACACGTGGAGGATGGGAAATTAACGAATACATGTTTTTTGTTTTTCCGATATCTCGCAATTATGGGGTTGTAACTACCCTTCGATTTTTGAGGCAAGAGCATCGTATACTCAGCTAACATTATGGAATTCCGGGGTAAATTCACGTCATTATTGACGTTTGTGTGCATGTTTGTAAATAACCCCGCCCTCGCCACCCCCCAACAAAAAATTAAGGAGCGAACCACCCTTGTGTTTATCTTTCCCCCACCCTCTATGAGAACGAGGTGGATCTAATTGAAGGAAACCTGTTCTATTTTGATGGTAACACAAAAATCTAGTTGGGTTTTTTTTGCATTTTTTCCAAATGGCAACCTTAAGGGGGTAAACTACCCCCTTAAGGTTGCCAATACGAGTACGTAATAAAATAAGGGTTGTTGCAATTTGAATTTTTTAAATGTTTCGTACCGTTGAAAAGTTAGCGCCGAAAAAAGAAAAAACCCCAATTTTTGAGGGTGTGTTTCACCCTCTAAAACCGTTTTTCCGCCGATAAAAAAAAATACGTGTTATGATGTTTATAGCCGTTGTATTATAAGTTCATAAGAACTTTTATTAAATAACAATAGTTAATGTCTAGTTAAAGGAATATGGATAATTAAGAATGGTAATGGCGTATCTAATCGCACCCCGCGCAATGTCTGCGCCGGCGCCTAAGCGTCCTTGCTAAGTCCAATGCTTGTTTCTTTCACACAGTAATCTCGGCACTCACACAGCTTATCGTAGCCACGTGCGACACACAGACACGATGTTCTTTATCACTCCACCTCTGCACCCAGCACTCAGTATATATATTCCTGCCTCTATCGCGTAGTTACCCACGCATACAGTTACTCTTCGTTCTCACACTACTGTACTTCTACGTTGCTCGCTCACCGCTCACGACTCTCCTACTCTCGCTTGCCGCTTACTGACCCGGCAGATCATTACCATTATGGCCGCCGTTCAATTTCGCTGACACAGCACGGCGCTGCTGCCACCTGTGCTATGCCCGCGAATATTTGAATCTGATCTCGCTCTTAACATACGTGTCGATTAGTTTTCGATACTCTACCACATACCAACGTTTCAACAAAATCGGAGAGGGACACCTAAGTGATGTTCCTTGTTAGCTTCGGTTCGGTAATTTTTATATTTCGTTGTAGGGAGACTAGAGTAAAGGAGTGCGAATGCAATGTTAGAAAAATGGTCGGAAATAGCGAGGAAAGATTCGTTAATTGCCACCGCCTGGCGGCGCCACTTCTGCTGGGGACCGTCAAGCGCCGTGATTTTGAATCGTTGATCTGCCATTTGTCGTACATTTTGTCCGATTAACGCAGCTGTAATTGTAGACAAATTGTAGACAAATTTTTATAAAAGTAAAAAAATATGTTAGTTACTGAAAGTTTTGTATGCTGCAAGTTTTGTTACTGAAAGTCTGAATATTTTCTTTTTTTGTATACATTACTATAGAATAGCATTTCCGAGTGAACACAGTTCGTAACAGTAATGTAACCCAGAAGTCACAAGTAATGTTACCGTTGTTATATTCCTGATAAGGAGTTCGTTACATAATATGTTACTGTCGTGTAATATTGCCCTACAGTAGACACGGTTCATAACAGCAATGTTGCATAGAAGTTGCAAAGCTGTGCCATTCGTTATTATATTAAAAATTAAAGTATTTTATGTTGTGTTCGTATATAATATTGTATTCTAGTATATATGTTGAGTCACATTTAAGGTTCGATTTTTCCCGTAAACCTAGGTAAATGTTATGCACAAAGACACTAAAAATTAAAGTAAACGACATAGTTCTTTTATTCACATCTTAAAACAATTTTTACATTATATAACTGTGTTCACTGGGTATTTTCTGATTAAAACATACTTCTATTAGTTCTAATGTTTATATTATTCTGTTTCATTATTATTTCATAGTAAAAGATGAAATTTGTAAAACAAATTACGTTTATTTAAAAAAATCCAGCGTGGTTCCATTATATAGCGATTAAGGATAGCGAAATATATCCAAAGAATATATGTATAAGTGATTTTTGTTCTTCAACCTGTTATTTTGTTATTCATTATTTTGACATGTATAAACAATCAAGAACGAATATAAAATACGTTATGTCGATTTCTGCCTACTATATCCCCGAAAAAGAGTTTTTATAACATATATACTATTTTCATTGCAAATACATTACTTGTTACTTGAATATTACGTAACTGATACGAAACATTGATGTGATCAGTTATGTAACAGGAATGTAACAAAAGTTACGTTACTTGTTACACTCAGGAGTGCGAAATGGCAACTTGCATGTAAGCAACATGTAACGCTCTTGTAACATTACATGTGACTTTCGGTACATAACGGCAATGTTGTACAAACATAACTGTGTTCACTGGGTTCGAATAATCTCTGGTTAAATTGGACTCGTTGCACAGCTCAAGTAAACGACAATTGAAGAACGGACAAACGCTCTCGCAAAAAAAAGAACTTTCGATAAATAAAGAATATACGCTAATTTCGGGATCACCGATATTTTGTTTGTTCGTTTATTACAAGCCCAGCACGCATGCTTTTGTATGTGAGCTCGGAAGGCGAGATTTAAGATACAATCAATTTCATAATGTAATAATTATTATCAACGGCTTGCGTATTCAATATATCGCTCTACGAACTTGTTTGTTTGCTTGTTTTTTCATGCTTCTTTTAGTGGCTACATATTTAATTTTTTTTTAAACAATACAATACAAAAAGAGAGTACGATTGAAAGAACTATATAATTTCAAAAGCCATATCGTTATTTCTTTTTTGCGAACTCAAGGCGCTTCATTTTATTTGCTTTCTGAATTAAAGGGCGACGTTGTGCAAAATTATTCTTGAAGCCTGCTTCTCAAAGTCTCCTTCGAACTGTTCGATCAGAAATGTTTAGTCCTGTGTTTTCTAGAATTATACGGTTAGTAATCGTTGGATTTTTCTTTACTTCCCTGATAATTCGACGATTGTCCAATACATTTGTGTTTCTTTTCCTACCGCGTCCAACTTAATCAGTGACTACACCAAGCTCATTAAACTTTTCACATATTTTCCTTACTGCACCTTATTGTATATTTTCGACCGATTTCACTTTTAAAACCACCCTTTTTATGGTCTTTAATTACGAGATCTCGCACTTGAATTGAATTTTTCGGCATCGCGTATTTGTTACTACTGTGCTTGATTACAGGCAAACGATAACTGACCAAAAATCCGTCGAATCACTATATTTACATTCCGTTTGCCTTCCCAAGCTTCGTTGAGGGACAATCGTGTTGTTATCATGATGACAATATGTAAACATTGGAGAGCGTACTTTTTTTTGTCCAGCATAGAACGGTCATTCTATACGTGCTAAAATCGTTCTCTTTCTGATTTCGAATATTTCTAACATTGCTTTAATGGAAGAGTAAAGTCAAACCGATGACCTATCATAGAGTTTGCTCAAGGTCTGGTTTATTGATGATATTTCGAACGAGAATAGTCATATATGAAAATTTGAACGGTGCGTACTTTTTTTGTCCAGTACTGTATCTATTTAGAAAAAATAAAGTTACATACTTGTAGTAAATCCTGTTTAAGGGCTATGTTTCCCGTTTTTATTTCGTCAACGATCGTCCTAATTGTTACACTACGTTAGGGCACACTGCTATTTTTTGGCTGGACTTTTTCAGCTATGTAGCGTGGGCCTAGACAAAGTTGCCAAATCGCGCGTAAAAGTTACCCCCTCTCTAGTCTCTTACGCGCCCATCACACAATCAGAGTAGCGCGTGTCCGTGAGCGAGCGACGCTCGGACATCGTCGGAAGGAGCCGAACGTGATCGAAGTTTCCGAAGATTTCCATGCGTCGCTCGCTCTGCTTACAGCGCCCCGCTGAGACAGCCATACTATCCCATTAATTTCGTGACGGAGCAGCGCATTCACTCTCCCTACTCCGGTGCGACACGACAGTATCGCGAGGACCCTCTAGTTCATCCGTTGCCACACAGATGGATGCCGGCGTTCTCAGTTCTCACAAGTGGAAGGGCGTGAGAGTAAGGATAAGTAGGCGAATAAAGTTTTTTTCATAAGCATAACCGTAAGAAGGTTCTGCCTCGCTTATTGGCTCCTATGAGCAAAAGATTATACATGAGCTATGGAATCTTAAAACACTATAACTTTATCCAACTCGCGCGAGTTGGATGCTGTGACCGAGCATCTGTAATAAAGAAAGAACAGTGCCATAGAAGGCGACATAACAATAACACGTAATAATAGAGAACGAACGAGAGTTAAATAAAAATGAACCTAAACAATTAAAAATAGAAAGACTTATAAGTCACAAGATGGGGGAAAAAGCTAGGTGCGCTAACAATCCTGGCCCTAGTGAAATCAACAAAAATAGTAATTCAACTAAAAAGCAGACTTTAGTGCTATACAAACCAAGAACAGATACGAAGTGCTATCCTCAGATGAGGAGGATATGTGCATTGACAACCCCATAAATAATATAAAAAATAACAACAATACCGTAATAAATCAAAAAGTGCCACGCATAGTCCTAAATGCTAATGAACTATCACCTCAGTAAAAAGATAGCCTACTAAAGGAAATTAGGGTTGAGTACACGGGAACTACATTAAATTATACTACGATAAACATTTCAATAAATCCAGCAAACCTAAAACAGCACCTGGAAATCAAAAATCTTCTAATTGAAAATAACTTTCCATTCCATACTTACATTATACAATCTGAAAAACCTAAAAAGTATGTTATAAAAGGGCTATCAAGAATCGACGTAAATGAAATACTAAACGACTTAACAAATCAAGGACTATAAATCTCCAAAGTGGCAGAAATGAAAACTAAAAACCAACAAATAAATCAAAACCCATTTTACTTTGTGGCCATAGATCCGGAACACAAAGCAGCTGAAATCAAAATAATCAGTCATTTGTGGAGTTAAAATAAAATGGGAACCATATAAAAATAAAAAGGGAACCACCCAATGTTATAAATGTCAAAACTTCGGACACGGAACTGCCAACTGTTACAACAAGCCAAAATGCGTCAAGTGCGCTGGTAACCATCTAACAGAAAAATGTGAAAAGTCAATAGACGAACAACCGAAGTGTGCGAACTGTAACGGTAACCATACGGCAAACTCAACTATATGTGAATATTACATGAACTATAAAAATATGATAGACAAAAATAAATACAATAAAATAATAAATATAACTAAAATACTAAATGACAATGGGACAAGTCAAAGTAATCCTACCTTTAACAAAACGGACTTCCCAGCTTTGACAACTCGCAAGCAACAAAAAAGACGAAGACACCCACTGGAAATCTCACCGTCACCTGATGAAGGTACTGAACCATGGACCATAACATTGGGAACTGCTGCAACTACTAAGTCGCGACTATACTCAATAAGGACCAAGGCGCACAGGCAGAAAACAGCAACCCCAGAAACATCAGACATGGAGACTGATGATCAAGCAACATCACCAAACAAGATGGAAAGCAAGAGTACTCAATTCATTGTATTTATGGATATCGCTACTGAATTACAAAAATTAAATAAAAATGTGATTTAAATAAAATGTTACACATGCTCAAAGAGCTAAACAAACGCCTTAACAAGAGCACCGACCTTATAACTCGCTGCGAAGCTTTTTACAACGTAATTCTTAGAAATGCATTTTAATAATCATAGTAAGAAAAATAGGAAGACATTAAATATAGCATACTGGAATGCCAATGGCTTAGCCAGCAAAATAGACGAATTAACTATGTTCTTAAGGAAGCATGACCTAGATATTATGTTTATATGTGAAACCAGACTGAAAAGTAATAGCCAATGTAAAATTCCGAATTATGAGTGTATCAGAAAAAATAGAGTTACAGTAAACCCCAGAACAGCAGCAGGAGGCGTAGCTATTTTCCACAAAAAAATTATAAAATGCCAAGAAATTCAATACCAACTAAACCACCTAGAAGCAGTCGGAATAAAAATCAACAATAAACTAAGTCTGATAATTGCATATTCTCCCCCTAATGCCAAACTACCTGACGAGGATTTAGACATAATTTTCAAGTCATCCAAAACAGCTATCATGATTGGCGACTTAAGCGCTAAACATCCAAATTGGAATTGCCTCAGGACAAACTATAAGGGCACGAAACTCCAAAAATACATGTATAACAAACACATAAAAATAATTGTACCGGATAATCATACATACTACCCAACGAATAGACGATATCCTAGTACTTGTAGTTAGTCGTTGCGGCTCAGTATCGGTCCAAGATTTTCAGCGGTAAAAGAAAAACATACCAACGTTTTACGTTTCGATCCTCTGTTCGGATCCTCTTCAGAAATAATGATTTTATTGCAGCTAAAATAGTCACATTAGGATAATTATAATGATGTTCAGTGTAACAATTAGTTAAAATACATCGCATGGACAAAGATTTTTGACCAATTTTATAGGTTAAGTACTAGGGAATAGACGTACCTTCATATGTCACTAAGATATAAATCAAAAATGTATTTCTCTCGTCATAAATTGCTTGGGAAATATGTATGACAGGCGCGAGTGAATTTCTACAGTATTGAACATGGAGAATTTCTCAGTTCATCCATTTTGTGTGTTCGAGCACATGTGCGATTGAAATCTAACAGTTGATCGTCTGTTAGATATCGTCTGTAAATTTCACATAAAAAGTTGAGTAATAACTTAATTAATAGAACACACAAGAGAAATTCGAGTAATTACCTGTGTCAATTCACGGGTGGTAATTTAATTGTTCGACATTCAATAAGTAGCCATACTAATTCCTTCTTTCGAGTTTGAGAACGAGATCAAGATCGATGTTTCAGTTAGCGAAACTACAAGTGTACTGGTGTCGAGAGATCTCTCGGTCTCATTGTATTACGCGACAGTGCCGTACATACTTAATTTCTGCATGTTAGGGGAGGCCATTACTTTCATTAAAGAGCCACGATGGGCTTCACTATTATATGAATTTAAGATCACTTAGGTGTAATGTAGTAACAATATTCCGGTGTGTATGTTCATGAGGCTTACTCCCTGCTAATGTTAATGGTTGTATTCACCATGGGCTCCGTTTTTATATTCTTCACATTCACCACAGTCAATCATAGGATGCTGTTGTATATAGCACTCAATTTTTGAATATCTGTTCTGAAGTTAATGGAGGAAGAGTGAGACTTGATTTCAATCATTTCTAACATGAGTCGTTTCTTTAACAATTCCTCATTGCCTAGGATTTTAACATCATCGAAGTTGAATTTGTGTTGTGTCTGAATGCTGTGTAATGCTAATGCCGTGTGAGATGCATCCGTGTGTTTTATGCTATTCTGGTGTTCAATCATTCTCGTTTTTAGGTATCTTTTTGTTTGTCCAATGTACACTGCGTTGCAGTCAGAACATTCTATTTTGTAAACCACATTGGCTCTATTCATTAACTCAATTTTGTCTTTGGTAGTTCCCGTTATCAGTGCAATATTGTGTTTGTTATTCGTCACCAGTGTTATATTGTATTGTTTTAAAAGACGTACTAGTTCGTAATGAATATTTTGAGTATAAGGTAGGTTTATTAATCTCGACGAGTCAAAGCTGCTAGCGGTTTGTCGATCAGCTGCTAGTTCTAGTAGTCTTCGTTGAATGATTCGATCAGTGAAACTCTCAGGGTAACAATTTCGTATCATGGTCGTTCTAATGAGTGACAAGTTACCGTGGTGGAATGATTTGTGGGCTAATCTAATTGCTCGGTCAACTAGCATAATGATGATTCCCTTCTTTTGGCTTAGAGGATGATGTGAGAAGTAGTTAATGTACCTGCCTGACCAAGTCGGTTTTCTATACCAATCAGTGATAATGTTGTTATTGTTTCTAATTAAAAGGAGATCTAAAAACGGAATTTTATTGTGTAGTTCTATTTCACTTGTGAACTTAAGTTTAGTATGGTATGCGTTAAAGATGTCTAACGTGGTATCGATTTCATTCGAAGGAAGCGTTAAGATTAGGTCATCTACGTATCGTTTGTAGAGCGGCAGCGTAAATTTCAATTTTTGCAGGCAATTCATTTCAAGGTCGGTCATCACTAAGTTCGAGAGTATTGGGGCTAAAGGAGATCCCATAGGGAGACCAAATATCTGTTGGTAAATTGTATTTTGGAAAGTAAAGTATGTTGAGGACATGATAAATTCAATCGACTTTATAAGTTCATCTAACGGAAATTGTTCCGTAAATAATGTAGATCTATTTCTGAGGCTCTGAATTACTAATTCAAGTGGAATATTTGTGTATAGGGAAACAACATCAAACGAGACTAATCTGTAATTCTCAGGTATTGTAATATTCGCGACCAATTTTTGTAGTGAAAAACTGTCTTTTATGTAGGAGTCAGTAGTATTTATTATTTTCGATAGTTTTTCATGAATGAAATAGGCTAATTTGTGCGTGGGACAGTTAATCGATGAAACAATAGGGCGCAATGGGTAATTATTTTTGTGAATTTTTGGGAGGCAATAGAGACGAGACAGAGTGCAATTTTCTGCTTTTAAGTGTTTTTGTGTCATTTCATCAATAATATCCTATCCAGCAATGATATCCTAGTACAATTGACATTTTATTAGCAAACAATTTCAAAGATATAATAAACCTACAAACAATACATGAGTTAAACTCGGACCACTGGCCAGTAAAGGCAACCCTATTCGACCGATGGGAAAATGAGCCCAAAAATAATATTAAAGACTACCATGCAGCTGATTGGAAGGCTTTCAGGGAAAACATAACACAAGAAATACAAACTAAGAACTTACCCCTATTAAAGGAAGAACTAAATAATACAGTGGTTCAATTTACGGAAATAATCCAGCGCACCATAGAGAACAATATCCCTGAAAGAAAAACACATATGCATAGCCTTACCTTGCCTAAGCACATTGTGAGCATAATAAAACAAAGAAATAAGATCACAAGGCTTATCCAAAAAACACTAAATCAAGGATAAAGCACTTATATAATAAACTAAATACAATCATTAAAAAAGAAATCAATATCCATAAAAACAATGAGTGGGACAACAAACTTAAGAGTCTCAAAGTCAGGGATAACTCACTATGGATTATGACCAAAAAATTAACCAACATACAATATCCCCCCCTTAAAACCGACAAATCTCAGCAAGTAACTGATCCGACGCAAAAAGTCAATCTCATTGCCGACTATTTCGAAAAAGCACATTACACTACATGCGATATGAGCGACCCAAATACAACTGCTAAAGTGGAACAAGCCATTTTACGCATTTCGGCACAGAATATATCTAACGACGAAATAAAATTCACAAATGAAAGAGAATTACTCAATATTCTCAAAAACACCCAACCTAAAAAGGCACCAGAGGAGGATGCAATTCAAAACGTTATTTTAAAAAATTTTCCAATACGAGCTATCGAAAAACTATCTGATATCATAAACTCATGTCTCAAATACTCATACTTTCCCCCAAAATGGAAGAACTCGATTATATTCCCGATTCCTTAGCCACAAAAAGACACACATTTACCGCAAAATTATAGGCCTATTAGCCTCCTAAACACAACCAGTAAGGTATTGGAAAAAGTAATCCTAAACAGAGTCCTAAAACATGAATACGCCCATGATATCCTTAAAAAAGAACAATTTGGTTTCCGTAAAGGACATAGCACTACTCAACAACTGGCTAGAATAGTAAACCATGTTTCCCATAATTTTAACATAAATAAGTAACATCAGCTATATTCTTAGATATAGAAAAAGCGTTCGACTCGGTTTGGCACAATGGCCTTATATACAAACTAGAAAAGTTAAAATTCCCACTATACAAAATTAAACTTATACACAATTATCTCATAGGTAGAACCTTCGAAGTAAAAAGCCAAAATGTATGCGCGGGGATAAGAAAAATACCGGCTGGTGTACCCCAAGGGTCCTTATTAGGACCAGTTCTATTCCTATATTATATTAATGACATTCCTACAAATAAAATGTGCAATATAGCAATTTACGCAAATGATACGACAATATATGCTAGTTTCTGGCAAACAAACTTTGCACAAAAGTATGTCGTGGAACATACAAAAGATATAATGAGATTCTTTCATAAATGGAAAATGAAGACTAATAAGCAAAAAACAGAGCTAATACATTTCTTAAGGAAAAAGAAAAATGTAAAAGCAAAACACCAGACTGCTACATAGATGGAAATAAAATTACACCAAAAAATGAAATAAAATATTTACGGGTAATACTAGATCCAAATCTTAACTTCACTGCAAATACAAAATACTTAAAAACAAAAACCATTGCTATCAAAGCAGCTTTAAATACCTTGATATCTAGAAATAGTACAATGACACTGAAAAACAAGATGACAATATTTAAAATGATTATAATCTCTACTATATGCTACGCCAGTATGGAGCTCGACGACCAAACACAACCTTGGTAAACTCGAAGGAGTATACAACAAAATACTAAGACAAATAGTTGCAAAAAATTATCGATTAACTAACATACAAATCCGACAAATGTCAAATATGGAAAACTTTACCTGAATGATAATTCATATCTCAGATAAGTTTAATTCCACACAAATACAAAATAATCCATTATTGAAGAACCTTGCAATCAAAAACAAAAATGAACGGCCGTATAAAATAAGATTTAAACTACCACAACATATCATTATGACATAAGACAATACCTATAATATATAACGTCTATGTAAATATGTACAGACAAAGCATAATGTATATAACTCTATTACCGCCTAAGAATTAAATGAGGGTTTTTTGCAATACTTATCCTTGTAAATAAACGTATAAATGAAAATATCAATCCTCACGACAAGACCAAATAAAAATAGGCTAGTAAATGTTAACGATACATAGCTATAGCCCAAACGACCAAGGACGCTTCATGTAAAGCACCCAAGGCCAAATACAAACACTGTAAAGTACAAAGATTATAAATAAAGACAACTTTTAAAGTAAGTAAAGTTTCATAAGCATAAAAATGCATTACGAACAATAATATGAATGATAAACATAATTTATCGATTTACTTTTTTTAACAATTTTCAATAGAAATATCTTATTATTTCTTAATAGATATTGGCAATTTGTTTACGGTTCCGATATAATCGTTTTTTCGCAGCGTTTTAACTCGTATGTCCCACGCTCATACATTTTACTAAAATCAATTGATCATTATGTATTTTAATTTTCACGGAAAGTCATTACATCGTATCACCAGTATCACGCGTTGATGAAAACATATCTTTTGACAAGTGTTTATAGATTGTGTTAAGATTTAGATTATAATTTATAGCCCGGGTATAAATTGTAGTAGGGCACTATTATGGCACTCGTAAGGCAATCATTAGCACCGTGATCAGGCAACCTGATCAGGACCGTATCAGGCGAGACGTTACAGATTCTAACCGGGCTCTGAGGGCTGCCTTACGAGTGCCGTAGTAGGGCAGTCAGGCAGCCTGAGTACACCCGGAGCGGGCCCCCGCTACAATTTCTACCCGGGTCTTGGCAGGAGATGAGTTTTCCATATTTGGGGTGGATGCGTTATACGAATTTCGTCGATGGCTTCTAGGCTTGACACTAGTAAAGATCAAATTTTATAGCCTGGCAACGGGGACTGCATTTGAATTTCTTGTCATAGAATGTTTATTACCGCTCGCACCAAGAGCGCCGCTATTTTCTTGCACGTGCACATGTGTATGATCTGTGCGCCGTGGTGTGGACCACGCGAGAGAGAGGTAGTTCCCTCCGCGGGTGCACATGCGGACTACCTAGTGCGGGTGGTTTTGACATTTGGGCGACAACTATTTCGTTTTACGATGATGTGATTTTTTCATATTTCGGGGAAAAGACCTCACATTTAACTCTGCTGTGGTTTGTTTACGACCTTAAATACGAAAAAATATTGGGAAGAAAGAAAGATAAAAATAAATAGATATCTAGTTACGTTGCACGTGACACCACGAAGTTAATCGTCTCACTGTTATTTCGCGAGAGCACATTTATTTTGCGAGAGCGCACGAGAATTCACAAAATTATACTATTTATAGGGAGCCGGGCCTACACGGAACTCCCCTATAGCGCGTACGCGAACACGGACCTCTTGCCTCAGGGAGGATTCACCACCGACTCGGGACCAAGCGCGTAGAGGGAGAGAACGCGACTCACGCACCACGCGTAATCGAGAGAGAGAGAGACCTCGCTCTTTCCTCGTACCTTTCGCGAGACTCCTCATCTCGAGCACGACAGGATAACAACTGCCTCTACCCCAATTAGAACGCACGCACGATCATTTAAGAAATATATGATCGATAGCGACTGCCCTCTCGCTCAGCCAAATTTCTAATTACAACGACATCGCCATTATCGACGTTACGTGAGATAATGGCGATAATGGCGAGTACGCTGAAAATCGTATCCGCATGGTCATCGCGCATTGGAGAGCACTTACGCCGGCAGCGCGAGAGGTTCTAGCTGTCGCCCGCAATCTTAAAATCACCGCTCGTCCTCATGCGCCATCAATCTTTCGCAAGATCGACTTGCATCAATCTTTCGTGTGTACTCGCCGGCTGTTCTCCCCTGTCAGTAACTCGGTACGTCGAGCACTACTCTCTACGTCAGGGTCGAACGCCATGCCGTTTATCCATCCAAATTCCCCTAATCGACCTCGATGATCTTTGGCCCCACGGGTTGTGGTAAAACTTATTTTGTAAACAATTTTTTGAAATTCATTTCACGAATGAACAGCGACCCATTCGAGAGAATCATTTTCTAGTATTCCGAGTGGCAATCCGCATACACGGAGTACGGTACATCGATAGAGTTTCATGAAGGTCTACCTCAGAGTGCCGATTATGCGAGCCATCCTCGTGCAAATCTCATAATAATCGATTATTTGATGCGTGAGGCGTCGAAAAATAACCTTATAGATCTTTTCACCAAAGGTAACCATCATAGAAATGTGAGCGTTATTTTTATCACCCAAAACTTATTCCATCAAGATCATGGCCAGCGTGATATTTCGCTGAATGCGAATTATATCGTCATATTCAAAAATCCCCGTGATCGTGCTCAAATTCAACACCTCATGTATACCCGGAAAACCCACGGCTTTTACAAGAGCCCTGTCACGATGCAAGATACTGTTACATCCCCGTAAGGTCACCACCACCGCGCCTTAGGGATGAGCATCCCTCCTTACAGCAACGCACGATATAACCCTAACTTGGGGCCACGCGATAAGAACAGATTTTCCTTCGATTCGGAGTGGGAGACGGTGGAAATTTTGGACCAATAAGGGATATGTGAACTACCCTCTCCAACCCATACACTATAGACAAATATAGTTGATAGACTAGTATATAAGGCCCGAAATTTAGCTTAAAACGTCAGTAATCCAGTAATCCAGTAGGTCAGTAGTCCAGTAAGTCAGTAGTTGAGTAGTTGTTCAGTTGTTCCTGGTTCACATTCAAAGATTTGTAAACTCTTCTAAACGTATTGTACCACTCCTGGACAGATCAGAATTACTGTACTGTCTTTCCAAGTCTCAAACTCAGCAAGGAAGAAATAAAAAAGAGTAAGTTTCTAACCGACTCTTCCATGTTATTGAACTGCGAGGTCCGCCGTGAGTTCGACCATCCTTCCATACACAACCCATTGAACTGCGAGGTCCACCCCGAGTTCGATAATTTCCCCTTTCACAAATATGAGTTGCGAGGGCAAAAGCGAACTCTATCCCTTCATCATCCGTCGCGTTGCGAGGACCACCTCGAACTCAGACGATGCCTTACTTATTCATTAATCTCAGTTTCTTCTAACTTTTGGGGATCCCACAGTCTAAATTCATTCCAAATATTTTAGTGGGAAAGAAACGCCGATCAGGCAACAGGGGGACGCAAGAACCAGCTCCGGAAAATTGTCGCTCAATATAACGGCTATTCACGAGACCTCACTCACGGTTACTACACTGAGGAATTCCTGGAGCGTACATTCTCTCAGAAACCCAACGAGATAGATCTAGTATAACTTGCAAAAATTAGAATTCACAATTACATTGTTACATCCATCTCGGATCTCCAAAACTGATCCTCGACGGAGAATATACGAGCAGAGACTGATAACATGTAATACAGCTCAACTCAATAAATTGTTGGAAATAATAATTTTTCTAACAGTGTTCTGAGCATTACCGTGCCAGTGCGCATGAGCGTCAAAGTGGTAGGGACGGAACTCTGTGCGTCTGCGCAGGTGTATGCTTCCGTCACTGTACTCTACTTTCACATGCTCCGTAAGAACGTGCTAACAACCGAGAAAACTAAAACTAAAGATCAGTGTAATCACAAAAATGTGCTGACATCAAATAGTAAAATTACGTATTAAAATATAATAAATAAACAACGAAGAAAGTGCTCTGAACAAGCAACCTTATTTTCTGTATTAACTAAATATAATAAATACAATTCTCTATTCTTTTGTAACCTCATAACTACACACGTGCTCATATTTCAATATCCCTCTTTCACGTTTACAACCAACATAAATAAATCTCTTTTAGTCAATTAGCGTCGGTGTTCTGGCATTATTTATCGGATCAAACTCCATTAGCCCGTTTCCCAAGGCTCATTAGCTTTGCTAAGGTCGAAAACAGGGCAATAGTGATGTTACTAGGATGTAACAATACAAACCGCATGGTTATTTGTTACTTGATTTGAAACAATCAGCACCTGATAACTGTAGATTTCGCTCTTATATTTTCCCCGATGACATCTATAGTTTTGTGTATGTACCGCGGAAAAAGTTATAAAGCAATTCTACTACAAGGGAATTATCGATTCAGCAAATGGTATGGAATCTAAAGCATCATCGTGTTACGAAAAATGTATAGCTATATTGACTATGTTTCAACAAATCAGCACGAAGCGTAGTACGTATGACATACACCCAGTATAGTGTACCTGTCCATTCCACACAAAAAAGCAGAGAGGCTGACATTATTTCGTAATAGTCTGTTTTATTGGATAATCAACAAATTATCTTCTAAAATAGTTCGTATTGAGATGAATATAAAAATAGTTAACAGAATTTTATTATATCTCTGAAAATAATTAAAGACTGTAACAAAGTAATCAAAATTCAGCATATTCGTCGAAAAGATCATCTGCCCTATCGTCGCTGTGGCCTTCTTCAATCAAATCAGTTTCAAATTCGAGTCAGCTACTTTTTTCAAATACGTAATGTTTGAACCAGTTTTGCGTAGGACTTCTGCTGGCAACTCTTATTTATAGCAACATTGGTTATTTCTTTTTAACACGAAACGAATAGACAAAATTGCATTTATCATTGCCAGTGACATCCTGTTGCGCAATTTATTCTTCACGAGATTCAGTTGGCTGAATACTCTTTCCACCTCGGCATTCGAGTAAGGTAAAATCAGCATCGAGAGAGCAAAATTTACCAACTCATTGGACGGATTCCTTCCAGATGCGTCCTTGTATTTCTTCACTTCATCCCAGAACGCTATCGTACCCGTTTTGTTGTGCCAATCGATGAAAATGATTTTTGAAATCTGTAACTCGATGGCGTCAATGTCTTTGGAACTACGGACGTTCACATAGTGTATCAATGGTGCTATTGTCTCATTTAGAATGACGATGTTCTCCGGCAATCGTTGTTTAAGCTGGTGGAAAAGTTTGAATAAAAATAATTTACATCGGTCGCGAATGCCTTCCTCTTGATGGAAATCGAGCTTTCGCTCCTTTCTGAGGTGTTCAAGTTTTGTTTCAAAGGACTGTCCTAAGTACGGCTTAAGACCCAGATAATTGTCGATAGCATTTTCCAGAGGATCTAATTTGCAAGTTGGTAGCACCAGTTTTTTTGCAGTTCCTTGCACGACCAAAGTAAGGTCACTCGGGAGCTTTATGTCATTATTTTTTTCACTCTGGAAAGCTTTATTCAAGGTTTGTATGTCTGATAAAATTGGCCTCAAGAAAAGTAGGTACACCATGTTGTTTTCGTCACAATATATGTTGTACAAAATCTGGGCAATGTAACATTTCTCCGAGAGCCTTACTATACCGAAATGAGTTTTCAGCTCTAGCTATTGGTCCAACGTTCGACTCATCGCCGCCTCGATTGACAACCATCTTGTCCTGGAAACCTGTAATAATTTTAATGGCCAACCGCCATATTTGATCGCCTTATAAAGCTGGGAGTACTGCAATTGACGCACTGCAGATTTCGAAAACCAATTGCAGGTTTCATGCATTACGAACTCAAGATTCCGCGGGAGAGTGTCAGCCATCGAATGGGACACGGCTAGTTGCAGCGAGTGGCAAAGGAATCTGATCAAAATCAGGGAAGGAATTTTGGTCTTGAGTTTTTGCATAAACTCCTGTGAGCCTCAAATACCTGTTAAGATGTTCCCGCGCTATTATAAGTTCTGAAACGTAGTCAACATGACTCGAGCGGTATTTTGCGACAGCCGAGATAACCAAGGACGACCGAGAGTTAGTTCGGTGTGAGATCCCGAGTTCAACGGTTGATCGGTAATCCCGATCAATAATAAAGCTAATATTCATCTCACTAAATCTTCTATCATTGAACTATACCCATCCTCTTACACTCCGTTATTTATGCCAACCATTACTGAAGCATTATCAGTCCCAATGGCCATCAAATTTTTAATATTTAACTTCTTTTCTCGAAGAATATTTTTGAGAGAATTGACAATACAGCATCATACGATTCTAGCTTAGCCAGTGCCAAAAAGCTCGAGATGGTTCTCCCGTGTTTACTGCTGAAGTATATGATGCCAATACTGAAACCGCCTTTTCATTAATTTTATAATATGTTCGACTCTATAGGAAATTAAATTTGGGATAACACTTGATTAAGATTCAAATTCTGTTTATTTTGGCGCGTTATGATACAGTCCCTTTCGTTGGGTCGATAATTACTATTCTTCCTTATCGCTGACATGAGTGCCTTTTGTTACCCGTGATAAGTGTGAAATCGATATTGACGTCTCGGTTCGTTAATCGATGACGGGATGGCGCGTCGGAGCTTTCGCGATTAGAGTGGGTCTAATGTAAGTAGAGTGTGGCCGATGTAGGGGCTCTTCGCTGACTGGCTCCGCCATATTGGGACCAACTTCCGCTATTTCCATATATATATAGACATACGTTAGTATGTTGTTTTGTAGTATATGAGATCGTGAACCATCAACTTTTAAAGAAAAATATTTTGATATGTTAATGTTTCATTACATTATAATTACATTTCATTACGTTATATACAATTATGTTTCATTACATTTCATTACATTACAAGTTTACTGTAATAGGAAGGAACTTATAATCCATATGTTAAATTCAAAATTTTGTAATTAAATATTGGAGTTGACCTGTTTAATATTAATTATATGTGGAAAATGTATTACTGAAAAGTAAACAGATATGAGGTTAACCTCAAAGTAAACAAAAGTTTTATGGAATCATAATTTATATTATTCTGATAGATGAGAAATGAAGTAAATTTCCAATTACAAAGATGCCGAGTTGTGCAGTAAAAGGCTGCCAACATTCATCCCGGAAGGGTGTCAAAATGAACAGATTGCCAAGAAATATAACAAAAAGGAAAAAATGGATAACAAATTGTCAACAACTTGGTGGAATGAAAAATTGGTCTCCACTTGACACAGCGGCTTTATGCGAAGTATATTTTCTATCAACTTTAATTGATATACCTTATATTATTTAGTATATATTATATATTCAACTTTATATATAATATGTTGTCACGCCGACGGGTGGGTAGAACTAAGGTAAGGGGGGGGGGGGGGGAGAAGGGGGTCCTGAAACGGGGAAAAAGAAATACTAACGAGAACACAATAAACAAGAAAATGACGCAAAATTTATTATATAAAAAAACAAGAACAACGATAAAAGAATTAATTTCAACAAATGCGGTCGGCGGACGATCTCCGGGAATGATATAAAAAAAGTATAATTCTGGACGCCAGTTAATTTTTCGTAAAAATTAACAAAAGAAATAATACGATAACGACAATGTTTTACACGCTCTTATTAACTACGGCGGTACGGGGACGATCTTATGGGAAACAAAAAAAAGGAAGCTCAGGGTATGGATTCTCCGACTCTATTTGGCCTCTTATTAATTACCATCAGTCTCTTATAAAGTTTTGGGATTAAATACAGGTCGGCTAAATTTGAATTTAATATTGGGTAGGCTAATTTTGAAACAACATATAGGACGATAAGGAGAATGTTCGGGACGCTCTAATAATTGGGGAATACTAAGTTCTCTTCGCACGCTGACTGAAGGACAGCGACACGATACACACAACAATAACAAGTGCGCGACTGGCAATGTCGCGCGTAACGGTCGGAGCGGACGATCTAGGGAGCGGGGAAACAAGGGAAAGTGGACGTACCGGACTCGCACTTATGCTACGCGCGGACAACCGTTCCACGCTATTATTTCTCGAACTTATAATATTTGCAGTACGCTTAATATTGGGGTTCTCAAAACGCAAGGGAACAAGAAAGAAATACAAAAAAAAAATGAATTCTCTAAACAATTTGAGTAACAAAAATTAGGGAAAATATGCAATGCGTGCCGGAAAATAATTCTGGATAGGAAACGATGCAAACACTTACTCGTAGCAGTTTCCACATGTGATCCGTTCGCTCTCGTTCTATCTCTCGATGTCACTCCTTTTCTTCTCGCTCGCTTTCTCTCTCTCGATGTTAATCCTTGCTGTATTCTTTCTCACTCTCACGCCTCGCTTTATTCTTTCTCACTCTCTCGCCTCGCTTTATTCCTTCTCACTCTCACTCCTCGCCTTTTCTTTCTCACTCTCACTCTTCTCTCCAAACTATTCACTCTCGCACTGTAATCCGTTACTCTAATTCGCTCTAACTTCTACTCTAAATTCGCCTCGATCTCGTCGCTTTGGTAGGTTAACTCCAAGTGCGGACCATGCGGTCCGTTGTAAGTGCGAGAATTTTTCACGGCCTCGTGATTGGCCGGGTCAGTCTAATTGTAATTGGTCAGCAGCGACACGGATCTAGCGGTATCGCGGAACATGAGAAATCGATAATTTCGGGACGAACTAGGGAGATCTATCGGGGATACAGGTAAGTAGGGTAGGCGGTCGGTAATACAGGGTCGTTCTCATGGGTATTGGGATTACGAGTAAGGATAATCGATTATGTTCGCCGCGCGCTGCTGCCATCTCCTCGTAACTCGAATTACTGTCGATGGATGACATGTAACCGAGTTACGGAACGATACTGTTTTTAGAGTTGGCGGGTGCATTTGAGTGTGAGAGCGTGCCGGTGAATTCTTGTTTGGTTGCTGGACGTCCTGGGAGTTCCTCGGGTGATATTTTCTGCCTGTCGGGGTGTCCTCAGGATATCCTTGGTGATGGTGATGATGATGACAATGATGACGATGATACTTATGATGATTATTCTGACGAGGGCGACGATAACGGTGAGGACTATGATGACGATTACGACGATGACGATGATGACGATGACGACGATGACGACGATGACGACGATGACGACGATGACGACGATGACGGTGACGCAAGTGTTTGCATGGGGGTCTATTAATGGGACTTTTTTTTTTGGGGAGTGGAGGGGATGAGGGTGGTCCTAGAATGATTTTGTACTTACTTATTCGTAGATTACGCGTGTGGAACGGTTGCCTTGGAGTTCACCTGGGGGGGTGAGGTTGTGCAACATCACAATGTATACACATTGATGATTTTAAGTATCGATATTTGTATAATTATGTTCTTATTGTGTATTTTGACATACATATCAGAATTCTAATGTAGTTTATGTTATTTCTGTCTCAATTTTGTAGTATCACTTCACAGCTAACTAATGGGAAAAACCACGCATAGATGGAAAAAAAAATTGAAATTTGACGCTGCTCCAACTATATTTGGAGATTTGGTGTATCGAGTGAAGGGAAAAATGAATGAACGTTAGTGTGTAATTATTATCATAAAAATATCATCCGTGCAATAATAAATAATAAGTACAATTCCTGTTTAGAAGTTGTGGCAGATGTTGGCACCGAACGAGTTATTTGTGCACAAACAAATTCTTCAACAAAAGAAGTTCATTTACTTCCATTTTCAATTGAAAGAAAATGTGAAGCCATTGCATCTAAAAAATGTGAAGTACCGAAGCCGATGAATATTGGTATGTAGTATTATGTGTATAGATATATGCTCTACACTGTTCGTTTTTTCATTTGGATTGCTGTAAAATAAAAATTTATTTTTCAACCTTCTAAACTTTTTAATATTTAGATAATTGTAAGCAACTGTTGTACCCCGATAACAAGTAGTACGTATTAAGTAGTACATACACTGAGTAGGTTAAATATTGCGCTGACTCGGCATTGCGCAATTATCAGAAGCCGCGCGAACGCCGGCGCAGCCGAGTTCCAAATTAAAATTACTTCGAAAAAGAATCTCCAAATCCGGGAAAATAATGTAAACCAGATTTGGAGCACAAAAACAAAAACAATGTTGACTAAGCTGTTCCACTTATAATCCTATAAAAGGACCAGCTAGCCAACATTGAGGCAGTCTGAATTTAAACTTTAATACCTGTACGTGCGGTACGGCGGATTTACGTAAGAAATCCGTCTTTCCTTTCTCTTGTTCTTGTGTAAATAAACTATTCTTATTTTTACTTTGACGTTTCACTTGGGTTCTAACCCTTAATTAGAATATCCCTAATCATACTGTGCAGTACGGAAATCGTGCGGTACAACACAACATGAACATCCTTGCATCGAAGAAAATAAGCAGCAAAATTCTGTGGAAGTCTGTGACAGTTCAACTCCCAATGAAAGTCGTCTAATAGTTTCATTGAAGAAGAAACGAGTTTTTCAAAATCCGAAAATCATTTTCAGTCTTCGGATTCAAATACAGATATTTTGGAAAAATATCAAAAACTTCAGAAGCTATATCACAATAATGAAAAAACAAGAATAGCTATGAAAAAGAGACATGCAACAATCTACAAAGCCTTACAAAGGAAGATAAAAAATCTCGAAAGACAAGTATGCATATTACAAAAAATACCATCTGCAGCTAGCAATATTTTCAATAGTGACCAATTAAAAATTTTAACTCCAGTTAGAACTCCAGTTAAGAATTTTTTTATATTGTCCACAATATAAAAAAATTCCGGTGTGGTGCGATGATACATTGATAAAGGCGTATCAAACAAATTTGCTTGTGGGATTTCTGGTTATAAAGAATTATTGCATGCAGGCCACCCTTTACCGTCTCTTAGAATATTACGAAGAAAGCTAGAAAATTGGAAATTTTTAAGTGGAAGTCCTGACGAAATTTTTCTGTTTTTACAAATCAAAGTTAAACAATTTTCAAATCCAATTCATAAAGACTGTTTAATTATTATGGATGAAATCAGTATAACACCTGGATTGTGTTACGATAATTCGATCGGGACCTATGTTGGTAACGTAACATTACCAGAACACGACTCTAGTGAGGGTGCAACACACGTACTTGTGTTCATGCTAGCAGGAATATCACAACGCTGGAAGCAAGCCATTGATTATTATCATACTGGAAAACATACAAATGACAACAAATTCAAACCACTTATCTTGAATTTTATTGAAAAAGCCCATGCAACAGGATTAGATGTGCATGGTATCGTTTCAGACATGGGTTCCGCTAATCAAGCCGTTTAGAAATCTTTTGGTATAAATGCGAGTAGATACTCAAGTCCTTCTAATAAATGCCAACATCCAATAGATGATAAACGATATTTATATTTTTTTCATGATGTATCTCATGCTTTTAAAAACCTTAAAGAAGGCACATGGACCACCTGAAGCCGCTGTGTTGACACAAGGAACCTTGTATGCGACGATCAGAGTGAACGACGTGACAGTGCACGACACGCTGATCCATGTGGTCGGCAATGATTCGCAACGACCGGACATGCTGATCGGAAGAAATTTTCTTGATGCACCTGGAGTGACCGTTAAGAGGGAGGAAGACCGCCTTACGGTCTATTATAAATTCGAGCCAGAGAATGATCGGAGTGACGAACGACACGAGGACTTGGTGACCACAGCAAGTGTAACCGTACCGCCGAGAGCAATTTGAATAATTGAACTGAGTGGACAGGGATCGACCAGAACCGTAGCTGTGTGTAACGACGGTAATCGTACAAGAAAACTCCCGATGGATTCAGTGCTCGCACGTGGGAACATCGCAGAGATCATGTTTCTCGATCGGGGATGCTTGGTGAGGCCGCCAATCGAGAAGAAGCACGTGAAAATTGGAGGAGAACAATCGATTAAGGTCAAGGAGGAGGTCTTAGAGATGCTCAGCCGGTATCGCGACTGCGTTTCTCTTTCCTTGGAGGACCTCGGATGCTCGAAGAACGTAGAGATGGACATCCGGGTAAAGCCGGGAGTAGAACCGGTGTACAGCAAGCCATACAGGGTGACGTCGTACGAGCGGGAAGAGATACGCCGGATATTGAGTGAGTGGAAGCAAACGGGCATCGTTACGAATACAGCCTCGGCATACGCTAGCCCGGTATTGTTAGTCGGGAAGAAAAACGGCGAGAACCGCCTCTGTGTGGATTTCCGGAAATTGAACGCCATCACGGAAAGGGTGCATTTCCCTCTCCCGAATATCGAGGATCACCTCACCCAACTGCGGGATACCTGCGTGTACATCCTGCTGGATTTGGCGCACGGGTACTTGCAGGTGCCGCTGAAGCCTGAAGCCGGGAGAAAACAGCGATCATCACGCCGGACGAAACTGTGGAATTTACGCGCATGATTTTTGGCCTGATGAACGGACCAGCCTATTTTAACAGAGTGATGCACCGAGCTCTGGGACCATTGGAAAATGGGGTTGCACTTTATTACCTGGACGATATTCTCATACCAGGACAGAATTGGAATGACCTCAAGCCGAAGTTAGAACAAGTGCTGACGGCTCTCCGTGGAGCTGGACTAACGTTGAAGTTGGAGAAGTGCCTTTTTCTCTTCACGACTGTGTGTTATCTGGGACATCAGATTTCGGGACGAGGCGTCTCGCCGGGAACGGAGAAGGTCGGGGCGATACGACTGTTCCCGCAACCCACAAACGTACACGAAGTGCGTAGATTCCTGGGCCTGACCAGCTACTTCCGGAAATTCGTGCCAAAGTTCGCGCAGCTGGTAGCTCCGCTCAACGAATTGTTAAAGGCCGAATCTAAGTTCACTTGGGAGACTCCGCAACAGCAGGCATTCGACGAACTCAAGAGGGCGCTGACGAATGAACCAGTGCTAAAATCATTCGATCCACAGACGTATACAGAGCTCCACACAGATGCAAGTTCGGTGGGTCTCGGAGGAATACTCGGAATACCATTCCAGCAAGCTCGAACTGCTCATGATTGTATGGGCAGTGACGAGGCTACGACCGCTGTTGGTCAATATTAAATTTAACATAATTACTGACTGTCAAGCTTTGTGTTTTTTGTCTGCCCAGCGTACCGTTAACCCGAAAGTCATCAGGTGGATGGACGCATTAAGCGAATTCGCGTACGAGATCATACACCGTCCAGGAGCAAAGTTGGCTCATGTCGACGCGATTAGCCGAGCACCTGCTGTGACCGAAATGGATGTCGGAGACGCGCTGTGTGTGGAATCCGAATTAGATCTGGTGCGGATGTACCAGGCGATGGACGCAGAACTGAGTGAGATGCGTCGCATCCTCGAATTGCGACCGACGGAGAGGACGAAGGACGAACGAGGTCGGGTCCGCGAATACACGCTGAGTGAAGGCATCGTGTATAAACTGCTGAGTGACAAGAAGCTCTTCGTGGTGCCAAGAGCCATGAGGAAAGGACTGGCGATTCGGTACCACGATCTTCGCAGCCATCAAGGGTTGGACCGAACCGTCGCGAAGATCCAGGAGAGGTATTATTTCCCAAGTATGAGGAAGTACCTCCGCAATCACATCAGCGGATGTATCACGTGTCTGGCCTCCAAAACTAAACCAGGACGCCAACCGGGGACGCTTCACCCGATAGAACCGGGAACGCGCCCTTTTGCGGCTATTCATGTGGACCACTTGGGACCCTTCGTGACCAGTACCAGGGGCCACAAGTATGTACTCGTTATCGTTGATAACTTAACTAAGTTTTTATTCTTAAAGGCGGTAAAGGGCACGCGGGTGGGACCCGTAATTAAGAACCTCGACGAGTTGGTCGATGGATACGGTGCTCCACAAAGAATTATCAGCGATCGAGGGACGTGTTACACATCAAAGGCCTTTGCCGAATTCTGTCGAGAGCCAAGTCGAGAGGGCAAACGCTGTAGTGGTACCGGCAATCCAAGCCAACGTCACGACGGAGCATGGACGAACATGGGATCGCGCCTTACCACGGATCCAGCAAGATCTCAACGAATCCGTTAACGCCACAACAACCAAAAGTCCGTTCGAACTCGCCGTTGCGATTCCGAACCGGGGACTTCGTCTATGTCAAAGCGGCCACGATAAGTACGGAAGACTCAACAAAGCTGCAGGCTAAGTACAAGGGACCGTACTCGGTGGTCCAACCGCTCCCAGCGGACACGTGCCGCATTCTACGACTGAGTGACGTAGGGAAGGCTAAAGGACGAGCTACGACGGCGCATGTTACCCAGCTGAAAATCTCGAAACCCCCCTATGACAACGACGAGGCTAATAGTGAAGACGAATCGACGAGCGATGAAGTCGTTCGAGAAGCCGACAACGAAGAACATCGTCCGCAAGCACTTACCGACGTCGAGGAGGACCTAGAGGACACGCCGCGTCTAACGACTCCACCCCTGAGTGAGGAAGAACAGGCGGAGGACGCTGCACCGAGGCGTTCGACCCGAATAACAAGATCACCGGAGCATCACCAAGAATTCGAGCCGTGGGCATAATTGCGACGACTGAGTGAAGATCGCAAGGACTCAAGAGAAAAACCAAGCGCTCTGCTATGCGATAAAATGCTAAGTTAGGGAAATGTCATTACCTCTTCACAATGTATGAGCCAAAGAAAAATCCGACTATCTCTATATATAGCTAGGAATAGAGTGATCATTAAAAAAAAAAAAAAAAAAAAAAAAAAAAACTATATGTTAGCATGCGGTAGGTGCCTTACTAAACGCAATCGTCGAGACTGAAACGGAAATAATCTGTGATACATTGCCAAACTTAAGCCGCACATTTTCTTTTTTTTTAATGATGCAACTATGTGATTATATGGAACATGATGTACAACAAAAGAGAAAGAGAGAGAACCTACTTCCCGCAATTCCACCAGCAAATAAAGACATAACTCCTCACCCTCCTATGAAGAAGAAAAGGAAGGTAACAAATAGACAGACCAGCGAACCTCCACCCTCGCTCGGGACGAGTGAGAAGTAGGATGGCCGAATGTTAGAGTCATGAACATCGTTTAAATCTCCCGCGCAAAAAGGGCAGATGGCACGTACGACGCCGGGCATAGATGGCGCTACGAGCGCCATGAGCCCGCGCTTCTGAACGGTCGCCATCTTGCTTACCGGAAGCAAGAGACCGGGGCCCACGCGGAAGAGTTAGTCGAGTCTAGGGATGAGCGAATCTTTCAAAAGAATCGATTCTTAGATCGATCTTGAATCGCCGTCTCGAGAATCGATTCACCTAAAAATCGACTGTCAATGAATCGATCGAAAAAATCGTCAAAAATAAAAACTAAAAAAATGTCTGCGATTTAAAAACAGTAACGATAGCGAATTTAAAAACAGTAACGACATCAGAGTGTCGTTAAACTTGCCGTAAGAAAAACGAGATGGGGATCAGGAACCAAATAATTCTCGCCCGGCGAACCAATATACAGGACAGTGAATGCCAACGATGCGATTCGATAATTTGAAACTATTCTGTAAATTTATTTACCTTATACAACATTCATTACACAATATTGATGCCGGCAAATTTATGCGTGTACCACTTGTTCATTCGGTTTCAGTCATTTACGATCGTCGAGTTTTGACTATCGGGTCTGCTGCGAGACATAATTTCTGATGGCGTATAACTGGGCAGCGCTACACCGCGACTTTATCATCGATAGAGTCACTTGAAGCAACGAAAGTAATGGAAACTGGAGTGTGTTTTTGTATGCAATATACACGTCGAAATTCTATAATTCTAAGAACGTAAAAAAATTGTAATTTTCCCAATGAATTAATCTTTTATCTGCCATTCTTTGAGCGTCAATGAATTTAAAAACAGTAATTGTTGTAAGTGATGTGGAGAGAGTCGGTTTCTGTCCTCCGTTAAAATATTACCAGCTCGGGAAAATAATCTCTCGGAAGGTACCGACGTTGCGACCACAATCAAGAATTTTCGAGCGATTTGGCTAAGTATCGGATAAATCGTTTTATAATGATTCGACCAGTACAAAAGTGGATTTTCTTTTAACTTTAATAACGGTTGATCTAAATAATGTCTGAAATTGGACGGCATTTCGTTTTCGGTTCTTTTCTCAACAGTTGCAACTTGTCCTCTAACAAGATTTTCGTGATACGCCCAGAGATCATCGACAATTTCAGGATTGTTTATGTTGTCAGTCTCCATCGCGTCGCCGATAGAAATATTCGCCTGGTCAATTTCTGACATGCATTTAGCGATGTAATTGACTGATCTCGCACATGAAATTAGATCCTGTGCCTGAAAATGCAGTCGTTTCAAGCGAGGATCGAGTATCGTCGATACTGCGATTATTCGATTGGCTGCGATGCTTCCAAATCTTTTTGCTATTTGAAATTGGAGGCGATCCATTAACGTTTTCGCAATTGGCGTCTGCAAGCGCATTGAGAGTGCTTCAATTTTTTTTCAGACAACAGATCATTGGAATCATTTTACTGATTGTGACATATTTTTCTCCACACAGTTCTTTCGTCACTTGTTCAATTGGTCGCAATACTTCAATTATTTCTTTCGCCAGTAACAGCTCATCTGCAGTCAACATCGACGGTGAGCTCGGCATTTTCAATAAAATTGATCCAACTGGTTCCGCCAATAGGATGAAGCGTTCTAACATAAAGTACGTGGAGTTCCAACGCGTATCAACACATTGAACTAATTTGAGGTCGTTAACTCTTTGTAGCTCAGAAGCAGCAACTGTTGATTGCTTAAAGAAGGTTACAATCGTTTTAACCTTTGTCACCAAAACTTTTCCATCGTCGAAGTCCATCGTATGAGTAGCAACCAAATTCAATGTGTGGGCAAAGCACGGAAGAAGTTTATCGGAACCCAATGTATCGTGAACTGCTTTCACGATGTTTGCTGCATTGTCTGTCACCACCACAACAACTTTGTCTTTATCGATGTGCCAATCCTGCATTATCTTTTCAATCCACATCCCCAAGACCTCAGCTGTGTGCCGTTCCGTTACTCTGGTTACACCTATCGTTGTGGATTGCCGTTCTCCTTCGAACTCGTAACGTGTTGTCATTCCCAAATAACTAACGGTGTTCAGTACATCGGTCGGACGGTTTTAAGTTTATCTTTTGCAACAGATGACAAGTACTCGTATTTCTGTTCCATGTATGCAGTGATAGATTTTCTTCCCGGAACATTGTACAGAGGGACTGTTGTCGCCAAAAGATACTTAAAACTTCTTTTTCGACAATATTAAAGGGCATATTATCTTTTGCAATCATAAATAGTATGGCATTTCTTATGCTTCCAGCTTTTGATCCTCCGTCTGCAAAAAAATATGTTTTCAAAATATGTAATCGAAATTGCCTTATTAATGACACGTAATATAAGAACGAAAGAACAAACATTAAATACGAAATTAATTCTACGTTCAAGAATCGCAATGTTTGGCAACAAAATAACGGTTACCCATGAACAAATGTTAGTTATATAAAAATCGTTTATTTAACGAATTTCATTGTGATAACCGGAACTTTGTTTCATATTGTGCTTTAACAAATTTTAAAACAATTATGCGATTTTAATCAGTGTGAACTCGCATTGTCTGTGAAGAGATTCACTATGACTACGTTTACACGGCGCTCTTATTCCGGTTTTGTTATACTGGGTATAATAAAACCAGTTTCAACGCGACTGTTTACACGAACGGGAATAATCTAGTACTTCGGCATTATTATTCCCGATGAGAGTACGTTCATGAGTGCGAAGGTTTACCAACAAAAAAAATTGAAATTTACTAAATAAGTGTTACTCTCTCTCATTGCATAACCTTTCTTTTGTAGCACAAAGCGAAAAACGAGAAAATAAAAAGTGAGGTTAAAACAGTGAAAGTGGTAAAATAAAATCTGAAAACAGCGAAAAAGCAGAAAGTTACAGAATGGCAGAACTCCAGTTATTGCTACGCAGTTTTATGGAAATGGTAGAAAAATCATCGGTACAACTTTTACAATTAGTAGAATATTACCACCAATCAGTATCTAAAAGCCGAAAACGCACACTAGAACACATGCTCCGATATTTATTAGCAACAACACCAGAAACGAAATTATTGGATATTGGACCTATTCTACGTTTGAAAAGACACAGAAGATTGTGGATGAAGAAAAAAGATACTGAATGGTGGGAAACAATAGTTAATGTTCATTATCAAAAAGAAGATTGGATTGAAACATTTCGCATGACAAAAGAGAGGTTCCAGTGGATCTGTGAACAGCTGAGACAAGACCTTGCTCCAGATGACAATTATGTTAGAACACGAGAACCTCTTTCTGTTGAAAAACAAGTTGCAATTGCCATTTGTTTTCTATCAAGCTGCTGCGAATATCGCATGGTGGGCTACAGTTTTGGTGTTCATAAATCTACAGTTTGGAAATCCGTCCACAGAGTTGTTGATAGTATCAACAAAATACTACTGCGAGACCATCTTTGCATGCCAGATGAAGCTGAATGTGATTACATTGCAGCACAGTTTGAATTGAAATCAAATATCCCGCAAATAATTGGAGCCATCGATGGAACGCACATTCCCATTCTTCCACCATCTGATGGATACCGAGACTTTATCAACAGGAAAGGATGGCCTTCAATGGTTCTTCAAGCGGTTGTGGACAATTCATACAGGTAATTGAAATACAACAACTTAGTGCATTGATTCTTAATTGGCGGAATTCATTTTTGTTTCTTTTGTTTTTTCGAGATTTCGAAATGTGAATTGTCAGGCTCCGGGTGCTTGTCATGATGCATCGATATTAAGAAGATCGGGAGTATTCCAACATAGTGATACGTTGATTCCTAAAGTATGTGTAAACACTTTAAATGTATCCGCAATTCAAACTAATTTATAAGATATCTGTAAAATTCAAAAAGAAAATGTATTTTTTTACAGAAAAAAAAGACAGTAAATGGTATAATGATACCATATATGATTATCGGAGATCCTGCCTATCCCCTTTTGTCATGGTTGATGAAAGGATACACGAATTGTAGCAGACTCAGCCCTGAGGAAGAATCGTTCAATGCATATCTCAATTCTGCGAGAGTTTGCGTCGAAATTGCTTTTGGTCGGCTTAAGGCACGTTGGAGATGTCTCATGAAGAGACTTGATATGCACTTTTCATTTGTACCAAATGTGGTATTAGCATGTTGTATTCTTCATAACATTGTAGAAACTAGGAAAGACGCATTTGTACCTGCTTGGGAAAATGCCGTAAGAGAAGCTCACTCACAATTGTCTCAACCACAACGAAGGCTTACACCCGTATTCATAGTCGTTCCTTACCTTGAGAATTAAGGACGCCTCCGTCGAGGACGCCTTAAATCTTCGAGGCCCCCTTGTTTCATAGAGAAACCTCCAACCTTCCTCCGAGAAGGAAGCGGTTTTATAGGGATATTAGTGACCTCTTGGTAGCGAAACCATTTTATGATGTTTGCTACTCACTTCACGTGGCGCTTCAGAAGTTTTATTTTATGTTTAGAGTGGGATTGGAGTCAAATAAAAAAATGAATCGCGAAAATACTACACATTTTTCCGAAAAGGATATGTTTCGAAACTGTTTACGTGCTCCATTTTTAATTGTTTTTTAGGTTAACTTGTAGACTGGCTGTCATCTCTGCGTCATATAGGTCATAACTGCATCGACGTCAAGCGGACGCGCAAGCGTTGGCTATATGAAACGAAACAGCCAATCACAGTGCCGAAGGTTTCCTCAAGGGAGCTCGAGACCTACCTTGAAATAAGGAGACAAATAAGGTTCCTTATTCTGTCGAGGAAGGTCTATGAAACGCGAAATGAGGAATAAGGAATCCTTGTTCCTCAAGGAACGACTATGAATACGGGTGTTAGTGTGGCTCTTGAAAATATGGAAGCTGTTGAGATAAGGCGTGTTCTCAAAAACTATTTAGCAGAAAATTTTCCATTAAGAATGACGTTCCAAAGGTAGTTACTTTCGAATGCAAAATTTCTAAAATTCTATGATTTAAGAGAAAAAAATGGTCTTCGAAAATAAGTAATATTCGGAAGAAATATTCAAGCATAAGTAACACAGAAAAAAAATTAATCTTATTATGTCCGAGCTTGAGCTCTCGCACTATGCGGGACACTGTAATTTGTATACTTTTTTGTACAGATTTATGTAAATAGATACTTATAACATTCCACGTTATTTTCGCTTATAATGTACTTGTAGAAATTGGGAGTTTTTAAATATATGAATGACCAAAATGTATGAATATAAAATTTGTCGTTATTTGCATTTTAGGAAAATCTGTTTTTACATCTAAAATCGAGGAGGATAATGTTTAAATATAAAATACTGCACTTTACTTTGAGAATCTTAATAAACTGCATCAAGACTATAACAATACTGTAATCTTAAACTGAAAATAATGAGATCCTTGGAGGTCGCCATTAATGAATACTTATATCATAAAATATATAGATATATTAATTTATCATACTAATTATACTGTAAATAATCGAAAATAATATAAACATCGGAAGGAGGTTATGGCTTATGTATACTCGATATGCGCGATTAAAAAACAAAAGTGCAATTGTTGAACATGAAAACAGAGATATTATACCGATGGCACTATCAGTGTTTCTTCATGTGTCAGTGCTGTGAGCTTTGGAACTCGGGTTAGGCGATGGATTTTCTTCAGTGGCTATTGACACCTCTGGCTTCAGAATAATTGTTGGTTGGTTGTTAATTTGATGTATATTAGAGAAAGATGAAGGATCTGCTGGATCTTGTCTTGTTTCGGAAGCTGGTATACTTAATTGTCGGCAATTGGGAGCGGATACAGGAATGCATGTACTAACGAAACGAAAGGACGGTGGAGGTGGGGGCGAAAAGGTGGTACGATATTGTTCGACTGGTAAGGACGGTGCACTGAGTGGTCGTAGAATCAAACGAACAGGTCGTGATTCCATTGGGTGACAACCAGAGCATACTGTTACGACCCGCTAGACTCTTCGGAGTGTGAGGATACGTAAACACGGTCGACTTCTCTTTTCGAGTCAGGGCAATTAAGTCCTTTACTCAGGGACGGAAGCCTCGCCTAAATATCACTACAAGAGTAGTTCGGAGGGGTTTTATACTAGGACGGTACCATCGTTTTCGACTTCGTCCAAGGGTCAGGTTCGGCTCTTACGAGAGATTATAGGAGGATATGTTCGACTCACTCTTTCGTTGGAGCGTGTGTTGTTGATAATCCAAATAAACTCGATGCTGTGAGGTTGAGATTCTTGGAGCTTCGGTGAAGAATAAGATGAATATCCGTTACACAGGTTTTTATTTCTTCAACACAATACACCGACTCTAAGGTCACTATTTCGGTATACAAGTTCTGTCCCGATGAATTACAATTTTTGTACTTAGATTTATCGTACTCTAACTATCATGAATCCTCCGCAGATTCTTATGGCACTATTGGCAGAGCGATGTTGACTTTAGGTGGTGAGCCGTTAGTAGTTCAGAGTATAATTGTAACTGGTGCTTGTTAGAGAAACTGGCCTTTTTATATCAAAATCTCTGCATTCTTAATAGAAGAACAAAGAAATAGAGTGAACAGGAGAGGGGGCTCGATCCCTCCTAAGAGGCATAGCGGTGGGTTAGGCGCGTGCCGTCTTCGAGGGTTATGACTCAGTTCCCCGAAGGTTAAGTTTGGTGACACGTGTTCATCTTAGAAGCGTTAAGAGATTTAGGCGTTGGGAGTTGTGTCGCTCTGTAGTGGGGGCATCGTGGGAAATCGGACCATGGAAAAGTGTCGCGTGCCTCTTCGTGATGTTAAGAAGGGGTTCCATATTGTGACTGCGCATGCGTCTTAGAAGGAAGAAGGGAGATCCATGTTTTAATTAGTCAGTTCCGTGCCCTTCTTTTTAGATAAGGCTGCTGAGAATTCTTTATATTTCGCCTGCGCATGCGTTTAGAGGAAAGAAGGGGGATCTATGTTGTAATTAGTCAACTTCGTACCCTTCTTCTTAGATAAGGTTGCTGAGTTCTCTTTATATCTCGACTGCGCATGCGTTTTACCGGAAAGAAGGGGGATCTATATTCTAATTAGTCGGATTCGTGCCCTTGGAAATTTTAAGGAATCCGATTGATGGGGGGGTGTCGAATCTGCGAGTTAAGTAAGCGGGGGCAAGGTTTTAAAAGGGGTAGCGCGGAAGCATTAGGTCTAGTCGTGGTGCAGTGTTTTGTGAAGTGAAAAGTGCTTGGATTGTAACAATACCAGTGGAGACGTACTGTTTTGCACTGGTGGCGATGGGCTTGGAGACAAAGAACTATATAATGAATCACTAGAAGACATCGGAGATGGAATTTGGATAAAACCTGGAGGTGACTGTGAAATGGTTCTAAACCCATTCAGCAGTTGGTTTGTCAAATCACCAAGGATCTGTTTATGGCTGTCGAGCATCTGTTGTAGCAGTTGCGTTTCAAATTCTCGCTGTTCTTTCATTATTTTGCTTAGAAATGTTTGTTGTGTCTGCAAAACTTCATTCTGTAATTCTTTGGCATTTTCTTTGGCAATGTTTGCATAGTTATAGATGACATTTTGAAACGATTGTCCTCTCTTTTTTTCCCCAACATTTCTTAAATTCGCAGCTCTGCCCTGTTGACTGTTCGTCTCTGTTATTTCTCCACTGAATGTCCTAGGCGAACAGGGTCTGCTTTCATTTTCTTCAAAAATAACGTTATCGCACTCTTCCTGAGATCGCGAAGGCTGTTCAGGATCCTTTGAGCACCCGGGCATAGCTCCATCCCTTACATCCGGCAAATTGTCGTACATGCTATTGTCTACAACCATAATGCCAAAATATTCATAGTCTACATAATAAAGTAAAAATACAAATGCTTTAATTATCGTAATTACAGTGCTGAAATTTTTATCACATGAACATACCAAGTGCGTCACTTCCTTCTGCATCATACACTTCTGTTGAATCTATTCCTTCTTGACTGGATATCGGACGGTCCCCAAGAAGTTCCTCCATTTCATCGAAGTATAGGAATCGGATACGGCAGTTACCAGCACCGCTCTTTCTCAATGTTTTTTTGCACTGATTGTATTGCACTAATTTAAAATTAGATAAGTAATTCGATGATGTAACAATATCGAATAGTTTTTCTAGCAAAAATGTTACATTTAACGTACTTCTTAAGGTTTTAAATCTCATTTGTATCTGTTTGCTTGTTTTGACATAACCTCTTTTTTCCATCAATGGTTGTAGGTGGGAGAAAATTTCTTCCGAGCGAAAGCGTTTCCCATCCAAGTTTTTCATCACTTTTCTATCACGCACTAATTCCAAAAAATTTTTAGTCTCCTCAATATCCCACGAATCTCTTTTTCTCGTTGTTTTTTTCATTTTCCTTTGTGTCGTTGTTGAAATATAAGCGTGATCTTAAAACTGTAGAATGCTCACGCCTTAGTAAATTTCATAGGAACTTTTTTGTTTTTGACGTTGCCGCTGCGGGTGTACTTAACCCGTACCGTTTACACGGACTTTTATTCCTCTCTTATTCCAGTTTACTAATTCTACACCCGTTGGCCGAGAGGAATAGGATAACTAGACCGGTCTAGTTATTCCGGGTGTTAAGTACCGTTTACACGCATTTTAAGACCGGTTTTTACTACATCGAGTGTTACTAACCCGGAATAAAAGCGCCGTGTAAACGTAGTCTATGACTTCATCATATTCAATGTAAAAAATGTAAATTAGTATTTGGTAAGAACCGATATGTGAAAAAAATCATTACAAATGAAATTGACGCTTTGAAAGAGACGCTACTGCATCTCTTGATAAAAGATCCATACAGAGTTATCAGAATATTTTTAAATATGTTACCTTCAAATGACTTTATATTCTTAAAAGTGGAGTCAATTCTTGGTTGAACAGAAGCTGGTCTATTCGACAAAGAAAAGCTCCCCGATGTTTGTGACTCTGTCACTGAAGGTGCTGGTGAAGAAGGGATATAATTATGGATCATTGAATTTGATTCCAGTGATTCCGATGAAAACATCGTTGATGCTGGTGATGGCGACGTTGGTAATTCCGCGATGGATCCCCCAGTCATATAATTGTCATTTACAAGGTCCTGAAATAAAAACAGATTAGATTAAAATACGACAAAATAAATAATAAACATTACGTGCGAATCCCGTTGGGAGGTTGAGCAGGACAGCACGTGCTGTGTAAACCGCGACTCTGCATAGCAGATTTTGGTGAAAAAAGAAATCAAAGAAAGCAAGAGGTGCGGAAGAAGGAAAGAGGAAGTGAAGAGGAAGCAGTGGTGATAATAAGAATTGTGAAAGGAGGTGAGATGAGTGAGGTGGAAGGTGATAAAGTTAGAGCCGGTGCAAAGGAGGTTAGGAGTGACGGTGACGAGGTAAGGCGAGGAGGCGGGGAGCACGGAAGCCGGACGAGCGAAGCAGTACACAAGCGCCGCGGCATAAGGTGGAACCGCGTGGCTGAATCGGAGGGTAAGGAAGGGCAGGTGGACGGGGTGACCGATAAGGAAGAACGCGAAGACAGAGAGATGGCGATAAGGAAGAGAGGGCGTCCGAAGAAGAAGGAAATGAACAGGGACGTGAGAAAGTGTTTTGGCGTGATTGGATCACCGGGTGGGGGAAGCGTAACGCAGTCGCCACCGGAAAAGAAGAGTAGGAATGAAGAAGGAAATAAAGACGAAGGGATCGAAGAGGTGAATAGCGAGGAAGAAGATGAGAAAGAACAAGGGGACAAGGAGGATGAAAGTGGAGTGGAGGGGGAAGGGATGCTGGAGGCGGAGCAGCAGAATAATCCAGGGGAAGTATACACGTGGATGAGAGGAATACACGAAGCTGAGATGAGGATGAGAAGGGTGATGAAGAATAGTTTGGAAGGATCGGAAAGGCGACTCAAGGACTGGTGGTGGGGAGAAATAAATAAAATAAAAGAGGAATGTGAAGCTGAGGGGGTAGACAAGTGCGAGGAGTGCAAAAAAAAAGATGGAAGGAAATCGAGTTGTATAAAGGCACAATAAAGGAAATGAGAGAAAGCGCAGAAAAGGAGAGGAGGGAGTGGAGGGAGGAGAGAAGGCGGCTCCTAGACACAATCGTCAGGATGGAGCTGAGGAGGGAGGAAAAAGAAAGGGTGGATGCGAAGAGGAGCAGATTGGAATTGAAGGCGAGCAGGCGAGAGGAGAGAGCGGTGGTGGTGTCAAGGTCACTAGCAGAAAAGCAGGGAAGACACGGAAATGGAGCGCCAGCAGGACGTGGCGCAGAAGGTGTAAGACACGAGGAGGAGAATGGAGGGCGTGGCAAGGAAAAATCTGACTGGAGAATAGCGAGAGGAGAGAGAGGAAGGATAGAGGAAATAGATGGGAACAATAACAGAACGAAGGACGATGAGGCGGAGAATCAATGGAAAATTCTGAAGGGAAAGCCGATGGCGCTGAATGAGCAGGAGTGGAGAGAGGAAAGAAGTAGAAGGGAGAACCGTCGGAATAATGTCCAAATTAAGGCAAAGGAGTGGGAGGGGATGAAGAAGGGTGAAGCGGTGAGGTTGATATGTTAGAAGAAAAATGAAGGCAGCAAATAAGAAAGTACTGTGGATCGACGACGATCTAACAAGAAGGCAGGTCGAGGTATAGAGGTGGCTATGGGCAGTAGCGAAGCATGAAAGGAGATACGGGAGGCAGGCCGAGATGAGATATATGAAGATATGGCTAGAAGGAGAATGGTGGGGATGGAGCGAGAGGAGAGGGGACATTGAAAGACTGAGGACGGAGCAGAAAGGGCTGCAGCCCTTTCGGACGGAGAGAAGGAGTTGGCGTACAGGATGAGGACCGAAATCGCGGGGAAGGAAGAGAGAAGAGGAATGACGCAGAGTGGAGCGGAGCAGAAGAATGTGAACAGCCCGGGGAAAGGAGAGGGAACTCTGAATTAAAAATAATAGTGTGGAACGTTGCGGGAATATACAAAATAGGAGATGCGTGGGAGTTTTTGGAAGAGGCGGACATGGTTATCTTGCAGGAGACGTGGGTAGAGAAAAAGGATGAGGGAAAAGCGGAGGAATATATGAGTAAGAAATTCAGGTGGGGTTTTAAAGCAGCAGTTAAGGATAAACAAGTAAGGAAGGGTAGAGCAAAGGGAGGACAGGCGGTGTGTATAAGACTGGAGAATGAGAAAGAGTGTGGGAAATAAAGGAGTGGGAATTTGGGCTAACAGTCAGTAACGACGATATGAGGAAAAGAACGGCAATTATTACAGTGTATAATAATGTCGGAATGAGAAAAATAGAAAAAGAGTTGGCAGGGAGAATAATGGAGGAGGCGAGAAAGAAAGAGAGAGTGTTGATTACTGGGGATTTTAATGCAAGGATTGGAGGGGAGCAGGCAGTGAATGAGGAAGGGGGAAAGGAAGACGAAAAAGAAAGAAGAAGGTCACGGGATGAAGTGATAAATGCGGAGGGAAGAAGATTGTTGCGCTTATGCGAAGATATGGGATTGAAGGTGATAAACGGGAGAACTAAAGGGAACAGAGAAGGTGGGATAACTTGGGGGGGGGGGGGGGGGGGGAGTGCTGCGGTACAGTGATCGATTATGTAATAGCATTGGACAGGGGGGGGGGGGGGGGAGATAAAATGGTTGGAAATAAGAGAGAGAGAATGGAGTCTGATCACCTGCCAATAGTCTTCGCGATGGAAGATATCAAAAGGGAAAAAGGTAAAGGGGAGGGGGAGGAGAAGGAAGGGGGACAGGAAGGAATAAGACTTATCTGGAATGAAGAGAACTCGGAGAAGTTTGCTGAAGAAATACGAAAGGAAAGTGTGAAAGGAAAAGGGTGGCAAGGGCGGGAGGGGGTCAAAGAAAAAATACTGACGGCGGCGGGGAACGCAGGGATGAGGAAAGGATGAGGAAAAGGATGGAAGGAACATTTTGAGGGGTTACTGAACGGGGGGGAGGATGCGAGAGGGAAGAGGGGCGAGGAGGAATCAGAAAAGGGTGGAAGGGAAGGAAAGGGGAAAATGGGGGAAGACGAAATAGGGAAAAGGGAATTTTATGAGGAATTCAGGAAGAAGGAGGTGGAAAAAGCGTTGAAGGGAATGAAAAATGGGAAGGCGGCAGGGGAGGACGGGATAAGTGTAGAGTTTTTGAAGGCGCTGCCGGAGGTAGAGAGGGAGGAATTGGAGGGGGAGGATTAGCAAGAGGATGGGAATCGGCTAGGATAGTGCCAATTCATAAGGACGGGGATAGAGATAGGGCGGAGAATTATAGAGGGGTATCACTATTAGATGTAAGGTATAAGGTGCTAACAAAAATCATGACGGATAGACTGAGCAGATGGATCGAAAGGAACAAAAAACTGAAATAGAGTCAAGCGGGTTTCAGAAAAAGTAGAGGTACGAGGGATCAAATTTTCACGCTAAACGCCATAATTAATAAGAGGTTAAAGTCGAAAGGGGGGCAGTTGTACGTAATGTTTATTGATTTCAAGGCGGCGTTTGACAGGGTATGTAGGAAAATACTTGTGACAAAACTAGAAGAGAAAGGGATAGAGGGAAGAATGTTAGAGACAATTAAGGAAATTTATAGAGAAACCAGGGCAGAGGTACAGATTGGGGGAAAAGTGACAGAAGGATTCTGCACGAAGCTGGGAGTGAGACAGGGGTGTGCATTAAGTGCGGTGCTTTTCGATCTGTACGTAGACGACCATGAGGATAAGTGGGTAAAAAAGAATGAGGGGGGGGAGTGATGGGAAGGGAGAAAATATTCGCGATAAAATACGCGGATGATATGGCGGCGGTAGCGGATTCGGCGGAGGGTCTGAGGAGCATAGTAGGAGACCTGGCAACGGAAAACAGAATCGAGATAAATGTGAAAAAAACGAAGGTCAGATCTTTAGTAATGGAGGAAAAAGAAAAAAGGGAGAGGAATGGATAATCGAGGGGAAAACGGTGGAGGTAGTGAACCAGTTCAAATATCTGGGGTACTGGTTCATGTGTAAAAATTCAATATGGCTGCATGGGAAGAAAATGATGGGGAGGGCGCAAAAAGCGATGAATAAGGTGTGGGGAGTATGGAAGAGGGCAGGAAGGGACATTATGGAAGAAAGACTATGTTATACCTCTTAGACACGTAGGTAGGAGCAGGGGCGATATATGGAGTAGAAGTGTGGGGACTGGGGAGATTGGGGTATTTGAAGGAATAGAAAGCAGGTACTGCAAGTTAGCGTTGGGGGTCGACAGAAATACGCCAAATTATATATGGAGAAGGGAGCTTGGGGTGGTTACTTTCGAGTATAGAATAAGGGAAAGGGCCTTGAGATACGTAAAGGAGGTGGCTAGGATGGATGAGGCAAGGTGGCCAGCAATCTGCCTACGGGAAGAAATCAGGGGGATTAAAAATGGGAGCCCGTCAAACTGGGGGAGGGGTTTGATGAAAGTGGTGCAGGAGATGGGGATAGAAAAGGTAATAGAGTTAATATGGGAGAGAAAGGATGGAGCAGAGATAGAGGAAAAAATAAAGAAAGGACTGGAAAGATTGAAACAGAAAGGATTAAGAAAGGAGGAGGAGAAGATAAATCGATCGTCATACAATAGCAACTATAAGCATATTTGCAGGAATGAGGAGGCACCGTGGAGGTATTGGTCGAAAGAGGGGGTGAAGTGAAGGAATGAGGAGGTGTGGGCGAGAATGAGATGTGGAAATATCGGAAGAGCAGGAAAGAAAGGGGAAAAGGAGTGGATATGCCGAATATGTGGAGAGGTAAACGAAACGTTGGACCACCTAATAGCCTGCAGGAAAGGCTGGGAGAGGGTGACGGAAAAGACGAGGAAGGCAGCAGAGGGGTGGTTGGAAGGAGTGGATAGCTTGGCGATAAGAGGGGAAATAATAAATATGTTAGGGGGGAAAATAAAAGAGGACATATGTACATATTTTAGAGAAATAGAAGAGGAATGCAAGAAGAATGAGAGGGAGAAGAGAGAATGCGGACTGCTAGAGATAAGAAGTGTGACGGGTGTTTGTAAAAAACTTATGTAAAAAGTTATACAAATAAAACTGGCTTATATATTGAAACGTGTTGGCTCAGTTTCATTAATATTTTGGTTCGGGATGTCGAGCGGAGAATAAATAAATGTGGTCCTAGGTAGAATTCTCTTTTTAGTTTATTTTTATGCCTCGATTACATGCCTAGATAATGTAGTGGAACTGTTTTATCTTAGACTTCGATTAGCGTGATAAGTAGTACACACTGGTTATTATGATCTCGATCATTGGTTTTGGCGCGGTATGCGTCGGTCGAGTTTCGGTGTGTTTATGTCTTAGATCAACATGGCGCTTGCCCTGTCTTGACACTTCGTGTGTTTACGTGTCTCGGCGTTCGTTTCTCGCCGAGTTTCTTACTTATTTCTCTGTGCGTGAAGTGATTTGTGCTTTCCCAGGGTTCGGTAAGTACCGAAATTATTGTACGTCGCAGGAAGATTTATATTTTTTTCTTTTAGGTCCCTGATGTTATTTTTACAACGACTCTTGTTCGCCTTCGCGTCGGTGCTTGCTGTCGGACGCTGTCTCACCTGGTCGATCCCGGAGTCCTTGCCTCGACTGATTTCCACCGTACACGAGGTAAATTTTTAATACTCCGTCCTTTGGAACTACTCCTTACTTCGTAATTTACAAGTTAGGCTTATAGTGGGTTTACCGTGTATCAGTCGAGATTCCCTCCTTGCTGCTCGTGGCAGTAATTTGGGCGTCGAAAGATATCGGTTGTTCCCCTGCTGACGGTAAGTTTCTGAAGGTCCCAGTTGGTAGCTGGATCGCCTATTTATATTGTTATTCTTAACTATTTGTTTACGAGAAGCGTAGCCCTCTTACGATTGTTGATTAAACTAATGTTATAAATTTCTGTTTCAGGTTTATTCGTCTCAATATATAATAAACATTACGTACAAATAAATATCTTAAGGTATTCACTTACCGAATTATTTGTTTGTTGCGTTTTATTAATTGCGCCAGTCATATTTTTGATAATTTTTTACTTTACTTCCGAATTATGGGAATGCTTGCGGATCAAATGGGTTTTTAAATTTGTGGTATTGCCACCGCATCCACCAGATTTGACCTCAACTGAACAAATCTTGCAAATACCACCAATAGAATTTTTTATGAAAAAATGCCATACAGGACTTGATTTTTTTGCTGTCGGTGCCACTAAAATAAAATATCGAAACATAATCTTGTCTTTTTATACAAATTTTTCGAATATAGATATATAAATTTGGAAAAAATTAGGTTAGGTGAAGTTATGTTCGATGTTTATGAAATTAGTGATGAAAGTAAAAAATGTACCTACTTTTTTCACTTCTCAAAACCAATTCACCTCAACACTCAAGGTTCAAGGGTTTTATAATAATGAGGAAACAGGAGCAGGTATCGACAAAAATGCTGTTGAGGGAAGTAAATGAAAGTGCATGAGACGAGCATAAAAATACCACAACCAATACATATCAAACATAATATTTCTACAATGTACTCTTATAATTCTATACGTACCTAATATTTTATGTAATGATGCGATCACAATCACTAACAGAACAATTTTACTTGAAGAAAAACTCGTTGAATGTTGAGCAAACGTAAATACGTAAATGTGGTTCAATTCCAGTCTTGTTTCAATCCTCCTATTTATTCCTAGACGGTGGAAACTCGCAAAGTGCAAGAACCGGACATAACTTCAACGCAGCGCGCGCAGCGGCAGAATCGCAAATAAGCCTATAGACCTTTAGGCCGGATAGGCCCCACTAGATTCGATTCTAAGCATGAAGGATCGATTCATGGAAGATCGAAACAATAAAGAATCGATTCAAAAGATCGATTTTTTGGACCTCATGGATCGATCTTGGCAGAATCGAATCGAGATCGCCCATCCCTAGTCGAGTCTAGGAGAGCTATGTGAACGGTACACTTACGAGCGATCGGAATTAGGCGGTGAAAATAGCTGTGTGTGTGTAGAGAGGACGGACTATGTGCTAAGTGAAACAAACTGCGTGAGATCCCTGTAAAGCGAATGAGTAACTGAGTGTGCGAGAGCTAGAGACAACGTATAGGTAAATTCAGACTAAGTGAACTCTGAGTGAGACAATAGTCGCCAGTATTAATCGTCGAAACACTCTTCTATATATTGTGACGAGCTCGCCGACCTGTAAAATTTCGTCTAAAACCGGCAACGAGCTACCAGTCCAAAATCACTGATGACGCCCAAAATAATCTACTTCCTCTTCTTCTCTCTAATTCTACCGGTTAGGCGCCAGGTGTTTGTATCTACCCCTTAACACCAAGGGTTTTATCGTCCTCAACGTACTGTCTTTTCGCACAGCTAGCAATAGGGAAGGGGGGAATTCGAAGGGCGAACATTGACAATTATTACGACTATGACAAAATAACGGGTGAGCAATTTTCACAAGAAATTTTTTTGTTAACAAGTTATTCAACAATTATTTATTACATTCTTCATTTGGCAATCACGACAAGACAATTTCGTATTTTTCTTATTCTAATTATTAACTACTCGTTCATCTGATCTGCGAGGGAGACACAGCGGCTTTCTGGTGACGCCGGAAAGCACAGCTTATTACTCGGGTACGCGAGGGGGGTGCGTGACGGGCACCCTCTGCCACCTCACACACGACCTCGGAGTTGTCGCTCGGGGAATAAAGAAACTGCACCGCGTGTGCCTACCTTTTTCGTTGCCGCTCGTTCTCGACGTCGCGCAGCGTTCCTCAGCGTCGATCCTCTCTCTCTCACTCTCGCGTATCCGGCAGTCTCCGACTCTCGCGGTCTCTCTCACACGCTCAAAGTCTCACTCTCCCGATCGGTATCCAATTTCTCATTACTCTATCTTATTCGCAGTCCAAATCTTAACTCTCCTTTCTTTCTCGCATTCAAAATCTAACCCTCCATCCGAGATCTCATTGCTAACTCTCCTAATTTCTATCGCGCTCGCTACAGGCTCGCGCGTTCTCCTCGCTCCCTTATTCCCCTATCGGCGAAGGTGGGGGCTCTCGCGACGATCGTCCATGGATCGCCGGCACAGCCATCTCTCTTTCCGTCGTTCCTCGGGCAGCGTCGCTCTCTCTCGTTCGTCCGTTACCGTCGACGTTTCGCGGACCGCTCCCTGAAACCGACGAAATCCTCGCCGACAGTGTTGTTCTTTTCTCTTTCTCATCACCACCGGAGCGAGGCGTCGCGACTCTGCTGGTTTCTTTTCTCGCTCTAATATTCGTTTAGAATATTCCTCGACAGCGCGATTGAGAGGAGAGTACTGCCTCGTCACAATATATATATATATATTACTTTACATTATTCAATAAACATATTCTATTCGATATTACGGTCTTCCTTCGTTTCTTGTGTGTGTGTGCGAATTTAACATTACTATTTCTCAATATATGAGAACTATATCTGGTAGTAGTTATAACGAAGACGATCGAGAATTGTTGCCAAATTTTCTCAAAACAAACCGTAATCTTAAAAATAAATCGATTGAGACTGATATTCCAAATATTCCAAATATAGATTATCATAGTATTGTAATAAACGCTACGCAAATCAATATTTTGCACCACGTAGCTGGATATCTCATTAGAAGTATTAGAAAAAACGAAAAATGTTGCACACGGTGCATATTGTATACTGGTAATTTCAAGCCAAGTTTCTTGAGTTATAATAGACTAACACTTTTAAGATGTTATAAAGATAACACATTATTTTTTGTTATAAAAGAACGCTTAATTTTTTCATTGTGATGGAAAAAATTTTGAGAGCATTCATGAGTCATATGAAATCATATAGTAATATTAATTTGCGCAAACTATTTATTTCTAAGTTCGAAACAATTCCTTTTTTTTACCTGAGTGTCATCAATTAAAAACAAAAATTATTCGAAGGTTTAATGCATTCAGATTGAAAGTATACTCAACAGAAAAGCGAAAAGTTAATAATAATAATACTTATGCCAGTAAAGGAGCGCAGTGACTCAGTGGATAGAGCTTCGGGTTCGCACGCAGCGGACCCGGGTTCGATTCCCGCAGCCGACACCAATGGAAAACAAATTTTCTACGTGTTTTTTCTGCAATCCTGGCGGTTCGGATTCCACCAAAACAAATACCCAACAAAACCTCACTGTGATGAGTGGGGGATAGGTGCTCGGCTGTGGTGCTCCCGCAAGGCGGTTCTCATCGCGCGGATAGTGACGCCTTGGTCGGGCACGGGCAACCCATAGCATTACAGGTGAGGAGGTGCCGGCCCTAGGCGACTCTAGTGGACGTGCTTGAGTTTACTCGCATTGACGCTGGGCGAGACTAGGTACGTACCGACCTGTATCGGCGGAGGTTTTCTGCAGTTTCCCTCCGTCCATGGCGAATGCGATACAGGGAGAGTAAAGAGAATGCGAAGCGCCTGCAGCCGTCAGAGCAAGGGGGTGACAGAGAGAGGGAAAGAGAGAAAGAGAGACGACAGATTGTAAAAACTCGAGAGGGTGTGCAAGTAAAACTCCCACAAATAAAAAAAAAATACTTATGCCAGTAAAACGATGGCGATGCATATACGCACAAAATAATAGCGTACGGGTCATCATGCTTGTTTATTTGGGATTACATTTACTTTAGGTTATTTTCTTCCATTGCTTTTTGTTATTTGCGTTATGTATTTGAAAATTTATCGAGTTATATTACGTTGTTTATTTTTATGTTTAAAGAAATAAAAAATTAATATGTTTATCAAGTAAACTTGAAAATATCATCTTTGTGTTATAACCACACATTTGTTTCAGATCATGTACATAAAAGGATCATTGAAGAATCTAAAGAATTAATAAATTGTGCATATTTCAAAATGTGTACTTGACGATTTATTTCATCGTGAGCAAGGTATGGTGGATGAACCACATATATATTCTATTAAATGATTTTTTTTAATTGCATTGTATATTGTATTGTATAATGGTTTATTGGTTCCCCTTAGGGTTACAATGACTTTCGTTTCCTTTCTCGTTTGTACATTTTCTTACAGTCTTTGTTTCGTATTTACATGTTTTCCTTATTCTACTTTTTACATTGTCCTTATTCTATCTTATTTTATCTTATTCTACCTTATTTTCTAACTGCTCCCGCCCCTGCTCTTACTCTCATCTTTATTTGTTTATCTCTTTGCCGCTTTCTTGTTTCTTTGTTCTTTCTGTGTGCCTTCTTAGCCTCCTTTTCTCTCTCTTCCCTCTCTCTCTCATTATTCTGTCGCTCTTACATTACCTTACATTTATCGCTCGCCTCTTAACCGTTTTTTTTTCTACTCCTTTCTCCCGCTTTCGTCGACTTCCGTTTCCGCTTCATTCATTCCTTCCTACTCCTCTCTCGCTTCTTTCTACCTCTCTTTTTTCCTCTTCTCCTCCACCCTTCCCCTCCTCCTTTCTCGTCTAGAATTTCCCTTATTCTTTCTCCTATTCCTCTCTCCTCCTCCCCTTCTCCTCCACATCTGTCTAGCATGTGCTCCCACGTCTCCTCCTGTTCCCCGCATATCCAGCACGCTTTCTCTTATTCTGTTCCCCAATAATGTCCTCCTCTCATTTCATTCCCTAGTCTAAACCTCACTATCCTCTTGTATCTTTCCTCCTGCCATCCTGCTGCTAAGTATTTTTGTACCTCTTCTATTACCACTTCTCTGTACCATCCATTGTATCTGGAGTTTGCTATGATTTCTCCTCTCTCCTGTGCTTGTCTGTCTTTGTCTCTCTTTTCTGTTTCCACGTATGCCCCTTTGCTTTCTTCTCCTCCCCTTCTACCCTGCTGTTTTACCCTCTTCCTCTTCTTCTCCCATTCCGATACCTCTTCGCCTTTTGCTTCTCTCTTTTTGATCTCTTCCAGGCATAGTCTTGCCAACTCGCTTCCTTTTCCTTCTTCTAATTTCTCTTCAAACTTCCACGCTCGTCTTCCTGCCCTTATTCTTATTTTTTCCCTTTTCGATTCTTCTCTTATCATGTACCCTGGTGTTCTCCAATCTACTCCCATCGTCCATCTTATGTACCTTTCTTGGGTTTTCTCCATTTCTTTTCTCTCCTTCCACCCCCTTATTTCGGCGCCGTACCCCATCACCGTCCAAACCAACGTGTCGAACAGCCACATTCTCCTTCTCCAGTTCCTTTCAAATTTTCTTTTCCCTATTCCCCATACCTGCCTCATTACCGCTCCTGCCTTGTTTACCCTATCCCTTATCTGTGCTTCGTGCCCTCCGTTTCTTTTGAATATATACCCTAAGTATTTAAACTCTTTTACTTCTTCCAGCCTTTCTCCTCTCCATGTCCATTCTATGTTCTTCTTTCTCCCACCTCCTTTCCTAAATCTCATCACTTTCGTCTTTCCCACATTTACTTCTAGCTTATTTTCTTCCACGTATTTCTCCATCCTCCGTATCATGCCTTGCATCCTCTCCTTATCCTCTGCCAGCATGACTACGTCGTCCGCGTATGCCAGCGTGCAGATTCTTCTCCCTACCACCTTGATTCCCCCTCGCCGCCCTTGCTGCAAGTTTTCCTCCATATCCGCGATTAGTACGTTGAACAAGGCTGGGCTCAATGGACACCCCTGCCTTACCCCTTTTTCTATCCAGAATTTCTCTCCTGTTTCTTCTCCCACCTTTACCCTGCTTGTCGTCTCCCTGTACACCTCTTCTATCCTTTTCCTTAGTCCTCCTCTCACCCCTCTCTCCTGCAGTGCTGTCCGTAACGTCTTTCTGTCTACTCTATCGAATGCTGCCTTTAGATCGATGAATGTCGTAATCAGTTTCCCTTGTTTCTTGTTAATCTCCTTCCCTATTATATAGTTTAGTGTGTATATGTCGTCTATCGTCCCTACTCCCCTCCTGAATCCCGTTTGGTTCATCGGTACTATCTGTTTCCTTTCCACCTCTTCCTCTAATCTCTTCCCTAGCATTGTTGTATAAATTTTGTACAGTGATGGCATCAGTGTCACTCCCCTGTAATCTTCTGCCTTTTTTCCTTCTCCTTTCTTTACTATCGGCACTATTATCCCCTCCTTCCATCCCTCTGGCCATCCTTCTCCTCTCCACACTCTCTTGCAGACTTCCCACACCATTTCTACTGCCATCTCTCCTCCGTACTTCCATGCCTCGTTCGGTATTTCATCGTTTCCCGTCGCTTTTCCTTCTCTTATCTTCTTAATCGTCTCCCTTACTTCCTCCTTACTCAATTCTTCTTCGCTGTCTTCCTCTCTTTCTATTTCTTCCCCCTCGTTCCCTCCAACTTCTATTCCTCCCAGAGGTCTCATGAAGTGTTCCTTCCACTCCTCCTTTCCTATACTGTCGTTTACTCTTTTCCTGATTTTCCTACCCCTGTTCACTATCTCCCATACCTTGTTTTCTGTCCTTGCCTCCGCTATCTCTCTTATTATCCTCTCTCTTTCTTCCTCTTTATTCATTTCACACCATTCCTTACATCGTCTCTTTTTCTCCCTGTACATCTCTCTTGTTCCCTTTTCTTTCCTGTACTTTCTTAGTTCCTTTCTTACCTCTTCTTTTTTCTTTTTCCCTTCCTCGTCGTCCCACCACCCACGCCTTTTCCTTGTTTTTTCCATTCCTCCGTTTTCCTCTCCTCTCTTCATGGCCCTTTTTATCCTTTCTTCTATTGCTCGAATTGTCTGTTCCTCCCCTTCTGTCGTCTCTTTCTCTAGTCCTGTCTTATATTCCTCCTTCATCCTGTCCGTCCATTGTCCGCTTCCCACCTTTCTTTCTCTTCTTTTCTCCATTTCTTTCTTTACCTTTCCTCTCCTCATCGTTACTATTAGCGGGTGGTGGTCTGATTCTATTCTATCTCCTACTATTATGTTTTTCACTCCCTCCCTTGTTCTTTCATCCCCCAGCACATAATCTATTACTGCCCCCCCCCCCCCCCCCCAGTGAATGTAAACTCTCCTTGTCTGTCTCCTTCTATATTTCCATTCACTATTTCCCATCCCACTTCTTCTAACATCCTTATCAATTTGTTCCCCTCTGCATTTACCTTCCTATCCTTTGAGTTCCTTTCCTCTTCCTCCTCTTCCTCCGATCCCTTTACTCTCCCTCCTTTCCTATCCGTCCTCGCATCGAAATCCCCCCCCCCCCCCCCCCTATTATCACTCTTTCCTCTTTCCCTTGTTTTTCCATCCGTCCTCTGACTTCCTCTAGTTTGTTGTCTATGTCTCCGTTTATATATATTCCTACTACTTCCCACACTTCTCTCTCTACTTCTATTCGTTTCGTTATTATCCCTTCAGTCTCCTTTTCTTTCTCCCTTTCTTCTACTTTTATCCCTTCTCTTATTCCCATTATCATACCTCCCATGGCTCTTCCTCTCTTGTTTTTCTTTTTCGCCCATTGTTTTTCCCACGTGTATCCTTTCGGTAGCCTTTCTCTTATCCTTTCCCATCCTTTTTCCTCTACCCACGTCTCTATTAGTGTTACCACGTCCCATTTTCCTATCGTTTCCCAAAATTCTTTGTCTTTATTTGTTAATCCTGCCACATTCCAGAATACTATCTTCAATTCCCTTTCCTCGTTCTTTTTGTCCTTTTTCGCTTTTCCCTTTCCTTGTTCTTCCTTCTCCCCTGTCTCTCTCCCCTTGCCTTTTTTTGTGGCTTTCTTCTTCTTTCCTCCTTTGTCTGACCTTATCCTTTCTTCCTCCCTCCTTCCCCCTTCTCCTCGTTTTTTGTCCTCTCCTCTCCTCCTCCGGCCTTCCTTCTCCTCCCTCCTTTCTCTTATCTCTCTTCTCGTGTCCTTTGGTCTCCACCTTGCCCTTCCTCTTTCATCTCTCAGGTCCTTGCTTTTCTCATCCTATCTCCACCATATCCCCTGCAACATAATCTGTCCTTGTTCTACCCTGACTCTTTCTCCTTTTCGCAGCTCCTCTGCCCATATTTCTCTTAGATTCCATTGCTTTTTTAATTCCTCCCTTGTCATTTCGCTTTCTATCCTTTCCTTTCGTCCTCTTAGTCTCTTCTTTTTTTCCATTACTTCTCTCTTCCCTTCCATGTCTTTCATTTCTACCTTTATCATCCCCTCCCTTCCTTGTTCCCTGTTAGCTCTTTTCTAGGAACTGTTGGAAAAGGGTTAAATAAAATGAATTACTGTGAACAAAATTATCTTTCTTTATTATAGCTAGTAGGAACTGAATAATACTTGTACGTGCTCTCGCAGCAGAGGTACCGACAAGACTAAAAGAACATGGCCGCTTCTTCAGCGTGCCCGAGACAACGACTGAACACGCCCGACCAATCCCGACTCCGACTTTGGAATCACTCGTGCGCGCGCACATCGACGCTAGCCTCGCGTACAGTCGTCAACGGAAATTTATCTCGGGTACAGTGAGCGTGATAAACCCCCGTTCTCAACACTACCGCCGTGTGAACGTTCACTGCGCATTAACCCTAGTTTATCGCACAGCACACGAAAACGCTCACGCGGCAACGCTTTTGTGAAGATGTGAACCAACTGACCCTCGGACGGAACATACTTTACAATCATGTCCCGCTCTTCCACTCTCTCCCGAATGAAATGAAAATGCACATCGATGTGCTTCGTACGTTTATGATAAACAGGATTCTTAGCTAGCTGGATCGCGCTTTGGTTGTCCACATATAACCTCGGTTCATCTGCGCACGGATAATCAAGGTTACACAGTAACCGTTGTAGCCAAACAAGCTCCCGAGCTGCTGTCGACGCAGCGACATACTCCGATTCAGTCGTGCTTAGAGTGACTAACTTTTGCCGTTGCGACGACCACGATACAGCCCCGCCTGCCAGACAGAACACGAACCCAGTCGTTGACCTCCTTGTTTCAATGTCCCCCGCGTAATCCGCGGCCGAGAACCCCGTTAATTTCAACTGACTACCGCCATCTCCGTATTCTATACCCAGGTCTACCGTCCCACCCAGATACGCAAATACTCGCTTTACAGCCCGCCAATGATCCCGATTATGATTCCCAAGGAATTTGCTCACCGCGTTCACCGCATACGAGATATCTGGACGCGACACCGACGAGATAAAAACAAGTGAGCCTACAGCCTCCCGATACGGCACATTTGGCCTCTCATCCCCTTCGACAACCGGAGACAGTGCTATATGCGGATCCGCCGGTACACACAGAAACTTCGCGTCCGCCATTCCAAACTTCTCAACCGTTTTCTTTATATACGCGCTTTGGTGAATGCGCAACGACTTTTTCTCCCTATCACGCACGATCTGCATCCCGACGAAGACACTTGCATCACTAATCGTAATCTTAAACGCTTGACTTAACCGATCAATGACTAGCTCTAAAGTTTCTACTGAGTCCGCTGCAACCAAGCCGTCATCCACGAACAAAGCTAGATACATGGATCCACTCTCGCACTCGCCAACAAAAATGCACTTATCAGCCTCGCACTCGACGAATTGAAAATCGCTCAAGAAACTCGTAAACTTTTGATTCCAGCATCTCGGCGATTGCTTCAGCCCGTACAACGACTTCTCTAACTTGCACACCAACTCCGACGAGCACTTCCCCGACTGCCCGACCTCGAGTCCTTCCGGAAGCTCCATATAGATGTCCTCCTCGAGTTTCCCGTACAAAAACGCCGTTTGCACGTCGAACTGGCCAAGCTCCAAATCCCTCTGCGCCACCATAGTGAGAAACACTCTGAGTGAATCGTATCTCACCACAGGAGCGAAAGTCTCGTTGAAATCAATGCCATACCTCTGTTGAAAACCTCTCGCAACCAGTCTTGCCTTGAACCGATGCGATGTTTCCTCAGGGTTCGTTTTGACTCGGAACACCCACCGAGATTCGATGGTTTTCATGCCGAAAACCCGTGGCACAACCGACCACGTACGGTTCTCCTCGTGTGAGTCAAACTCCTTCCGAATAGCGACTGCCCACTGCGCGGCAACGCTTCCACTCGTAGCCTCGACATACGTACTCGGTACAATGTACTCTGCAACGTCGACCTCGTATCGACCCGATCGGTTGATCATCGCTCGATGCCTCAAACTTGCGAGTATTCCTCTTCCTCGCCCGCTTCCGACAGGCGTCGCGTCAATCGGATCCTCCGAAACGACAGCTTTCGTTTTTTTTCCAGCCAGCTGATCGACCTCCTGAACAGCCTCTTCCGGTTCCTCGACAACCACTTTGTCTTCAACCGGCACCGACACCGGAAGCAGTATCTCACGCTCATCCTCGACTGTCAAGTCAACCTTACCCTTTCCGACTCGTTCGTGAAACGAAACATTTCTCGATACGCTCACTTTTCGAGACTCGGTATCGTACACACGATAATTTGCCGAGTCGCCGTCGTACCCAACCAAAATAGTCTTTCTAGCACGAGCGTCGAACTTCTTCGTAAACATCTTTGGCACGTGCACATACGCCTCCGATCCGAACACCCGAAGATGCTGCAAGTCAGGCTTCTTCCCAATCCACGTTTCGTACGGAGTCTTGCTGCCCGTCCACACCGTTCTGTTAAGCACGTAAACAGCGCAATTTGCCGACTCCGCCCACAAGTTTAACGGAAGGTCTTTCGCAAGCAACATCGTCCGCGCACTTTCCACGATCGTCCGATTGTCACGCTCGGCCTTCCCGTTCTGCTCCGGAGTATACGGAGCCGTGTTCTCTTTTCGAATACCCCGTAACGCGAGATACTGTTCCATCTCCTTGTTACAGAACTCGAGCCCGTTATCCGACCGTAAAACTCTCACTTCTCGTCCGAATTTGTTCGCGATCAGCCGCTCGAAACGTTTAAATTTCTCAAAGACCTCCGATTTTCTTTTGAGAAAATAAATGTGTCGGAAACCACTCGCGTCATCCTTAAACGTCAGAAAGTACCTTGTGCCGCTCAGCGACTCCACAGACATCGGTCCACACACATCCGTGTGTATGACCTCCCCCGGCACTGTTGACACTTTCACGACCTCGCGCTGAAAAGCCGTATCGCTCCCGTATCGCGCGTTTGCCCACGTGGCCGAGACGCTCGTGCCACACGCTAAGATTCATCGCCGACACATTCGCCTCCTCGAGACTCCCCGGTTTAACGACTTTAAACAGCATCCGATAAATGTCATTATCCTGCTTAACACCGGCCGCAACCTCGACACCGTCGCGCACGATCACCACTCGATTTTCCCGAAACGTGACCTCGAACCCGCTATTAGTGCATACGCCAACGGAAAATAAATTTTTCCGTAGTTTCGGAACATAGAGCACGTTCTCAATGCTAGCATCTCGCCAGACACCGTTCAGTAATTTCTTTATCACCACCGTTTCAGTTCCCACGACGTCACACGCTCCATTATCGCCGAGTGATATCGACTCCCCGCCGCGACTGTCACGATAGTCGGTAAGCCACTCACGCCGATAAGTGAAATGCCTCGACGCGCCACTGTCGGTAAGCCACACTTCGCTCTGAACGGCTGACAAAATTTCTCTAATGGCGTCGCCACCGACTCTCGACGCGACACTGGCTTCGCCCCTCTCGCACACTCTGTCTGCGACGAACGCACAGTCACGTGACGACGACCCTTCTTCTCACGCTGACTTGAGCATTCCCGCGCGAAATGTCCCGTCTCGTGGTACCGATAACACACGATATCCTCCTTCGATTTTCTGTTTTTCTTCTTGAACGGCTCTTTCTTCTTGAACGTGTTTCTTTTCTTTTCCGCGGCTAACGCAGTTGCTGATTCCTCATTTCTTCTCAATTTTACATCCAGATGAACGAGCCTCGTGATCAACGTATCCACTGTCTGCAAGTCCGGATGCACGCTATCCCACGCAATATGAAACGCGTCCAACCTTGGAGCCATACTGTCCAGAATCTTGGCCATCAGCAGCCAGTCATCGACCCGCCAACCGATATCGTTCAGTAGCAGCGCCATGTTCTGCACCTTTGAGAAGTAATGCAAGGCGGTATCCCCTTCTTCCATCCGAAGCCCGAGGAAATTCTTGAGAAGACCGACTTTATTCGTCACTGATTTCTGCTCATGCAACGAACACAATTTATCCCACTTTAGCTTCGCCGTCCTTGGAGCCAGCACCGTAGCTTGTTGTTCGTCACTCAACGACGACATGATGATAAACCTCGCTGTTGCGTCATCATCCTCGAACTTTTCGTCAGCGGCCTCGTGGCCCAGCAACACCGTCGGCTTGGTTCTACTCCCCAGCACAACGTCCAGCACTTTGTCCATGCGAAATAACGCCAGCAACTGCTCCTTCCACCCTTGGGAATTCGAGCCATCAAAAACCTTCACGGCTTTTATTGCGATGCCCGTAGCCATCTCGGATACACTTTACACCCCGAGTCTTATCCACGACCACCTGTTCGCGTCTCACGAACAATGGCCGACTTCCGCCTCGTGGCTCACCCTTGGTCGCGCTCAGAAAATAAAAAAAACTCGCGACCACTTTCCACCAACAGTTATTCACGCAGTCATGGGTGATCTGGGCCCATAACCAGTTAGCTCTTTTCTAGGAACTGTTGGAAAAGGGTTAAATAAAATGAATTACTGTGAACAAAATTATCTTTCTTTATTATAGCTAGTAGGAACTGAATAATACTTGTACGTGCTCTCGCAGCAGAGGTACCGACAAGACTAAAAGAACATGGCCGCTTCTTCAGCGTGCCCGAGACAACGACCGAACACGCCCGACCAATCCCGACTCTGACTTCGGAATCACTCGTGCGCGCGCACATCGACGCTAGCCTCGCGTACAGTCGTCAACGGAAATTTATCTCGGGTACAGTGAGCGTGATAAACCCCCGCTCTCAACATTCCCATTTCCCTATTGCTGTTGCCTTTTCTATTCTTGCTTTTATCCCCAACTCTCCTATCAGCTTCCTTGCTGTTTCTCCTGGTTCCTCTCTCTCCACCTTTATTCTTTTCATTACTATGTTCTTCTTTATCGCTTCTTTTTCTTTTGCTTCTATTTTTCTTTCCATCTCCTTCATCCTCTCTTCCATGCCGTTTGTCTTCTCTTCTCTCTGCTCCCCCTGCTCTCCCTTCCCTCCTCTTGCTTCTATTTTCTCTATCTTCTTTTTTAATTCCTCTTTCTCCCTCTCATTTTCTTTCATTCCTTCTTTCATTTTCATTATTTCCTCCCCGATCTCTGCTTTTTCTATCTTCCATCTCTCTTCTTCTTTCTCTAGTTGAGCCCTTATTTGTTCGTTTGTTGTCTTTATTCTTCTTATTGCTTCCTCTACTCTGTCTCCTTGTCTCTTCGCTTCTTCTCTCCCTTTCCTCAACTCCTCTCTCATCCCCCTTATCATTTCTTGCAGCGCTCCTTCTTCCTGTTCCTCCTCTCCTCTCGCTTTCTCTGTTCTTCTATTCTTATTTCCTACTTCTCTTGCCCTCTCCTCTTTGTCCCTTTCCTCCCCTTCCTCTCTTTTCCTTTTCCATAATTCTGCTAAGTCTCCTATGCTGCCTGTGCTGCTCGTACTGTCCCTTCTCTGTCTTCCTAGCCGTTCCGCGTTTGTTTTCCTTCCTCTCTTCGCTCCGTCCTCCCCGCTTTCCATCGCTACCTCGCTCTTCTTCGTCTGTCTCGCTCCTATTGCCCCGGTATCTTCTTCTCTTTCTCTCTACGCTCACTGTCTCGGTCCCCCTACCTCCCCTTCCTTCTCTTACTTTCCTACCTGCCTTATCACTTGTCACTTTCTTTTCCTAATTCCTGTGCTCTGCCGTTTACCTCTCTACTCGTCCGATGGCAGCACCTTTCTTGCCGTTGTTCTGCGTTCTGCGTTCTTCTCTTTCCCACCTGTCGTGACGTCTTTTCTCTCTCTCTCTAACGTCTTTCTCTATCTCCCGCAATTTCCTAACCTCTTTCTCCTGCCTTTCCTTTCCTTCTTAATCCTCACCTTTATCCCTTCTTTTACTTTTCTCCCTACTCTTCCCTTTGTTCCTGTCACTCTGCCCCTCAGCCCGACCACCTTCTTTCTCACCTCTCCTGCTTTTTTCGTCAGTTTTGTTCACTTTCCCCCACGCACACGTCTCACACGTCCACTCTCTACCACGCCGGAAACGAAAGTCTGATTTTTTAAAATAATATTTGGATACTAAGTATTAAAATTCGATGATTTTTATTTTTACTCTGTAGTAGAATATTATTGATACGATTATTTACATTACCTTTTTATTTATATATACACAATATTTCGCAGTATTTTTTTACGCTGATCAAGTACATAGTTATTTCTAATATGTTGTATTATTTTTTTTATTTATACATACGCTTTATGGAATATCCATCTAATTTTTTACAAAATCTGCATTTGTACTTTTACACTTATTAATGTAAAAATATGTTTTTCAATAAATTGACTCCTACCCAAAATGATACGTGATTATTTATTTATATCCTTTTCAATCTGTTAAAAATGAATTTATCAGACCTGCGATTCTATAACTTATTATGGCACAATATCGGCATAATTGTTATCGCTGTCAGTGTACAACACTTTTCGTGTAAAAACACACCGATAACGATACCAGAACTGCATAACGAGTTACAGAATCATAGTAGAAAGTACATAAATGATCTTTCGCATTTACATATGCTTGGAATAAGCTTTTGAAAGTCGCGCGTAATTTTATCCATTTGATCTGAACATGGCGGCTTCCGGCTTATCGGCCACACTCTTCCTAGACCCACTCTATCCGCGATCGGCTAGTTGTCTGTTCTTCCTTCTCTCGTCGACCAAGATGGCTGCCGCCAGTTGTTTTGACAGGTACAATGTCGAGAGTCGTGTTTGTGTTTCGTTGATTTTTCGTCAGGTAAGAATCAATCTGCTGTTCTCTTTTTCCTTTTTTTTCTCTTGTTTGAATTCTGAGTGTTTTATACAAGTTTGTCTTCAAGGATGAGGTGAGTATGATTATGTTTGCTTTTAAATTTTTCTAATAAAAGTTCCTTATTACAGGTGATTTAGAGGAATTCTTATTCCTATCGTGGACTTTGGTGTAGCGATCGTAGTGGTCTGATGCTCGTCGTATCCTTCTTACGCCTTTTATCGTTATGTTGACCCTTCTCTTCGCAATGGATGACTCGGTGAGTAAATTTCCAAGTGGAATATTGGCGAAGGGTCTTTGGTGCTGGATCTTTTTCCTTTCAGGTTTTCAACCATTACTGATCATCTAGGCGACCTCCACCAGTCTCGTAGCTTGTTGAGCATTCGAGAGGGGCGCCGGAAAGATAACGTCCAAGTGCGTATTCCTTATCGTCAGAGGTAAGGATGTTGATAGATAGGATATTTCGGGATATTGTCACCGAAATATTGGTAAGTAGGGTGGCAATTGCTTAGGTCCGTAATGGTATAACTTCGCTTTCGCTCTCTGTGTTTTTGTTTTGTTTTGTTTTCAAAATACTTTATTTATATGTACAAAAGTTTATATACAGTTTTATATATATACACAAAGAGGACATCTATTCCTGTACATGTATTAGTACTTACTAGATGGTTCTGATTTCATTGTTGTCATTGTTATCATGTAGATTTATACATTTTAAAGTATTTTAAAATATTCCTTACAGACTATGTCCTGGATTAACAGGTGGTGTGGCAGTTTGTATCTAAGTTTATATGGTAATTCGATTATATTTGTGTTTAGTTTAATAAGTACAGTGCTATTTTCAATTTGGTTTTTGTAAAAATTTGTGGTGGCTAGTAGCAATTCTTCAGGAAAACTACTTAAATTGGTACGTTTTCTGATTTTCTCATTGGATTCACGTGGATCGGCAGAGGCAATCATACGTATGATTTTATTTATTGATCTCTCGAGTTTGTTTATGTGTTGTTTTGCTGCATAGCTCCAAACTGGGGCAGCATATAAGGCCGTTGGTTTGATAATGGTTTTATAGAGAAGTATTTTATTTTGTTGTGAAAGTTTACTGCTTCGGCAAATTAGATGATGCAAAAGACATTTGATAGTAATGATTTTGTGTAGGACTTGTTTTATATGTGGGCCAAAGAGTAATTTGTTATCAATAATTAGTCCAAGATATTTTGTTTGGTCTTTTGGTTTAATATGTACATCTTCAATGGTTAATGATTTATTAAGTATTTTGTAGTCTTTTCTTGAGAAATGGATCATTTCTGTTTTAGAGGCATTAATTTTGATCTTCCAATGTTTGAAGTATTCCATTATCTGGGTTATATGATTTTGTACGTGTTGAAGAGCATTTGATTTCTGCCATGATGTAGAATAGATTGCCGTGTCGTCGGCAAAGAGAGCAATATTTGTATTTCTAGACTTGGGAATGTCGTTTATATAGTATAGAAAAAGAGTTGGTTCTAGGATGGAGCCTTGGGGTACGCCAGCGGCTATTTGTTTGGTGTCTGAGATAGTATTATTACAGAATACTGAGAAGGTACGATTTGCAAGGTAATTGTTGACTAGTTTAATGATATATAAAGGAAATTTAAGCTTTAATAACTTGTTGATTAGTCCTTCATGCCATACTGTATCAAAGACTTTCTCGATATCGAGTAGGACCGCTACAGTCGATTTGTTTAGATTAAAATTATGCGTGATATGTGATGTGATACGTATGAGTTGCATAACGGTGCTATGATTTGGGCGAAAACCAAACTCTTCAGGTATGAGTATATTTTCTGTTTTTTCAAAGTATTGGATTCGCAGTTGGATAATTTTTTCGAAAAGTTTGCCAAGTGTAGAAAGAAGGCTGATTGGCCTATAGTTTTGAATGTTAGAACTGTTTTTACCAGGTTTTGGTATTGGGAGGACTTTTGCATGTTTCCAGCTTGTAGGAAAATAGGATAGTTTGAGACAGGCATTATAAATATTTGCTAGTTGAGTGATTGTTATGTTTGGAAGGTTTTTAATGATAATGTTTTGTATGGCGTCATTGTGAGTTTTGTATGGCGGATTTGTGAGTTTGATTTCTGATGCAAGAAAGTGTGTTTTGAGATGGTTTTTATTTTCTGTTTTAATTTTTGTACTGTTTTTGGTAGTTCCAAGTTGTTCAGTGAGTTTATGTGCTGCTTCAAAATGAAAAGGGCGTCTATTTTCTGTTTTATGTTTGGCGCCGGTATTCCTGCGATAATGAGCGGGGGGATAGCTTGTTTTATGTTTTTAGTTAAAATTCGTGTCATTGACCATATCGATTTGTTTTGGGTTTTTAAGCTTTGTATTTTATTTTCCCATGCCTGGTTTTTGTGTTTTGAAATTTCCTTTTTGATTGAGGAGCCAATTTTGTTTAGGAGTTTCTTTAGTGTTTGGTCATGAGTATTTTGTTGAATTCTTCTTACACGATTTCGGAGGCGAATCTGGGTTATAATGTGGTTGGGAAGAACTACTATTTTGGGGGTGAGATTTATATTAGGAATGGTGTCTTTGATTGCTTTTTGCACTATATTAGTAAACTGGAGTACGCTATTTTCGATTTCATGATGAGAGAGGTAGTCACGTTTAATTGCTGTTTCATCGTTTATTATCTTACGGAATTTTGTCCAATTTGCTTTTTTATAATTAGGTTTTGTGTTTGTAATCTTGAGAGGATCTTTTTGTCCTAGCTTTATTAGTATGGGAAGATGATCTGAGTTTAACTCATATACCGAAATAGCTTTGGTCATATTGAAGATGTTTTTTGTGATAGCGAAATCGACAATGCTCGGGAGTTTGTTTTTTTGATATGGTATTAAGGTGCAAGTATCAGGTGCATTAATATTGAAATTTGAATTTACAAGCAGGTCATAGATATGTTTTCCATTTGAATTTGAATTTTGGCAATTCCATAGTTTATGTTTCGAGTTAAAATCACCTGCTATGAAGAGCGAGGTGGCAAGCCGGTTTAGGTGCTTAATTTCATCTATGTCAATATTATTGTTGGGGGGTGCATATATTGCTATGATAACTAGGTTGTTAGCTAATTTGATACCAACGGTTTCGAATGTAATAGTTGAAAGGAGTAATTCTGTTGCCGGGATATTTTGTTTAATATAAATAGCCACTCCCCCTGCTGGTCGCTTTGAGGCTCGATCTTTGCGAAAGCAGTTAAAGCCAGGGATGCTTGCTCTGATTTTTGGTGTTAATTTTGTTTCGCTAATTAATATGACATCAACGTTGTGTTTGTTAATAAAATACATGAGTTCTTGAAGTTTGTTTTTGATGCCGTTGGCATTCCAAATAGTTATATTTAGTTTTTTATGTATTTGTTGCATCATCGGGAACATATTTTAAGATAACATTGTAAAATACTTGACATCTATCGATATGGTTTGTACAAGACGATAGTTTAGTATTTAATTCTTTTGCCATTTGGAGCATTTTGATGAGGTCAAATTTTTTGTGTATATCATGGAGTTCTTTTACTATTTCGGAGAAGGTATTCAAATTATTTGTGATTGTAGTTGCAGGTGAGATTTGTTGATTTGTTTGTGGTTTACTATGGATATGATCTGTTATATTGTGTCTTACAATTTTTGCGTAGCTAGTGAGTTTTGTGACGTTGTCGCTAGTGCAGGCTGGCGACTTTGTTGTTGATGATGCTGCTAGGTTTGAAGGCGTAGATTTCTCGCAATCAGGAGCGTAGCTAGCTGAGGAGAGGGCTGGTCCTTGCTGCTTGGTGCGGTGCTGGTTTCCACTTGATCTAGCTCTGGATGTTTGGCTCTGGTTGTCGAGATGCAGGAACTCGTTGGTTTGATATGATGGTTGTGCACTTGAGGTAGTTGTTATATTGTGTTTAGCCATTAGATTATTATTTCGTAAATTTGTTGGTATATGTTTTATGTACACGGGGCAGTCAGGAGCGTTTGCAGTGTGATTTTCGCTACAATTTGCATATTTAGGCGGAGAGTCTTCGGGTTTGTCACAGTTTGTAGATAAATGAGATTTTGCGCATTTGACACATTTTGGGATGTTATAACAATGGCTGGTGCCATGTCCGAATTTTTGGCATCGGTAGCACTGTGTCGTTTTCTTTTTATTTTGGTAAAATTCCCATTTTATTTTGACTGAGCAAATGAATTTAATTGCGAAGATTTCGTTATTTGAAAATTTTGCATCAACTGCCACAAAAAAGAAGGGGTTGTGAGTTGAGAGACCAGGGGCCAATTTCATTTTGGCGATCTTCACCGACTCGATACCCTGTGAGAGTAAATCCTCTTGGATGTCTTCGCATTCTAGGTCTGGAAGACCTTTTATTACAAATTTGTTGAGTCGATCACTTTTATTAGCGTAAGTATGGAAATTATAATCGTTTTCGATTAGAAAAGTTTTAATTTCATTATATGCTTTAAAATTTTGTGTTTTTATGGTTATGCTCTTTTGTGTGTAGATAAGAGTAGAGTCCTTGTAATTATTTCGTATAGCAGAATATATTAGTTTTTTGTTTATATCAGTAAGAGAGTCATTGTTTAACACCATTGGGGTGGTTTTGCTTCAATTTGTTGTTTAGATGTCCCGGGGGACGTTGTTTTTTGTAAATCTTTGGGAGACTTAGGTGGATGAGGAAGTTCCTTAGTTTGATCAGAGAGTTTATTTGTTGTATTAGGTTTTTCCTTCGGTAGGTTGGGTAATTCTTTTGAGAGGTTGGAGTGTCCCTGCTGTAGACTGGGAAGTTCCTTAGGGAGTTCCTTCCGTTGGTTTTGGAGTTCCTTTGATGGTTCAGGGACATCCCTCGGTAAGCTAGGGTTTACGCTATCAGCGAGATTTGTGGTGTCAATACTTAGTATTTCGAACTTATTGGTTTGAGCACTATGTTCAGTTTTTGAGTGTTTTTTAATTTTGACAGTAGGTTTGGGAAAGGATCCGAGTTCCTTTGATTTTTTATTTTTAAGTGTCATGTCAATGTTGTCATTTGTGCGTTTTAGTAGTTTTTTTGGCCAAGGTGCCGATTTCATTATTTATTTCTGTTGGTGTTTCCACTATACTTATATTTGTATTTTATACTGCACTGTGATAATTGTATATTGTTTGTTTATCCAGAAGTTTGTATGTTAAGTATTTACTCACCAGACACACACTGTTTAGAATTAAGTAAGAGAGAAAAGGAATTTAAGCGCTTGGATGTACGAGTCACTATGACTATGACCAATCACTGATGATGAATGATGGCGCTCTCTGTGTCTTAAATTCTCGCATATTTGTATCTTTTCTCTTGTCATATCGTTTGTGCGAATGCTAGCCCCCTGTTGGTTTGTATACTAATGATTTGTTTTGGTTTCAGGTGGGCTCTCGTCGTTGGCACCGTTTCAATACCTAACATTTTGTTCACAGATATATCGTTCGACTCGTCGAATAATATACTGAATTATCTATCTCCCATATCGTCGCGTACCTAACTCGCTGTTGAAGTGAGGACCCAGTACATTTTTTATTATCTCGTTGCATTTTGTTCTGGGCATTCTTACGTTTTCGCAAACTTCACTGTCCTTGAAAGGGCGCTTGCGCATTTCACTCAAATGATCGCACGAAGCGATCGCATTATGAGCGCAGAGAAAAAGTACCATGGAACTTTTAGCAGCTGATGAGGTGAGCGATTGTTTGGTAAAATTAAATTTTGTCTGCAGTCGAGAAGAAAATGGCTCTGCAGCTTGAATGTGTTTGGTTGTTTTGGTGTGGTTCACAAAATCAACGTATTTGGCGGTTAAGTCACACTTGCAGAATTTACAGTGAGCATTCGTATGGTTGCCCAGCACCTGTTTTTTTTCACAATACTGGATTTTCTTTCTTGGGACACACATAGAATTAAAAGAAAAAATTGTATGTACCTGAATGATCCATCCTTTCAAATGAATGTCTGTCAGCCAGACATTCCGAAGTTTTTGGACGTATTTTTTTTTTTTTTTTTTTTAAATTTTATCTTTGGATTCTTTGCCCATATAACGATAAAGGTGTACAAATTTTATTTTAAAGTTCGCGATGCCGTAGAAATAGTACTTGAATCAAATTAGTATCCTCCTGCTGCTGGTTGAAGCACGAAGATAGTAGAAGAATAACAAAGGCTCGCAGTGCTCACACAACACACAGCACTGTCAATAGCGGCCAATGGTGGCAAAGTTGCTATGGGACTTGCCGGTTGTCGGTAGAAGCTATTTCACATACCTACTTTTTTCGGGCATTTACAAATTGTGGGCATTATGCCGCACTGTGTCGCTACTGTCGCTCTGTGTCGGTGGTTGGAATACTCCCTTTAGCGGTTTGTGGCGGAATCTGCGAAGGCAGTTAGCGGGGCGACGACAATACGGGCTGGCAACACTGGATAGGTGTGAGAGGAAACAAATTTATAAAACATATTGAGAAAAGTTGATAAAATTTAAAGGAGATGAAAAATTAGAGGAAAGAGTTAGAGTACAAAGAAAGAATAGTGGAGGTGATTAGAGGTGTGAAGGAACAGAGAGAACGCGGAAGGACGAGAGCATTAATCTTTATTAATCTATAATGGTATTTTGGAGTAATTTCAACAGGGGCGGGGAAGGGGGACACAAAGATCGGTCCCTTACTTCTCACTATTCTAATGTTTATGAGAAACTTGTTTTCTATACGCCCACGGATAGATACTTTTTCCATTTGTGTACATTCTAATGGGTATTTTGTGTTATGAGATTAATGCATTAGAGGTTGATAAAGATTAATGCATTAGAGACTAATGCGAAATATCCACAGGGATCCAAAATCATATTAATCAAAATAGAGTGCCAAGTTTAAAAACCGCCAATAAAAAGAAAAATAGAGAGGGGTTGGATTACCCTCTCACAATCAGGGTCTCATGTTGAGTTCGCAACATGAGGAAACGTCGATTCGGAGTTGTTAGAAATATTTTGAATCAGCAAAGACGCGTTAAATGGGATAAGACGACCGCGATAAAGAAGTTGAGATAGAGGGTAGTTTACCCCCTTAAAGTTGCTATTTGAAAAAAGTACAAAAACACGTCAACTACATTCCTGTGTTTCCATCAAAATAGAACAGGTTTCCTTTAATTAGATCCACCCGTTCTTATAGAGGGTGGGGAAAAGATAAATACAGGAGTGGTTTGGCCCTTCATTTTTTGTTCGTACGGGGGTTATTTACAAACATGCACACGAACGTGAATATTGATGTGAATTTAGACCGGAAGTCCATAATGCTAGCTGACTATACGATGCTCTTGCCTAATAAATCGACGGTCAGTTATAACCCCTTAATTGCGAGATATTTGATAAACAAAAAACACGTGACTGCTAGTTTTCCATCCTCCACGTGTATACAAATTTACATCTCAATCGATTAAAAATTCTCAGCGATACGTATGAAAACATTGGATTTTTCCAATAAACAATGTGAAATTTGTTTTTATCTGCATCGTTCTCAACTCCGATGTACGTGAGAAATTAAATATTGTTGCAATTTCAATTCTTTTTATATCTCGTGCGGTTAAAACGCTATCGCCGAAAAATTAAAAAAAAACATTTTTGATGGTGTGTTTCGCCCCCTAAAACCACTTTTCCGCCGATAAACAAAATTACGTGTATCTTAATTTTCGATACTTTATCACATACCAATGTTTCAATAAAATCGGAGGACACCAAAGTGTTATTCGTTGTAAGAAATATCGGGTAACTCATACCCAGCCCCCTGGCACTCGGCTAGCTGGCTAGTCTCTCGACGGTGTCAGCCGCTACGTGGCGCTGACAGTATTCCGCGCTGTCCGTGCTGCGCTTGCACCACGCTTTTGCCCTATATAATTTCAAAACAAATAACTAAAGAATAATTGAATATATACATATAAGTGTAGTACACATGTACGAATTTTTTAGCCTGTTATCTTAATGATAAATCTAATAAATATACAACCGGCTAGAAATTCTGTACATATATGATAAATTTGCATGTATATGTTCGACTATTTTTTAGTTATTTGTTATAAAATAAATATTGTCAAATTATTTCTCCGCAATTATATTTATATTTTATTATAAAGGTAGCACAGGTAGGAGATTAAATGTACACAACGGGATCAAATATTACCAAAAATATATTTTACTTGAAATCACAGCCTCAAAAATTATCGTGTTACAGCAGTTTATGTTCTACAATGTTTAGCCATCTTCTTTCCGATTTGATTCCTTTTCTGTTGCTCTGAATTAAGACGTGAGCAGTATTGATGCATACGCATTGTCACGTAATATTGAATTATATGCAAAAGCATCTCGCCAGCGTGATTTCTGCATGAGAAAGAAAGCTTCTCGTATGCGAGTACGTCATCCAAAATGGATTCAAACACATGAGTTGATTTACAATGAACAAAGAATCTTTGTTCTAGGAAAAGCATAAATCGATATAAATTACTATTTGGGTCAATCAATGGACCGCGCGTTAGATAATTTGTGATAATTGATTCAGGGAGATGTCCTCCATTTTCTGAACTCAACAAAGCTTGTTTACACTCCGTACATTTAACCGTACTCATTATTTGTGTCATCAAGTTAGCAGTAATATAATACATGACACAATTGGAAACTTCAGGTCTGCTGTAATCGTGTTCAATTACATCCTCAAGATCCCAGCTATCGTGCCTCGCCGCGTTTGAAAGCCGGTCTTTAATCGATCGCAATAGATCAGATTTCCTCGAATTACTATAAATGGTTTTTAACTCAGCAAGTGTGACGAGGGGTTGATGAGGTTTACACCCAGAAAGAGAGCAATTTCCAGTTTTAGGTTGTTTGAGGACGCTAAACGTCACAAGGATTTTATGAATTTGAAGGAAGGTGTAACTTGATGGGTGATCATTACAACCGCCGACTTGACCAAAATATTTCAAAAAATATCAAATAAGAAAGAAACAAAGAAATACGTTATTGCGTGAAGTTGTTAGTGCGTTGATTTGCCAAAAGAACCTGTAACAAATATTTACAAAATTATTACGATGTTATCTTTCTAATGCGACATTGGATAAAGCTGTTAGTTTATAGCGCAAATTTTGAGAAGCACGAGGAAGCAAACGAGGGACGGACAGCAAGCAATCAACGATGAAAAATGAAGCGCTACAAAGCCCTTTTTAAATTAATACTTCTTATGTGACAATGAATAGGCATTACGGTCGCACTGTTAAACTGGACAAGAGAATGCAAGAATAGATGAAGGGTGACAAATGTATGAGCGAGAGAGAGTGAGTTAGCGCAGAAAGAGTATAGAATCTCTAGCGCGTGACTGTATGTATTGGAAATGGGTTGAATATTAATAATAAAACCAGTAGATATTCTATTAAATATTAATCTTTTATTAATGACGTGAGGAAGGCCCATCTACTCTCCTTAAGGATCTCTGAGAGACTAACTACTCGTCAAATGAACTAAGGAACAGTCGCTAAGTAGAGCGACAAGTTCTAACGCGTTTTCCATTGTTCCCTATGTGACGCTGTCCTGCAAGTTCGGACGCGTCTCCATGGTTCCCCGTGTGACGCAGTCCACAAAGAGAGCGATCCAATTCTCCTCTCTTTCCTCCGTGATGTGTCGATTTGTTTTTGTTATCTGATACTCATAGTATACATAAATGTATTTCTTATTTATATGTTATATATCCAATAGTATGAAAACATGAAAAAATTGTAATATTATGCTTCTATTCGACTCGGAATATGAAGATCAGATGATTTTTTGATTTTTGGTAAATCTTCAAAGTCCGACATTCGATTTTACGAATTCAGTGCGTAGTACAAATAAGTATTCATCTAATTTTTTGTTTTGAAGCTGCATGAAATTATGTTCATTTTCTCTGAAGTATAATATAACCTCGAGTGGATCCTGATTGATTCGGCCCGTTAAAACATACGGAAAGTTACATTCATTCGTCAGGTACGTTACGATGTCGAGAGTCGACTTTCACTCAAGTCACTCTCAAGCCTTCGGCAGTTTGCGGAGTCAGGAACAGATCCTTCGATAGCAAACCCTTTTCCACCTTTTCCTTCCACGCATCCAGCTTGCGAATAGAATCCTCGAGAATCTGTAAAATAATTATGAACATGAAATACTGGCCGTTATATGATTATTATGGGACATTTTTTCAGTTAAGTAGATCACGTTAAAATCGATATTGCCAGGCTGCATTCCTTTGATGTCGGCTTTATGATTGAGCGCGTCGAACATTTGGTTTATGCACTCGCAGAAAGCTGCAGTTCCTTCACAATCTTTCAATTCCGGGACGTAATTTCGAAAGAATCGAAGTTGGCACGCAACAGTATTGCTAAAAACCTATGTAAATGGAGTTATTGTGCAGCTTTTTCATCAACAAATAAACAAGCAACGAATACTATACATTTGGGAAAGAGACGTAATTACTGTACCTGCACAGCCAAACTTACTCTCATTTTTGATGCATTATTCAGCGCAAAATGATTCGAGGACAATTTTGGGCATATTAGAACTTGGCCGGGACTGGCGAGTTCTTTATCCTTTTGATGTAGTATCTCGATATCGTTCCATTTAACCGGAGATTCCGTTGGATCCATCTATATCACAAAAAAATGCCGTTATCTAATATATATCTAGGTGTACGAACACGATAAGATAGTGAGAATGCAATGTGCACTTTGGTAATTGTACGAGTTTTTTTTGTAAACTGGAAAAAATGAACCCTAAAAAAAGAAACAGCTAAAAAGTTTTCACAAAGCTTCCTCTATAGGGAAACGAAAAAGATTGAAACCGCCAAAAGATTCAATATTTGCAAACCTGCAAAATCTTCTTGCCATACAGACGATTGCGAATGATTTTGATTAAATGCGGAGTATCAGAGAATCCAAAAATCCGACGCCCTTCAGCCACAGGGTGTTCAAAGGAGTTTTGCCCACTTTGTCTCTGTCCGCTGATGCCCATCTCGTTCCAAAATTTTCGGTTAGTACTCGCTCCATCCGTCACGACTCCGTGTACTTTTGCGCCGGCATTTTCGAGTAATATAATTGCTTTCACGATCAGTTTCGCAAGAATATCGCCCTTAACAGGTCCTCGCGAGGCAAATACAGCTATTGGCTGCGTGTAATCGTCGCACAATGGGTGGAATGTAATTACCAAACCATGATCGATTTTCTCCTTGAAATTAGAAGCCTGTTCTCCATCTTTGCCAATGTTGATCAATCCCTTATAAGAGAGTGTTTTGGTCTTAATGTTCACACTTTCCTTCGTTGCCATTTCATCGATTAATAAAATGCCATGTTTTTGAATCTCGTTTTTTTTGGAGGGAGACAATTTTAGAATCTCCAAGAATTTAGGGTCGAAACCACACGTTGTGTCAATCGATCAAAGGTGTCTGTAAAAAGCTAAGTATTTTTAGGGCACCCTCAACTTCGATAACGAAAATTATATACATGGGTAAGTCTATTTTTTGCATTATTTCAAATGGAAACTATATAATCCAGTAAATCTAAATTAAAAATTATTAATTGCGATGCACAATAAGAATGTACATTGGTAAGTATATTTAGAGAAAAATACAGAATTGTAAATAAAAAATTACAAATGAATAGTTGTAGTTCCAAATGTTACTTTTCAAGAGCTCGTCGCCAGTTACACTGGCGACGAGTGCTACTTGCGCTTCGAAAACGGGATCCATAAATTGTCTGGCACTGCGTAACCGATCGCCTTAAAATCTGAAGGGTACATAGAGAATTATGGCACAAAGTGCATGACAGTCTTATTTTCCCAAAATTTTGGAAAAATTTTGGCGGTGGTAACTGAATCTGCAGAAATTTTTCCAACATTTTCGAACAATAAGACTGTCATGCACTTTGTGCCATAATTCTCTATGTACCCTCCAGATTTTAAGGCGATCGGTTACTCAGTGCCGGACAATTTACGAATCCAGTTTTCGAAGCGCAAGTAGCTCGTGGCCAGTTACACTGCCTTTCAAATATGTAAATAAGTTTTAAAGAAGAATATTAATTATATTTCAAGTACCTTCGGACTGTTCGAACATCAGGAAGTGGCAAAATCTGATTTTCGCGCAAAAAGTTGCACCCTGCAGGTGATCGCATGTGCAGCAACATGGAGAATAACAACCATTCTTCCGAATACCTCCTTCCTCTTGAATCCTCATGTTTTGTAGCGGCAACAGTTTCTCGTAGAGCGAGTATTTGATTTTCTGATACCTTTTTCGTTTCCAAATATTGATCCAACGATTTCGCACTATCCGGCAATTTCTTTTCATACTCATCAATTGTTGATTTGAGTTTTGCAATGTTGGCTTTTGCGTGCAATGCAATCTTCTCAGCATTACGATTTTTTACTTTTAGCCTTGCTACGATGCTTTTATTTCCGGAGGGAACTCGCAGACCACTTATTTCTCCAGCATTACCACACTTTTTAATACGTCGACACTTTGCAACCATTGACTTTCTCGCCATTCGACAAGATGGGCAACTAATGTATTTGAAACCAACAGAGCACACTTCGCGTGACGCCAGGTTCCACTCGAATCTCGGTACACTGCACTTCATACCTGACGTTCTTGAACAAACAGCTTTGTACCAGTACAAATGTTGAGATTATTTAGCAAGAGTAATAAATCTTGCAATTGTTGGACAGAATGCAGAGGACTGATGCCAATCTCGAGATCCTCTTCTACTTGTTTTCCCAAAACATTAATGTGAAATGTCGTGTCAGGTTTAATAATGTTTTCTTTCAGTGTGAACGTAACAAATTTTCCTCTGATATTGGTGCACCTGGAGATATAACATACAATCAATTTCGTATTCTCATGAATTAAGGTTTGCTTATTCCATCCCGGTGGCATTGACACATCTGACGCCATCAATTGCTCAAGCATTACTGGAGGTCAGCGTTGCCAACTCCTACAAAGTGTCCCCCCTAGAGTCAACTTCAAATCCCCCTAAATTTGGCTTTAATCCCCCTAGATTTAATGAGCACGCTCTGTTTTAGAGACATATTCAAATATTAGTAAAAAACGCGCTCGTGTAGAAGGGAAATGGGATTTTAATCAGATAGGTACATTTGGCATTATATAGCTTAAATAAAATTAAAAAATAAACACCAAATTGTTTATATTTTATATTGAAATAATGATATGCATACATTATATGTGCATTATATAAACTGTTTATCAATTACTGTTACGGTAATGTATGAGAATCGGCGACCGCGTGGAAATTTTGAAAAATTCTCAAAAAAAAACTATTAATCGAATCGGTTTAAAATTTGGGGTGAAATGACATACCAGGGAGAGAATGACGATTTTAGAATTTCGAAAATAGTGACCATTTCGAAGAAAATAGAGTTTGCGTCTTGCAGTTATTTCTCTCTTTCTTTCTCTCTCTCTCTCTCTCTCGCACTCACGGCGAATTCGGGAGGAGCTGCAAAAAGCAAACTCTATTTTCTTCGAAATGTTTACTATTTTCGAAATTCTAAAACCGTCATTCCTTCCGTGCCATGTTATTAAATCCTCACGCCAAATTTTAAAGCGATCCGATTAATAGTTTTTTTGAGAATATTTCAAAAGTTCGAGGTGGTCGTGGGTCTCATACTTTGCCATAACATCCAGTGTCTATCAGAACATTGACGGAAATATTGAAAGTGAAATGGATGGTCAAACGCGGATGTGTGACGAATGAAATATGGCGTCAATGATCAACGTCCAACCAGCAAGGGTGCGGCGCATGCGCAGTGAATATATCTGCTGTTTCGGATATATATAAATTGCAACCTTTTTGTAGCCTGGGAATTGACCACTCGGTATCGTCCCCAAAATGCACGCCCCCAGAAAAATTAGCCCCCTAAAAAATCCCTTTTCATCTTTGTTCCCCCTAGAACTAGGGGAAAAACCCCTAAGTTGGCAACGCTGCTGGAGGTGGAGAAACAATAGCATTTTCCAAACTTGATTTTAGCGACACAGGATCAGATGCGCTCTCTGCTAACCCACGTTCAACAGCTTCAGATGCAAATGAAGTGTCACGTGTAAGCTCACAGTGAGTAACGCTGTGATACACACCATCATTGCCAATAGGAACAGCAGCAAGAGTTTTAATGGCATCTGCCTTCTTATCAGTCAATACATAGTCCTGTGGCTTTATTAATTCTGTCCTAACAAATTTTAACGCTGGGAAACTGGATTCGAGCAGGGATCCCGGTCCGAATCCATCAATGATTCTAGCTGGATTCCTAATAAAATGGCGCATGAATAATGAGCTGGGAAACTGGATTCGAGCAGGGATCCCGGTCCGAATCCATCAATGATTCTAGCTGGATTCCTAATAAAATGGCGCATGAATAATGAGCTGGGAAACTGGATTCGAGCAGGGATCCTGGTCCGAATCCATCAATGATTCTAACTGGATTCCCGATTAAATCACGCATGAAAGATGAATTCAATATTTCAAATAAAATACGAATAACTATTCATTGAATTATTTATTAAATTTGTACAATGTATAATGGTGTGTATGTGTGCGTGTGTCTGTGTGTGTGTCTGCGCGCACGCGCGCGTGTGTCTGTATGATAAAACTAAAAATAAAAAACAGCTTAAAATATTAGATTTTAATTAGATTTATGTTTTTTCTGTACGAGTTTTTCGTCCGTCCCAATCCTTTGAATTGTAAATGGCACTTCCGGCCGCTTTTAGAACTAGGTCTTCATTCACCGGCGTCCCATCTTTCATGGTGTGAAAACCAGTAAGCACATCTGTAAATAAATAAATAAATTTTAGCAAACTACTAGGCATATTTTATTTAAGAAGGATAGCAAGTATTTAAAATAATGTTCAAGTTTTTAATACTTGTCAAGTGGAGTCCAAAATTGGTTGATTTTAATATAATTTTTCCTTGTATTATCTTTCGCGCAGTGAAACCATTAATAAGTTCACGAGCGAAGAACTTTCGAAGAATCGTGGTTATACTCTTCGTCAAGTGATTATTGCGATCGAAAAGCGGTGTAAGAGATGAAACCTGTGAAGCATGCAAAAGAGTGTATATAAGACTACGGTTGAAGGAAATCTTTGAATGAGATTACGGGAGTAAAATTAATACAATTTGTCGTTTTATACACAATCGAATTGAAATTGAGAAACTGACCAACGCTTTACTGAATGCAGCATCTTCCTGCAGCTTTCGATCGAAGTCTTCGAATTCTGTTAAAGTTTTGAACGGCAATCGAACGTTATTTTGTTCTTCGAAGTTTTCGTTTGTCATTTTCTGTGCGCCAATGAAACCTTTGCTCTGCAGAGCGTCGTACAAAGCATTAATTGCCGCTGTATTATTTGGTACGTCAACACTGAGCGCTTTTAAAACCTGTAGTAAGAACAGCGTATCTGAAAAGCCAGCCATTTTTCAAAATGGCATGAAATAAACAAATAATTAATTATTTGAATCGAACAATTACTGAATAAATTATGTAAAATCTGCGGATAAAACATACCTTGCGATAACCCTTGTGTGGGTTGATTTCTTTCAGATTCCGCTCCCTGAGACGTACGTGGGGTATGAACGGTTTGTTTGGAGCCGTCCGTTATCGAATCTGTTGGTAGTAATTCAATTATCGATCCTCGGGATGGAGTTTTGGCGGTTTTGCGGCGTTTGTTCTTCATTGAATTCCCTTTTGTCCGGGGTATTTGTTTTGTAGCGGAGATTTCTAATGTCTTGCTGGAATCCGTCGAACCGTCGTTATCTAAATTTATGATATAATATAAAAGAACAACAACGTTAAATAGAATCTAGTAATTAAGGCGGTCATCGCGTGTAACGAGCGGGTTTTCAGCTTTTTTTTTTGGGATTTTTTTTATGAACAATAAAAATTTAGAAGTTTGAACTTTTTATTACATATTTATCAACATTGAAGCAGTAACTCAAAATATTTGTGGTCCAAAATTTTCATTGCAATGCGTATTGCATCACTCAAAACGCACCCAAGTCGAACAAAAAAGTTGGTTGACTTCCTCCATGATTTCGGCTAATTGGCTTATCTCAAATTAAGGGGGGAAGCTGGTCTAGAGCGTGAAAAAATGGGCATAATTTATGAATTTTTTGTGACTCAACAAAAAGATCAATCGAAATTCTGTGAAAGAGGTTTTATAATTTAGGTTTTAATATACAAATACAAATTTTTTCGTGTCAATTAAATTCAAAATGGCGGCTGTCCAGCATTTCTTCGGAGGCGCCTCATTTTTTAGACGAGTCCATGGCCGAAGATGTAACCTCCTTAATTTTGGTCCCGGAACAAAATCCCGAAAATTTTTAGTTTTTATATAACAACAGCAAGAGACGTACGTAGGATTTTTTCGATATTTTGTTTTTTCGCGAAATGGTGCACGTTTGAACAAAACATTAAAATTTTCACTATAAAAAAACGACAAAATTGTTGATTAAAAAAAAACTATGCAATATAAAAAAAAATCCTACGTACGTCTCCGGAGAAAGGTATTTCGAATGTACTGTAAAAAATTTCGTATAGATCGGTGAAGATTTGCTCGAGTTATGTCTTCGGCCAGTTCAAAAAAAGTGATTTCGAGAAAAACGCGTTTAAAGTTTTGCCCCGTGCGCCGGGATCATAAAGGGCGCTCGGGGCATACCCGAGAGGCGCTGCCGCAGAATGGAAAGTTTGGGCATTTAGACATTTTTGCCGGCATCCATCCTTTTGTGTGTTATTTTTAAGACCCTAAAGTACCTTTTAAGGCAAAAAAAAAAATTTCGGTTTCTTCAAAATTCTAGACCAGCTTCCCCCCTTAATAAACCAAATGGAATTTTAATCTGTGAATTTGTTGCTATGGAATGAACTAGAATCATTCAAAAATATTAAAAATTGAACAAATGACGTGTCTTTGAAAAAAAATCAATGATCATGATTTTTCTCGACTATTTTGTTACGAAAAAAACGACTCGAAACGTTGATATCATTCTAGTTGGTTCCATAGCAACAAGTTCACAGATTAAAATGCTATTTGGTTTATTGATTTCAAATAAGCCAATCCGCCGAAATCGTGGAGGAAGTCAACAAATTTTTTTTTCGACGTGGGAGCGCTTCGAGTGAAGCAACACGCATTGCACTGAAAAATTTGGATTACAAATATTCTGAGTGACTGTTTAAATATTAATAAATATATAGTAAAAAGTTGAAACTTCTATATTTTTATTGTTCGTCAAAAAAAATCCCCAAAAAAGCTGAAAAAACCATCCATAACACGGGGGTGACTGCCTTACCAAAATATACCTTTATAAACGGATGCCCAATCATCGACTTCTGAAATATTGAACATTTCATGAGTCGATTTCCTTTTGAGGTTTTCCGTAGCGATGCTCGATTTTCTTTGCCCAACTGCATTGTCGTCCGTGGTGTAAGCATATTTATTTGTTTTCAGCTTTTCAAGGCGTGCAACCGCCATTTCGTATGAGTCTGTAATCCAAATAATATAGTATTAGACATAAAATTGCCGAAAATCTCTCTAACAGCTCTGTTAAAAAGAACAAGTAAGTATAATAATAAGATTAATTCGATGAAGAAAACCAATTGAAGTGTTTAACTTTTTTGTGCAAATAACTTGTTTGTTGTTGAGCCAATAACAGCAAAAGTACGCAATAATTATTATTATATATGAGACATTCCACGCCAAATCGGACAACATTGAACGTTTGCATCTTCGATTATTTTAAAGCTTTTTTCTTTCAGTACTGGTTAAGCCGAGTTTCTGTGTTTTTTTTCAATTTTTTTAATAAGCCATTCATGAGATACATATTTTTTTAAACTGTTTTTCTTTAACTACTGGTTGACACGAGCCTCCACGGTGTTTTTCCATTCTTTTATAAAGCCATTCAGAAGATACAAATTTTTGAAAAACGACGTCGTTTTAAAAACATTTTATCTCGTGAATCGCTCGACGAAAAAAATTGAAAAAAATCATTGAAGCTCGCCACAACCAGTACTGAAAGAAAAAAGTTTTTAAATAATCGGAAATGCAAACGTTCAATGTTGTCTGATTTGGCGTAGAACGTCCCATATAGATCATCGTGATATGAAAAATATAGAAATATTAAATTCTTACTTGCGCCACCCTTTATCTGCATTTCCCACCATAGCCAAGCGTCCAGAGGAGATTCGCAGTTCTTTGCAAACTTTTGCGGTGTACGGAGGTGACGGGTATTTTATCACGCAAGTGTTTTTTGTTGAGTTCCACGATACCCATGATAGCGGGACAATGTCCACATCCAGAAGTCCCGCATCCTGGCTTTGTGAAAACTGGACGAGCTGATATTTGTATTCTTCGTCGTCCTGTACTAAATTTACACACAATCACATAATACCATTATAAAAATATTCACTACCATACACAGGATTACTTACCAGAAAGTAAATTGCTGGCATTATTTTCTGTTGGCGTTTGCATTTGCGTCATATCGCGGAATTACAATATGCACAGAACACAATTTCAAACCACTGCGCATACTTTTAATTTACTTAAAAGATTATAAAATCGGATAGAAAACAGGTCTAACGCTGATAGATGAACGATGAGTCAGGGATGGTAGATGCCCGCGAAGCCGTTCTCATACCGACGTCACGAAATTCTCATACCCTACAAAAAATTCTCATGCGTCAGGAAACCAGGGCCGGCACAACTTTCACGACTGTTCATGACCTTTTTTTTTAAGATATCCAATCCTGCTATTTCACGAACAGTCGACCTTTTTTTTTTTTTTTTTAGAGATTGACTTCCCAAAGTTGGACAGTCACCCACGTTCTCCTTTCGCGTAGTCTCGTGGGACCAATCCCATCATACATTCCAACAGAAACGCTGCCTCTCGTTTCCTTTCCTTTCGCGCACACTGCTCCTACTACCAATGACTGTCGTCCACCCAATCGCGCGCGTTACACCGGAAAGCGGGCGTCCTATTGGCTATATCTCCGGCTCGTCGCCCGCAGTATACGAAATCCATTTCGCCATACCATTGCAGGTCTGACATAGCTGTGAGGATATTCTCATTTACACAGACAAATATTAAGAGGCAGTGTAAGTCAGCGGAAATTTCAGACGGCTTCGGTAGTGCAGAGCTCGTAACATTTTGCTAAGCGCCGCCGCCGCCTACCGCTAGATGGCATGGCGCGCGTATGCTACGAAGCCCCAGTATGACACTTGACAAGACAGCCCAAGCGCCGAGGCCTCGTAGCGATATCCAGCCGCCCGCGTTTCCCCCGCACTGCCCCGCAGAGGGAATGAGACGGAGCGAAAACAATCAAGTCGCGCGAACTAATGTCGCAGCTTTGGTCATGCATATTATGAGAATTGCTGTTTATAAAAATAGTTCACAAAATAATATGATTCTTAGAAAAGATATCTGGGTATACATACAAACCCATTCAGCAATATGTATATATATGTGCATATATATGCACTGTATATATTGTAACGGGAGATGGCACATCGGCACCGAGCAGAAGCGGAACAACAACTTAAACATAAAGTTCACGAAGCTCTCGGCAGAGGGACAATAAACAAAATCCGCTCTCGCCAACGATATAGCAGCGAGCAACAAATAAAAGGTCGATGAAACAAATAATTGTTACCCTTCTCTTTGGTCAAACTTCGAGAAAGAGTACTTGTTATCCGATCGCTATAGTAGTACGAGGGTGGGTGACTGTTTGAGGTCCGACATTGGCACGCACGTGTTAAGTCGGATAGGCTCATGTGTTAGTAAGCCCGAGGAAACTATATGCGAGAAGAAGGCAAGGAAATTTAAAAGGCCACAGAACTGATCCGAATAGTCAGCTAGCTCTCCGACGGCCATCATCGCGCCAATAGAGAGAGAGAGATAGAGGGACGACACATCGAGAGACTTCGGAGACACCGACACACCAACACTGTCTCGACGAGACACAGCACACCAACACACACACACACAAGAGCGTCGCCGATCATCGAGGAGAGATCGAGGCAATAAGAGCGAGAAACGACGCAGCAACGTTGAAGCAAGAGAGAGACGGCCGCACGAACGAGCAGCATGGCGGCGACTCAGTAACCAAAACAACACAGCCACACAAGGCAATCTCCAAATAAACACAATACACATACACGAAAGATGAGCTACAGTGCCATTTAAATTCACTATTGTATTTAATCAAACATTTTAATAAATTTCGTCGATTTTATGCGTGCGTTTTGCAAAATCTCTTCAGCTCCTGCTCGAGTCCTGAACAAAAATTAAAATACCGAAACCGCAATACGTTTCAATATATACAGGGTGTCCCATTTTAATCTTACACCTGATTTTTCTCGGAAAATACTGCTCCGATCAAAAATTGTGTATAATGAAACTTTGAGGGTTCGAAGGGGGACGTTCAAAAAAAATTTTTTTTTTGTATCATAATTCAAAATGGCGGCTGTAAGATGGCCGACATGTTTTTTTTAAATAGAAACAGGCCATTTCTTTGTTACTAAAAAATTTGTCGGATCAAAACTAACAACTTTTATAGGAACATTTTTTTGATAAAGTCCATAATTTTTGGAGTAGAACACCATTTTTGACTATTTTAGCGTTATCCAGGATGTACCACGAGGAGGTAAAGTCTTTAACATCACAAGTGTAAGTGTGTGTGTGTGTGTGTGTGTGTATGTGTGTATTTGCGCGCGTGTGAGTGTGAGTGTGAGTGTGTGAAACACTCACAAGGATTAGGTCTCTGCGACTCGTCACTTCCGCAGTATTTACCGACTCCAAACCCTCCTTGTGAGTGTGAGTGTGAGTGTAAGTGTGAGTGTGAGTGTGAGTGTGAGAAACACTCACAAGGATTAGGTCTCTGCGGCTCGTCACATCCGCAGTATTTTTCGACTTCAAAACCACCTCTGAACTCTTAAAGGTGTTCGAAGATTCCCCCATTCATGTTTAAGCATGCCCGAACTCTCCTCTCAAAACCATCGACTGTTCGCAAGAGAACAACTCTCGGGATTGCACGGCAGGCAGCTCTTATCCGCACCCTCATATCCTCTTGTGTGGTTGGAGCTTGACGATAGACAGCGTCTTTATGATAACCCCACAAGAAAAAGTCGGGAGAGGTAAGATCAGGTGATCTTGGAGGCCAATGGACAGGTCCATCTCGTCCGATCCACCTTTGACCGAATGTTGCGTCCAGGTGATTTCGAACAACACGAGCTCAGTGAGCGGGTGCACCGTCTTGCTGAAACCACATCTGTTGACGTGTAACCAAATCAATGTCTTCCATCAAAAGCGGCAATTCATTTTGCAGAAAGTCAAAATAACGGGCTCCCGTCACAGTTCCCTCGAAGAAGTGAGGACCTATTAATTGCCCGTTAATGATTCCACACCAAACATTCAAACTCCACCGATGCTGGTGATCGATCTGTCGCACCCATCGTGGATTCTGATCAGTCCAATACCGAAAGTTCCATCGATTTACCTGACCTCGGTTGTTGAATGTGGATTCATCACTGAACATAACAAACCTAAAAAAATCTGGGAATTGCTCGATTCGTCTCAATGCCCACCGACAAAACTCCATCCTTCGCAACGGATCAGGATTAGGCGTATCTTGGTGGAATTGTATCCTGTACGGGTGGAGCCTTGCACCTCTCAGTACTCGGTGCACTGTGGATCCGGGAAACCCCAGTCGCTCCGAGATCACTCGAACACTCAAATGAGGATCGATTGCTATCATCGCTAAAATAGCCATGTTTCGAGCCTCATGCGGGCCACCAAAATCATTGTTCACGTTTTGGCGACGTTGGCGGTGGCGGGTTATTCGGCCTGCCCTCGCTCTCCTCTCGAGGGTTCGGATTGTCTGCCGCGATGGATGACGACGATCAGGATATTCGCGTCGATACAAATTTTCTGCTCGTAAATAATTGCCCCGGCATTTCCCTAAAATAAGGAGCATATCAACGATTTCGTTGGGACTGAAATCAGCCATTGTTGAATTACCGTCAGTAAACGGTTAACAAATCCGCGTCTATTGTAGGCGTTCAACGTGAGATTTCGTTTTCTTATTTCGATCAGAAGCGAAGCGAACTTGAAACGCTCAAATGATATGGGGTACCATGAAAATTCGTATTGTCCTGCCGTATCCAGTTAACAGAAAAATTTCAACAGCGACACATTCCAGAGAAAATTTTCATGGTACCCCATATCATTTGAGCTGCCTGCCGTGCAATCCCGAGAGTTGTTCTCTTGCGAACAGTCGATGGTTTTGAGAGGAGAGTTCGGGCATGCTTAAACATGAATGGGGGAATCTTCGAACACCTTTAAGAGTTCAGAGAACACTCATAAGGAGGTGGTTTTGGAGTCGGTAAATACTGCGGAAGTGACGAGCCGCAGAGACCTAATCCTTGTGAGTGTTTCACACACTCACACTCACACTCACACGCACACGCGCGCAAACACACACATACACACACACACACACACACACACTTACACTTGGGATGTTAAAGACTTTACCTCCTCGTGGTACATCCTGGATAACGCTAAAATAGTCAAAAATGGTGTTCTACTCCAAAAATTATGGACTTTATCAAAAAAATGTTCCTATAAAAGTTGTTAGTTTTGATCCGACAAATTTTTTAGTAACAAAGAAAGGGCCTGTTTCTATTTAAAAAAAACATGTCGGCCATCTTACAGCCGCCATTTTGAATTATGATACAAAAAAAAAATTTTTTTTGAACGTCCCCCTTCGAACCCTAAACGTTTCATTATACACACTTTTTGATCGGAGCAGTATTTTCCGAGAAAAATCAGGTGTAAGATTAAAATGGGACACCCTGTATATATGTCGCATCGCAGGAAGGTTCAGGCGATTAAAATTGATTCATCGTTGCTCAGGCAACATATGTGACATAAATCTTTTTATAAAAACAAAATGAGAACAAGCGAATAAACAAAAAGAAGAAAACGTTGAAGAAAAGAAAAGAGGAGGAAAACATCCCTGAGCAACGGGAGTTCTTCTTGAACCTTTGAAGAAGATAGACCTACATCTCCTTATTTTCAATCAGTTGATTTATTTGAGTTAAATGTTTTAAAATTATATCGAGTTATTAATAAAGCGTGTGAGTCGTGTCACTGCGACATACAGTGAAGAATAACTGTTTTGAATCGGACTCGTTTCTTGTTGTGTTTTTAATCAACCTTATCTGACATCAGAAGTGGGATACTGAATCTTTCATTCAATGATAGAAGACGACGAAAATAGTTCCGTGATAATGAACAATGAGAGAGGTGTGAGTGAGACGGAGAATGCACAATTTCGAAATCAAAAAAGAAGTCGATCTTCAACTTCAGCAGAATCTGAACGCAATTTCGACGAGCTGCTACGAACTAAAAATAAACGAAGGGAACGTATGTCGAGATTGAAAGAAGAGAATCTTCGATTGACTGCTCTGCTAACTCGACGAGATCGAGCTCCGATGGAACTCGTTAAATTTGATCCAAAAACTACGGACGCAACCGGATGGGCAAACATGGTCGATGAATGGATTCGACGATACAAGCCCGACGATTGGGAAATCATACAGCATTTGGCTAAAGCCTTCAAGGACGAAGCGGCTCATTGGTTTACTGCTATGGATCCTGCCGGAAAAAGTTGGTCTGAAATCCGGGCTGAATTTATGAGCTCATATGCAAAAAACAAGAATGCTGCTTCAGAACTTCATACGATTTGGTCCGAAGATGCTGAGTTTACACTGGAAAGTTTTATGAAAAGAGGACGGAAAATTAAAGTGTGGCTCAAGGAAAGGAAATCAGTGGACGAAATTACCGTACAATTAACCGGATTATCGTACTCATTGCAAAATCGGTTCGTGCGCAACATATTTGTACGAGAATCACCTCGGAATCTGCAGGAAGCAATGTCGTATCTCGATGGAAGAACAACCGATTACCATCGACCGCGTGCGTTTTTCGAAACTGCTGGTCCACATACCAAGATTTCGATGCCGCGGAGTGGAAAGTCGCACTGTTGGGAAATCGAATGTTTCAATTGCGGAAAAAAAGGACATCGTAGGGCTGATTGCAGATTATCCGCGAAAACACAGAGTGGTCAGATACGTGATAATAGGAGTTCGTATCCTAAAAAGACAGTGATCTGCTATATCTGCAAAGAGGAGGGTCATATATCTCCGAACTGCCAAAAAAAGAACGAGAAAACAGTGAGGCTTTGTAATATCACCTCAACTGAGAATATTTTGAAGCTGGCTGACGGTAATGTGTTGACATTTTTGTTTGATTCTGGTGCAGACTGCTCGCTAGTAAAAGAAAGTTTGGTAGAACGGTTGCCTGGTAAAAGACGATACATCTTTACACGATTAAGAGGAATTGGGAATGGATATGTAGATTGTCGTCTCCAGATTTCTGTATTGGTGGATTTAAATGGCATTAACGTTGAAGTTGATTTATATGTGGTACCGGATGAAAGTTTATCCGTTGATTTAATTCTGGGTAAAGAATTATTGGCAAATGGTCTGTCAGTCACAATGAACAGAAACATGGTGAAATTTGCAAAAATTGACAAATTTGTGGGCTCATGTAGCTTAGAAATTAATGTCGATGCTATCGACTGTGGATTGTGTGAAATGAAAAATTCGCTTGTCATTTTTTTTAAATTATATGCCAAACATTTGAGTGCCGAAGCTCCCAAGATTCGAGTGACTTCTGGCAAACTCGAAATTAGGTTAAAAGATGCAAATAAAATCGTACAGAGAAGACCCTATAGGTTAGGCGTAGTAGAACGAGAAAATGTAAGAGACTTAGTTGACAAAATGCTTAAAGCAGAAATCGTTAGAGAAAGTAAAAGTCCATTTTCTAGTCCAATTATATTGATTAAAAAAAAAGATGGAACAGATAGATTGTGCGTAGATTTTCGGGAATTAAATTCAAACACGGTAGCAGATCGTTACCCATTACCACTGATACAGGATCAATTGGATCGCTTGTATGGTGCATATTACTTTTCATCATTGGATATGATATCCGGGTTTCATCAGATACCTGTCGAAGAGAACTCGATAGAAAAACTTGCTTTTATTACACCTGATGGTCATTATGAATATTTGACGATGCCGTTCGGATTGACGAATGCACCATCTGTGTATCAAAGAGCAATTAACAACGCACTTGGCGAATTAAGGTATTCTTTCGCGATTGTTTATTTAGATGATGTTCTTATACCTGGTAAAACCAAACAAGAAGCTTTTGAGAGATTAAAAATTGTCATTAAAAAACTTGCTGATAACGGATTTTCGTTCAATTTAAAAAAATGTAAATTTTTGAAAACAAAAATCGATTATCTGGGATACACTGTATCGAGCGGAGTATTGAGGCCCAACCTTCGAAAAATCGAAGCCCTGGTGCAATCACCCATCCCTCGAACACAAACCCAGGTAAGACAGTTGCTAGGACTGGCATCCTATTTCCGCAGGTTTATACCAAAATTCTCACAAATAGCAGCTCCTTTGTACAGACTTACCGCAGGTATTACTAATACGGTAAAATGGACAAGTGAACACAACGAATCTAGGACAAAGCTTATTGAATATTTAACATCAGAACCATGTCTCAATATATTTGATCCTAGCCTACCAATCGAATTACATACTGACGGTAGTGCCCTTGGGTACGGTGCTGTGCTGCTTCAACGCAAAGAAAAAAATAAACACCCGATAGCTTACTATAGCAAACGCACGATAGATGCTGAAACTCGGTATCACTCATACGAACTTGAGACACTTGCAGTCGTAAACGCAATTAAACACTTTCGCCAATATTTGGTTGGTCGAAAATTTTTGGTCGTCACAGATTGCAATTCACTTAAGGCCGCGAGTCTAAAAAAAGATTTAACTCCGCGAGTATATCGTTGGTGGGCATTTTTGCAATCTTTTGAGTTTGAGATTGAATATCGTGCGGGGGAAAGAATGAAACACGCTGATTTTTTGTCAAGAAATCCTGTTTTGGAAAAAAAAGTAATGAAAATAAATAAAGAAAACGTGAATAAAATAATAGAATTATCAGATAACTGGTTAATTGTAGCTCAAAAGAAAGATGATGAAATAAAATCATTATATCAAGAAGTACTTGACGGTTCAGAAACCGCGAAAACTTATATGATAAAAAAATAAAATCTTAATGCGAACAGTGCAAAGAAAGTGTAAAGAAATCACATTACCCGTAGTACCAAGATCAATGATATGGTCGCTGATACATCACGTACACGCAAGTATCTGTCATTTAGGTTGGGAGAAGACCTTGGACAAACTCTATGAACTTTATTGGTTTCGGTATATGTCAAAGCAAGTTAAAAAATTCGTTGCAAATTGTATCTTATGTCAAACTTGCAAATCAGTATCGAGACCGATGCAAGTACAGCTGCATCCGATAAAGAAAAACGATATTCCGTGGCAAACAATTCACATAGACATATCAGGAAAGTTATCAGGGCCGTCTGAAAAAAAAAGAATACGTTTTCGTAATTATAGATGGATTTACAAAATTTGTAACCCTAAATTTGATAAACCGTTTGGACACGGAAACAGCCATCAATCAGATTGAGAAACACTCGTTCATTTTTGGAGCGCCGAAACGAATAATTTGTGACCAAGGTTCAGGATTTACAAATGCACAATTTAAAAAATTTTGCGAACAAAAAAATATCGAAGTTCACTTGATAGCTTCAGGAACGCCGAGAGCTAATGGGCAGGTCGAAAGGGTTATGTCAACAATGAGAAACATGTTATCCATAAGTAAAGCTCAGGGAAAACAATGGCAAAAAGAAATAGGCAGAGTGCAACTTGCAATAAATTCAACTGTTCATAAAACGTTAGGTAAAAGTCCTGCTGAAATTTTATTTGGAATACAGATAAATTCGATAGAAATTGAATAAGTAAAACACAATAGTGTAGAAAGTAATATTTATAATATGAGTGAGCTCAGGGCGGAAGTTAAAAACAATATCGAAGCTGAAGCTGAAAAGGAAAAAGAAAGGTTTAATAAAAAGAACAAACCAATTAAGCCATTTAAAATTGGAGATTTTGTTATGGTTAGAAATAATGACAGAATAAAAACAAAATTGGACGCAAAGTATCGTGGTCCGATGGAAGTTGTTGAGGTGTTACCAAATGATAGATATTTGGTAAAAAAAAAGTGGGTTCTGGAATAAAAGGCCGAAATACCATAAAGGTGTCTCATGAGAAACTGATCGCAGCTCCAGAATACGAGGCGAATCAGGATGACTGTGTCGCAAAGAGTAAAAAGGTGAGAACAGAATATGGTAGCCACTTGTATCATATGATGAGAGAAATCATAGTGATATCAAAGATTTTTGGTCAAAAGTGTGAGCATGAAATTTGCCAAGAGATTGTGTCCATATGTGTTGGAACAATTAGTTGTTAACTAGACGATGTCTATGTTGAATTTTGAATTCTATTGAGAATTTGTAGAGAGCATGAGGCTCTGTTGATTATCGCCGTTTAGTTCAAGAGTTTGACTTTGACACTCGATGTTTTCTGGACTTGATCACCCAGAATCTTCGAGTCCAAGGTTCGGATTTGAGAAATATCCGGGATAAACTTGTGAGATAATAGTTAGAACATGTACGGATGCAAGAAGGCATGCCTACAGAGCTATTGTGAGTAATGAGATAATAGTTAGAACATGTACGGATGCAAGAAGGCATGCCTACAGAGCTATTGTGAGTAACGAGATAATAGTTAGAACATGTACGGATGCAAGAAGGCATGCCTACAGAGCTATTATGGGTAATAAAAAAAAATATGATTGCATCTATGATGAAGAAATAATATGACACTGGGTCAATAAAAGAATGGTTGATTTATTAAGTCAGGAAAGCCGAACGTGAACTAATGTGTGCACTTGCAATGTCTGTTTTTAAATTTCAGAAATAAAGTAAATGAATGACTACTGAGCACTCGAGACGTGTGCTAGTCAGTATGGCCGTGTCGCATCGCAGGAAGGTTCAGGCGATTAAAATTGATTCATCGTTGCTCAGGCAACATATGTGACATAAATCTTTTTATAAAAACAAAATGAGAACAAGCGAATAAACAAAAAGAAGAAAACGTTGAAGAAAAGAAAAGAGGAGGAAAACATCCCTGAGCAACGGGAGTTCTTCTTGAACCTTTGAAGAAGATAGACCTACATCTCCTTATTTTCAATCAGTTGATTTATTTGAGTTAAATGTTTTAAAATTATATCGAGTTATTAATAAAGCGTGTGAGTCGTGTCACTGCGACATACAGTGAAGAATAACTGTTTTGAATCGGACTCGTTTCTTGTTGTGTTTTTAATCAACCTTATCTGACATATATATATAAACCCATTCAGATATATATAAAATATTATGTAATTAGTGGGCTAAGGCGATGTACCCTTGTCGTCTCACGGGGAGAATGTCGATGATTCGAATCTATCTGCAATTTTTTCTTTTCACGACAACAAATAAATTTTTATTTTTATATATATAAATTAAAGAATTGGAGATTTTCATGCTCACTCGAAACACACACATTTTGGGCTTTATTTTGTATCATTAAATGAACAAATGCCTGAATTATGAGAATTTACGTTTTTGTGAAAATCGAACCGGCGTCCATATTTCGGAAGGCATGTGTTGCAGTCAACTTCGGAGGGGGCCGGGTAACGCTGTCTAAGCGATTTCCATATTTGGTCATAGAGATGTGGTTATGTGGCCTATGGGCCGTCACTTGTCAGCCGTATGTCTCGCCTCTTCGACCAGTTACCGACCCGTCTCGCGAGAACATTTCGTCAGCGCTCCGTGTGGAATTTCGTCACACTATTTTCTCGTTGTGCCGATAAAAAATCTCGATGTTTTCTTTCCGAAACTCAAAAAGCCATTTGTGCAGCCAATTTTGCATCAAATTAGATGAAACAAAGCTCAAAATGTGCGTTTTTTAATGCTCGAGGGCATGAGAGTCTTATATTTCGCTAGAATCGGTGCATTTATAAACAATTATCTCATTTCTCCAATGATAAGCTGAATCTGCAAATTTTTTTTGAAAATTTAAACAAAATACGAGTCTCATGCCCTTTGTGCCATAATTCTCTATATGTCCTCCAAAGTTTAATGCACTTGCTTGCTCAGTGCCGAAGAAAATAGGGGCCGCGTTTTCGAAGCGCCCGTCGTATGTGACACTGACTCTTAAGTCTTATCCCTGTAGCTAGTACGCTACATAAAAATATCTTAATACTGAAGATATTTTATTTCATTCAATCACTGAAGTAAGTTTTTTTCTCACAATAACAATGTCAATTATGGTTGTACATTTAAATATATATTTTCACTTCTTAACAGTGCTGTCTTTATTATAATTTATTTTTTAATATATCGTCATTAAATAACTTGTGTTTTCTTTGGCATTTTCACATTTTTCATTTCAGCAACTAATACTCAGGAACACATTCTTCTTTGGCACCCAGTAGTGAGAAAAGTCGTTTTTCCCACGATCGAAGAATGTCAAACATTACTCGACGATGTATGGGTTACTTAGCAATCCCCGTTGTTTTGCTTCTCTCATATTACGCACATCTTTGAAACATCACAAGATATTCTTGTAGACCCTCAATCCTCCGATTCCGTATCATCGTCAACGCTTTCTGGTTGGGCGTATAAAACGGCGGAAGTCATCCGACTAAGCATGTCGTTAGTAGGCTTGAACCCATAACAACACTCGGTGGATTGTGTTTTCACGCATTGCGATGCTAGGAGACACCCCTTCGCAGTTTGCGTACTTAATTTGTTCCGCAGCGTTGTCTTAGTTAATTTAATTTTGCTGAACATTCTTTCTGTATCGGCATTGCTGTGGGGCAGAGTCAATACAGACAGGGCAAAATTTGCAAGAATCTCGTACTTTCTTCCTTGCGTATCGTCTTCAGCGGAGAACGATATATTTCTCACCTAAATCAGAAAAACCACCGTTTAAAATTGTACATGTTTGTAATATATTAGACAGGTTATATGAATACAAATTTGATTAGTTCTGTAATGAACAGTAAATATATATATAATTAATTACCTTATGCCAGAATATATCTACTTCCTTTTCATTTCTGATATTATCTTCTAGGTGCTCAAATGGCAGCCGGCGCCATTCATCATCTAATGCTTGTAGCTTTTCCGGGATCTTTGCTCTCGGACACAGATCACACAAATGAAGTAGGGATGGCGTGATATCCCTCTGCACTGCAGATAATGCTTTTGCAGGAGTTAAAGTTTTCACTGCTGTGAGCAGTGGATCGCCAAACTGAAACCGTTCTTTTATGCCCATGCATAAATTAGATAGATATTCCCTACATTTTTGTCGGAAATATCGCCCAAGATCCGGTCTTTTCATGGCGTCCGTTTTTTTTAACTGCTCGGCTACTTGTACCCCTAAATACATATTGTCGAGAGGTACAAATTTACTGCTATCCTGTGGATTTATACGTTCTATAGCAGTTTTCGCCACATAATCATTCGACATATAGATTGCAAGCAAATCTTTGAATGCAATCTCCATTTTCTCGTGTAATGTCGTTACGACGACTTTTTCCGACTGGAAAAAAGCATTCATATGAAGAATTTTCGGTAACGTCCACGCTAAAAAGTAGTAGTATAACTTCATGAACGGATCGTTCAGAGCTTTATAAATCTGCTCTGCTGCAAGCGTCCGCTCACCGATCCACGCATCAGTAAAATATAATCGCAGAGCATCCCATTGCTCAATGATACGTTCTACTGCTGGCAAAAATGATAGCCATCGAGTTATAGCGATACCCAACATTTTATGCTCCTCGACCTGAAAAATATAAACATTTTCAACTTAAGTACTGCCGACCCCTCTTCGATTTTGACAAAAACATTTTCCCTCGTAGTACTTAATGAAAAGAAGAAATCATGACATTTTTGAATTCTTTCCGCCATTTTTTTGAGCTATGAATTTTTGAAAATTCCGAAAAAAAATCAAATGCAAATGACTCCAGAACAAGACATGTTAAGATTATAAGTACGTTAAATTTTGCGTCTTGAACTGCTTTTTGAGGAAACAATAACGAAAAAATTATTTTCAAATTTCTTAATGTTTTTTTTTGATAAAATTAAAAAAAATGAAGTGTGCCGTTACCGATTTTCTTTCTAATTTTTTTAAAAATACTTCTTGCGATTTCGCAAAAATCTGGACTAGTTTCATCGTGGAATCTCGATATTTACTATTTTTTTCAATATTTTGAAAACTATGGGAAAATCGAAATGTTTAATGAAAGTCAATCAATATATTCAGAGATTGAGATAAAAACCATTTATTCTTGACAATAATGATTTTATTTAATTTTTAGTTCAAGATTTTTAACGATTCAAATTTTTCTGAAGTTGAGAAAATTTTCACGAGATTTTCATTATTCGCATAAATTATGTGACGTTTTTCGCACTGTTTTATGTAAAGCGAACTTTATATTTATATTATTTTAATGTGCACGAAAAGTAATTGCATCGCATTGCAGTAATTTTACCTGGGCAAAGATTTGAAATTGCTGCAAGTGCGCCAATCTCTTCGCACTATGTTGGAAGTAATTGTGGATATTTCGAGCCAAGTCTTCGCAGTTGCGCGGCAAAATCTTGCAGGCCTGACTCGAAGCGCGATGAAGCGAATGGCACACACATTTCATCAAGACAATACCCGGACAGTCAATACGCACACGACTGATAATGGAGTTATATTCTCCTATATTTGCGCTCGCAGCATCGCAGCCAAATCCGAGTATGTTATTCATTGGAACCTTTTTATCGTTAAATGACTTTTTTAACAGTCCGTAGAGTCTGGCTCCAGTTGCTCCTTCTTCTGCGGCTGCCGCATCGTTGTTTGAATATATATCCTGTAGATCGTAAAATCTGCGAAAAATAAAAGTTTATAATGCAATTATATCTTTTGTAAAACGGCGAATATTTCTGTGTTTATAATAAAATACATAACACTCTTACCTCTAATTATACGACCCACGCTTGCATCGTAAAAGCGCACCATTATACAAAATGTTTTGGTATTTAACGTGGTGGACTCATCAGTTAGTACTGAGAATTTCACCCGCTTTAATTTATCAGATAAATCGTCGGCATGTGAGCCTCCGATAACATTTGTAACTATATTGGTGCATATTTTCCTTTTCATTTGAATTCCTTGACAGATCGACGAATCCGGGAAACACGTCTTCAACGTCGGTATTAAGTATTCAATGGTATTGAACGGTACATTATGTGCCGGCAAGAATCCACTTAATTTAATTTCCGCCTGCTTTATCGCTTGGTCAAGCGAGGATGGCGTACTTTTTACCAAAAAATTGGTCATCATCGCTGGAGTGGCTGATGAACGACCTTGCTCATGTTTTTGATGTCGTTGCGATTTAAAGTGGTCTTTTAACGTTGTTACCGTTGCTGTTAAAATAACACCGCACCACACGCATTTTGCTCTGTGCTCGGATCCTGGACACGGCTGGAGCCACATTGACACGTGGGTTCGAAAGTCTTAGGTATTCTTCTTCCATTCTAAGCGAAATTTCTGCTCGCGCGGTTCGACTTTTCGTTTTTTAACGTTAGGGCTGTTAGAGCTATTATTTAACTCTTCTACAGAAACGTTAGCGTCGCGATCCATATCAATTCTGATTGATGAAACAATTTAGAAAAAACAGAATGGAATGAAATAAGATATATAGAAGAAACTGCACGATAAATATATAAGAAAAATCGTGTTTATAATTCATTATTACGTACTTGTAAGTCTGTTGACCCAAAATTTAGTATTTTCACACAATTTTATAAAGAAATTCAGTAGCAGCACAGAATACTTAATGAAACTCAATGCGTTTTCACTTACTTTCTATCTTTGAAACATTGTATGTATGTCACGTGATTTGAAAAGTGCGGAAATTTCGTACGCTCATGGTCGGTAACCTTTTAATTATAAAAAAAACCGATGGTACCAACATAACTGATTGTGACCATAGGTTATAAACCTATCCAGCGATGTGTATGTGCGATCGGAATGTGGGGAAATCTGCAGTCACTGACATATGCGGGAATATAAATACAAACACATTTAAGAATAATATCTTTATTGGAATGACAACATGAACTTATAGAATAACGAAAGCTGTTAGCACGTTAGCACTGTACGTAGCGATGAATTTGTCCTCGTGCGTAGGGTAGCTCCCCCTCGCGTCAGGTAAGATTACAGCAAACAAAATTGCACGGAAAAGAAAGAAATGTGCAGCGAACTTCACGGCGCCGTGCCATCGGCTGGAAACGCGGAGTTACCGGGTCCTCCACATTTGGGGACCTTTTTTTTTTTTTTTTAGGGATCGGCGGTAATTGCAGAGAAGCGTCACGGTCTGCGAAATTCTCCTTGCGATGAGTACTGAACGGCAAGCAAGAGGCGTGAGCATTGGCGACGCGCGAGCAGTCGAAAATCAACGATACAACGCGACAATGTAGCACCAGTATAGACGACATTGTATACAATGTACATATACCATATAACGTTTTTTTTTATTATAGTTATTTGTTTTTCTATCTTTTTCCTACTTATTTATTTACTTGGGTATAATGCCATAAATAATAAAATACAATTTTTTCATTATATCGATTTATTATAACTGAAGTAGCATCTACAGGTGAATAAGAGCAAAAACTCGCACACTCTTTGTTTCTTCTCGCATTTTTAAGGCTAATTTAATAATTTTTCGCGCTATAAAATGTACAGATTGAATCGCGCTTTCATTTGAGCAGTCATTTTGTAATTCCCACATATGTAGATTACACGATGAGACAGGATATCCAAAGATTTGTCGGTTAACATGCCATATTGCGCCTTCTACCTTTACATCATTTGGCGATTCTTCTAAATAAAAAATTTTGTCAATTTAAAAAAATTGTTTATTCTTCAAAAGCACGATATTATTTGGTGATTTTGTCGTTAATGTTAATCCCATGTATCGCACCTTAAATAGGGTTACATAGCCATTAATAATCTCGGCATTTGCTTTTATTATTTTTATTTTATCTGGTTGAGTTGGTCTTTCGATCGCAATGGCACCTTGCTCCTGAATACGCCGACATATTTGCGAAAGAGGTTCGTTAGGGGTGCGTACAAGTTTTTTAAGACTTTTTAGGTAATTTTCAAATGGGAAAGCACTAATTTGAGTTAATGAACAACCCATATTTTTCGCGTCATCCGCAAGGTGGATAAGGTTGTGCATATTTAGTACAACCGATTTGCTTCCATATAAGCGTGGCAAAAGTTCAACAAATTTTCGTAAATACACTTTTGCATGAAAATTTAATAACTGCGCTAATTCTTCACTACACAAAATTCGACATGCGACATGTAATAATAAAAAATGTTTGTACATTTCTACTGGCAGCAAATCTTTTAATACAATAGGGCCACAGTATAACAATAACAATCGATATTCCGTGGCTTTAAATTGTGCAGCATATGATATGCTCCTCAGTTTTCGTTGGAACTCAGAGGGAATCTGGTGGCGCAAAGCTTCCATTCTTCTTGATAATTCGAGTTTATACCGCGGCCTGAGACGAACTCGTAGGTCGCCCTCTAGCCAATTTTGCACAAAAAGTCTTTTCATGACGCCAATGCAACGCAAGTGCATAAAATCCAAAACAAAAGACGTGACCATGTTGATGGGGGGTACGATTTTGACGAGGATCGATTTTTCGATGTGATGTTCTTCATCTTCCATATTGCGAAAAGATTCTCCTGTTCTCTCTGAGCAGTCGACTTCTAGATATACTGTTCGGCCGCCCTTCCGAGTTCCACGTCCCGTGCAGAAATTTCATCTGGGATCCAGTTGGATTCGCGCCAGTGTCCCTACCTCCCAATCAGGATCTAGTCCGATATCGGATTGGATTCCAGCGACAAATGTAACGCTGGGAAACTGGATTCGAGTTGGGATCTCGATCCGAATCCGTCAATGACTCTAACTGGATTCCAGCAGGGACCCCGAACCGAATCCGTCCATAACTCTAACTGGATTCGAACAGGGATCCCGATCCGCATCCGTCAATGATTCTAATTAGATTCGAGCAGGGATCCAGATCAAAGTCGGTAAATGATTCTATCTGGATTCCCGATGAAATCACGTTTGAATAATGAATTAAATATTGAAAATAAAATATGAATAACTGGCTATTCATTGAAATATTTATTACATCGGTTCGAAATTTGTAATTATACAATATCGGCCAGGTCTATATCATGCATGCTAAATCTGCTTATAAATACTAAAATGACTCAAATCACGAGGCGCCCGTGTGTCTGTCTGTGTGTGTTTGTGTATCTGTGTGGGTGTGTGTGTGTGTGTGTATGGGTGTGGGTGTGTGTGTGAGTGTGTGTGTGTGTGTGTGTGTGTGCGTGTGAGTGTGTGATAATTTAACTATTTAATATATGTAGCATGGTATAGACCGAGGACGTGTACGGACGTTATTAGAAATGGACATGCCCTTAAAGTATTAGTAAATATTATTAATTAATATTATAATAATTTTATAACGCTGTTGATTCTGTGCGTGTTCTTCGTCCATCCCAATCCTTGGAATTGGAAATCGCCCTTCCAGCAGCTTTCAAGACCATGTCCTCATTTATAGGCGTTCCATCTTGAATGGTGTGAAAACCAGTAAGCGCATCTGCGAATAAATAAATAAGTTGTAATAAACTACTAGACGTATTTTATTTAAGGATAGCAAGGATTTAAATTAATGTTAAATTTTTAAATACTTGTCAAGTGGCGTCCAAAATTAGTTGACTTCAGCATAATTTTGCCTTCCATTTTTTTTCTCGCCGTGAAGCTACTTATAACTTCACGAGTAAAAAATTTTCGCAGAATCGTTGATATGCTTTTTGTTAAATAATTATTTCGATCGAAGAGCGGCCTCAACGATGAAACCTGCAAAGCATGCACAAGAGTTTATAAAAATAACGGTTAAAGGAAATCTTTAAATAATATTACGGTAGTAAAAGGAGCACAATTTGTCGTTTTGTGCACAATAGATCTGAAATCGATAAACTAACCAAAGTTTTATTGAATTCGTCGTCTTTCTGCAGCTTCCGATCAACGTCTTCAAATTCTGCCATTGTCTTAAACGGCAATTGCAGCATGTTTTTTTGATCGAACTCTTCGACGCTCAATTTTCCTGCTACAATTAAATTTTTGTTCTGCAGAGCGTCATGCAAAGCATTAATAGCAGCTGTGTTGTTTCGCACGTCAACACTGAGCCCTTTTAATACTTGAAGCAAGAACAACGTATCTGAAAAGCCCACCATTTTTCAAAATTGTATGAAACAAAAAAATAAGTAATGACATGAATCGAATAATTAATGAATAAATAATATAAAAATTGCGGATAAAGCATACCTTGTGACAACCCTTTTCTGGATTTATTACCAATAGCTTCCGCTTCGGGAGAAATACTCGGCATGTGTATGGTCGGTTCTGGAGCTACAGTTTTTCTCGGTTCGTGTTGACGTTCGATGCTATTATCATTTGTAGACTTTTCATTAGAACGCATCAGTGGTGACGGTGCACTAGTAGATGGTAGAGCAGCATGCATGAAATCGCATTCTTCAACTATTAATTGTTCGCTTTGATTATTAATATCCGTTCTCGAATTTATTAATCGCGATTCAATTTTTTGTGAATCACGTATTGGTAACTTTCTTTTAGCGTTTTGCCCTCGGAATGTAGCTTTTATATTTTTGCGGCATTTCTTGTTGTTTGAACGAGCTTTTGTGTGTGACATTGGTTTTATCTCCAATTCATTGAATGACACGCTGGAATCCGTCGAAACGTCCAATCCGTCGAAATCTAAATTAATGGCGTAAGCGGAATTTTAATCGAAACGTTAACATTAAAGGATTTTCACTAAATAAATTATTCACTAAAATAATATAAACAAAGCAACAACTTTAAATAGAATCTAATACTTAACAAAATATACCTTTACAAACCGGTGCCCAATCATCGTATTCTGATAGATCAAACAATTCATTCGTTGATTTGCTTTTAATATTTTGTGTAGCTACGTGCGATTTCCTTTGTCCAACTGTATTATCGTCCGTGGTATACGCATACGCACTTGTTTTTAACTTTTCAAGGCGCGCGACCGCCATTTCGTATGAGTCTGTAATTCAAATAATATATTAGTAAACATGAAATCTCTGAAAAGCTCTCTTACAAAGAACAAGCAACTACAATAACAAGATTTATTCGATGAAGAAGACCAATTGAAATGTTTACATTTTTTGTAAAAATAATTTCTTTTTTGTTGAGCTAAGAATAGCAAATGTACGCAATATGAATTATTATACATGGGGCATTCAACGCCAAATCGGACAACATTGAACTTTTGCATCTCCGATTTTTTTCTTTAAGTACTGATTGAGACTAGCCTCAATGATCGAAAAAAAAACTTATCACGCCCTTCACGAGACAAATTTTTGAATAACGATGTTATTTTTCAAAAATTCATATCTCGTGAATAGCTTGATAAAAAAATTGAAAAAAATCATCGAAGCTCGCCTCAACCAGTACTGAAAGGAAAAAAGTTTTCAAATAATCGGAGATGAAAACATTCAATTTTGTCCGATTTGATGTAGCATGCCCCATGCAGATTGGCATATAAAGAATAGAGAAAATGAAATCCTTACTTGCGCCACCCTTAATTTGCACGTCCCACCATAACCAACTGTCCGGAGGGGATTCGCAGTTCTTCACAAAACGCTGTAACTGTTCGCAAACTTTTGCGGTATACGGAGGTGATGGGTATTTTATAATACAATTTTTCTTTTTTGTATCCCATGATACCCAAGATAACGGGACGATGTCGACGTCCAGAAGTCCCGCATCCTGACTTTGGGAAAACTGGACGAGCTGATACTTATACTCTTCACCGTCATTTACTAAATCTATGCACAAACACACAATACCATTATCCGAAGATTCGCCATCATAGCCAGTCTTACTTATCATAAAGTAAGTTGTTAGTTTTATTTCCTGTTGGCGTTTGTGCCATGTCAAACAATTGCAGATCCAAGGTGTAAAGAACGCGGTTTCGAAGCACAGCACACACTTTTAATGTCGGAAAAAGTTTAATATTTTCGGTCGAAAACGCGTCTAACAGCGATGGGCGGACGTTGAGTACTGAACGGCAAACGAACGCGTGAGCATTAGCCACGCGGCGTGCAACAATGTTGCACGGATATCGACAACATTGTGAACATATACCGGATGAACTTTTTTCATTGTGATTATTTATTTTTCCATCTTTTTTCTTACTTATTTTTTTACTTGCTTATAATTCCATAAATAATAAAACGCCAATGTTGTTTATTATATCGATTTATTACGGTCCAAGTTACATTTGAAGATGAATAAGGGGAATTGCAAAAACGCGCGTGCTGTTTGCATCTTTTCGCATTTCTAATGCTAATTTCATAACTTTTCGCGCTATGAAACGTAAAGAGTGAATCATGATCTCTCCTGAGCACTCACCTTGTAACTCCCACATATTTAAATTACAAGACGAAACTGGATACCGAAAGATTTGTCGCTTAACATTCCATACCTCGCCTTCTATCTTCACGTCATTTGGCGATTCTACCAAATAAAAAATTTTATTAATTCTAAAAATATTTCTATTTTTCAGAAGAACGATATTATTTGGAGATTTTGTTGGTAATGTTATTTCCATATATCTGATTTTCAATATGCTTACATAGCCATTAACAATCTCGGCATTTCTTTTTATTATTTCTATTTGATCGTTCAAAATTGGCTTTTCGATCGCAATTAGACCTTGCTCATGGATACGCCGACAAATTTGAGCAAGGGGTCGATTAGGGGTCCTTACGAGTTTTTTAAGGCTTTTCATAAAATTTTCAAACGGAAAAGCATTTATCTGTGTTAACGAACAACCCATATTCTTGGCATCATCCGCAAGGTGGATAAGGTTATGCATATTTAGTACGACTGATTTACTTCCGTATAAGCGCGGCAAAATTTCAACGAATTTTCGTAGGTACACTTTTGCACGGAAGTTTAATCGCTGAGCTAATTCTGCCGTGCACAAAATTCGGCATGCCACATGAAATAGTAAAAAATGTTTGTACATATTTACTGGCAGCAAATCCTTCAGCACAATGGGGCCACAGTACAACAAGAACAATCGATATTCTGTTGCTTTAAATTGTGCTGCATACGATATGTTCCGAAGTTTCCGTTGGAACTCGCAAGGAATCTGGTCGCCCAAAGCTTCCATTCTTCTCGATAACTCTAGTTTATGTCTTGGTCTTAAACGAACTCGAAGGTCTCCTTCTAACCAATTTTGTATAAAAAGTCGTTTCATGACCCCAATGCAACACAAATGCATAAAATCAAGAACAAAAGATGTTACCATATTTATAGGAGGTATAATTGTGACCAGAATTGTTCTCTCCATGTGATGGTCTGTGTCTTCCATGTGACGAAAGGATTCATTTATTCTCTCTGAGCAGTCGATGTCCAAGTACACTGTTCGGCGGTGCTTTCGAGTTCCACGTACTGTACATCGCTCACAAGCACTATAACCGCCGTGACCGTAGTCAATTTCATAAAAGCCCGCGCAGGCGTATCACAGATGAAGCACTGAAGACGCACAGTGAAGTGTACATTAGCGATTATAATGCCATTCGTTGAAAGCTCATTGATTTCTTTTACAAAGTCTCGTAAGTATAAATTTGTGCACAGTGGCTTGGTTTCGCCGCAGAATAATGCTACCAGGAAAGGTTTATAGACATCCGGACAAGTAAATACTTTGCAGAGGATCGGCCATAATTGCATCTTGCTCGATGAAAATAACGGCAATCCGTCAACATTGACTTGCAGAACGATATTTCCATCTTGGTGAAATACCGCATTCACACTCTTCTGTAGTCCGGTTGCAATGCCATAATAGACATATTTTCCTGCTTGTTTACCATCGTTATCTACGATATTTAAGATGTCATATGGCATCGACTTAGTTTTAAGAAATGTTTTCGAGCTTTTTGGCAATTCAGGTAGTAGCCGTCTTCTTAATATTTGCAATAATTTATCAAGATGTGCTTGTCGAATATTGCATTCTAGAGCCCATGCTCGTATATTCTCAATTTCTTGTGGGCGACATAATTGTAATGCTGTATCATTTTCTTCATTTATTTCATCGCACACCGCATCATCTTCACTTATATCCGTGTCAACGTTATTATCGGATTTTCGTGACTCGTTTTGAGACTTCAACGCATTACTATTTTCACTCGATGATTCCAGCTTGAATTGAGGAAAATGTCTCGCCGGCTCCTCAATTTCTTCATTGCCTCCTAAGATAAAAGTGTTATAACAATAACTATTTTTTGTGAGAATTTATTAAATTTCAATTACAAATAATAAATTCACTGTTAAAAAATTCAAGTATTTTAAAAGCCCTAATTATATAATAATTATGTGAAATAAATGATGGAAACGTATTGATTTGACTTATTAGCTGTATAAAGATTTTATTGTTTATTATATAACTTACGTGGAGTTGAAGGATTCACTTCGGTGTGTGTTTGTAATTCTAGCTGAATTGCTTTGAGTTTTTGCCGATGGCGACGTACCCGCAGTCGAGTTTTTTCGCACTTGCTTAATTCGTTCATGATATTTGAATTGTAAATGAATTATATAATATATAGATATATGTGGGCACCCTGGTATCCGATCTCATCTATATCAATGCTGATCTCACAATGAGAGACGAACGCTACATATCGATGTACGCTCATTACATGTTTCGTATCGGGATTAAGTCGGTATGCCCCAAAAGTATAGTGGCGCCATCAACAATGCAAATTTCTTCCAGTGCGGAAACCATCTGGATTTCTGTAGGGATACCCGTTTTAGGGCACCCCTGCCATGTCCGGATCATGATATGATCCGCATGCCCCGAAAGTACAGTGGCGCCATATCGTGTCGAAATCCCGTCACCGAGGCAAATTTCTTCCGATGTGGAAACCATCTGGATTCCTGTAGAGATACTCGTTTTAGGGCATCCCTGCCATATCCTGATCAGGATATAATCCACATGCCCCAAAAGTACAGTGGCGCCATCGTTTCGAAATCTCGTCACCGACGCAAATTTCTTCCGATGTGGAAACCATCTGGATTCCTGTAGAGATACTCGTTTTAGGGCATCCCTGCCATATCCTGATCAGGATATGATCCACATGCCCCAAAAGTACAGTGGCGCCATCGTTTCGAAATCTCGTCACCGACGCAAATTTCTTCCGATGTGGAAACCATCTGGATTCCTGTAGAGATACTCGTTTTAGGGCATCCCTGCCATATCCTGATCAGGATATGATCCACATGCCCCAAAAGTACAGTGGCGCTATCGTTTCGAAATCTCGTCACCGACGCAAATTTCTTCCGATGTGGAGACCATCTGGATTCCTGTAGGGATACCGGTTTTAGGGCATCCCTGCCATATCCTGATCAGGATATGATCAGTAGTTGGGTATCCCTGTTAGAATTTTTGCATGGGGTACCGTACATCGCTCGCAAGCACTGTATCCGCCATGACCTTTCGTCAATTTCATAAAAGCCCGCGCAGTAGTATCGCAAATAAAGCACTGAATATGCACAGTAAAGTGTTCGTTAAGAATTGCGTTGTAAGCACATTAATTTCTTGAAGAAAATCCCGCAAATATAAATTTGTACAATGTGGCTTTTTTCACCGCAAAATAACGCTACTAGAAAAGGTTTATACACATCCGAACTGGTAAATATTTTGCAGAGGATTGGCCATAATTGTGTTTTGCTAGAAGAAAATAACGGCAATCCGTCAACGTTAATCTGCAAAACGGTGTTTCTGTCGTGGTGAAATTCTGGATTCAGACACTTGTGTAGTCCGGTTGCAATGCCATAATAGACATATTTTCCGGTTCGTCTGCCATCGTTGTCTGCGATATTTAAGATAGCGTATGGCATCGACTCCGTTTGCAGGAATGTTTTTGATGTTTTTGGTAACTCAGGCAGTAGCCGAACTCTCAATATTTTCAATAATTTGTCAAGATGTGCATGCCGAATATTACACTCCAGAGCCCATGCTCGTACCTGCTCAATTTCTTGTGCGTGATCTAATTGTGTCACTATATCATTTGCCTCATTTCGTTCACCACACATTGAATTGTCTTTACCTATACCCATTTCAATAGTATTGTCGGGTTCTTGCGACTCGTTTTGAGACTTCAATGCATTCTCACTCGACGACCCTGGCTTGAGTCGAGGAAAAAGTCTCGGCGGATCCTCAATTTCTTCATTATCTCCTAAGATAAAAATTTTATAATAATGATTAATGTATTGCGAAAGTTATTTAATTTCAGTTATAAATAATATATTCACTGATCGACAATTATCATGTGTATTACAAAGCCCTAATTATATAGACTACTGGTTCCATACGCTTTCGACCACTTTTGAAGGCGAGCATTTTTTATTTAGCTGAAAATTTTATCTGCTGTACTACCGCGCGCAAAACAATGTTATGAATTTTTTCAAATTTGTTTGCCCCACCGATAAAAAGTTATGAATTTTGAAAAAAAAACCGTCTTTCTGGTTTTCAACCATTTTCAAACGCTCATAACTTTCTCAACAATTGTTTTTTTCTTCAAATTTTTCGTATTCTCGTGCGCTTTTCAGAAAAAAATACAAAAAAAATATTCGTCATACTTTGTGAAATTTTTTCATTTTTTTAGAGAAAAATCTTAATTTCTTAAAAACTCCATTTTTGATTTTCAATTTTTATTTTAAACTTTGATTTATTCTTAGTTGAATGCTACAGGATTCATAGTGGGCAGATTTTTTTTCTATTTTTTTTTCGGTTGAAAATACAAATTTGTCAGTTTTTCTGAGAAAAACATCAATTATCCAAAAAACCTTACTATTTTTTAACTTTTTTTTATAATTATGATGTATTCTGAGTTTAATGCCGTAAGATTCATATTGGGCAGATATATTTTTCTATATGTTTTAATTGAAAAAAAAATAGAACAAATTTTGCCCACTATGAATTTTGCGACATTTCACTCAGAATAAATAAAAGTTAGAAAGAAAAATTTTACGTCAAAAATAAAATATAGGATTTCCGGAAAATTGAGATTTTTCTCAGAAAAGCTGAAGCAATTATTTCTTCATTCGAAAAAAATAGTCAAAGGTATCTGCCCGCTGTGAATCTTGCGCAGAATAGATCAAAGTTTAAAATAAAAATTGAAATTAAAAAATAAAAGGAGTTTTTGAGAAATTAAGATTTTTCTCTAAAAAAATTAAAAAATTCATAGAATATGACTTGAATTTTTTTTTGTATTTTTTTTCTGAAAAGCGCGTGTAAATACGCGCTTTTTGATAGTGGTTTAATACGTGTTTGATAGTGGTTGAAAACCAGGAAGACGGTTTTTCAAAATTCATAACTTTTTTTCGGTCGGGGAAAGAAATTTGGAAACATTCACAAAATTGCTTTGGGTGGAATAGTACAACATATAACATTTTCAGCGAAATTAAAAATACTCGCCTTCAAAAGTCGTCGAAAACGTATGGAATTAGTCATAATAAATATATGAAATCAATAAGGGAAAATGATTGATTTGACTTATCAACTTTATAAAAATGTTATTGTGTATTATATAACTTACGTGTAGTTGAACGAATCGCGTCGGTGTGAGATTGTAATTGCAGCTGAATCGCTTTGATTTTTTGCCGGTGACGACGTACCCGCATCCGAGTTTTTTCGCGCTTATTTAATCCGTTCATGATATTTCAATTTACAATAAAGCTGCACTCAATATCACTGCGCCAATAAATTATATCATACATATGTGAGTAACTTGTGATCCGATCTGTATCAGTGCTGAGCTCGCAATGATAGACGAGCCTCGTATCGGAATTGAGTCGGTATCTATATGCCCCGAAAGTACAGTGGCGCCATCGTTTCGTAATTTCGTCACCGACACAAATTTCTTCCGATCTGGAAACCATCTGGATTCCTATAGGGACACCCGTTTTGGGGTATCCCTGCCTAATCCCGATCTGGATCTGATCCGTATGCCCCGAAAGTACAGTGGCGCCATCGTTTCGAGATTTCGCCACTAACGTAAATTTCTTCCGATCTTGATACCATCTGGATTCCTATAGGGACACCCGTTTTTGGGTATCCCTGCCTAATCCCGATCTGGATCTGATCCATATGGCCTGAAAGTACAGTGGCGCCATCGTTTCGAGATTTCGCCACTGACGTAAATTTCTTCCTATCTGGATACCATCTGGATTCCTATAGGGAGACCCGTTTTGGGGTATCTCTGCCTAATTCCGATCGGAATCGGACCGGTAGTTGGGTATCCCCATTACAATTTCTGCATGGGACCGAGCACAGTCCCATCAGGAACCACGTGATTTCGCTGCCACATGATTTCATCAGGACGAAAATGCTTTTCACACACTGATTGTCCTGATTTTATCTCAAGACCTGAAGGTTTGGTACTGGATCCCTCGGAACCGTAAAAACATGGATTTTTTCAGGATTTGTACGGTATCCCGACGTACACTCAATTATCGCACACGTAGGCATTGTTATAATTTACAACGCAAAACTCCCGACCACACTTATTTGCGCGCACACGCGAGACTATACAATTAACAAACTTTTTACGAATTTTTTGAATGTAAGATGTAGCATCAGATCTATCAGTCGCATCTCAGCCGGTTAATCTGTTATGGCCGTCATGGCCGGCGGGGGGTTCGGGCAAGGGAGTAGAAGCGCGGAAGCATGCCAGCGCCGCGCAGTGCGAACTAATTTCGGCGCATAGAGCGAATCGAGGTTCCCTATAGGATATCATAGGAGTGCCAGGGGGCTGCTCATATCTCACACCTCGTCACACACCCGGGCCCCTTCCATGGCCTTGCAGAATATTCGAGACCCCCCCCCCCCCCCCCCATCACTCCCACGTCGTTGAACTTGGTATGTATGTGTAGGTGTGTACGTGTGACGTGTACGCGTGCACTACTCCACTCTAACTAATTTATTTCGTTTTATTTCATAAATCGTCAATTTTACGATTTAACCACGTCTCAAAGCTTAAGTTCGCACATTTGACCTACATAACTCTACTCCAAGAGCGACGTCAAAGAGGACTCCCAAGTTGAATCAACGATTTTGGCAAGAACCGACCCAGAGACACCGCGTATGTACTCGTACGAAATCGAGAGTTCGACCAGTTCAGTTCCCTGTTCGCGAAGGTGAGAAATAAAGGAGGAACTCTGCGGGTGAGGAGAAACGTTGGGGCAAAATGTGGTCAATCAATAAGTACACAAGTACACGTATTACATAGGCTCCGATAAAAGTGATCGAAGCATTTTGAAATCACTGTGCGATTCTAGCGAGAAATATGTTTTCTTGAAGAGGGCGCAACGCAACTGAAACAATCTTTGTTGATACACACTTTAGCGTGTTTAAAGTATGCTTAAAGTGCGCGTTTGGTATATGCTTTCTTCGTGCTGCCGATATGTACTATGAATGCATGACAGTGTGTTTCGAAACGCGCTTGTCACATCCTTTTTCTCGTGCCGTCGAATCGAACTTTGGGTACGGTATGCAAAACGCCATTTTACCTCAATATTCACCCCGATTTATTTTCACGTTTCTTATTGTAAAACAAAAATTGCACTATTGAAGAGTACGGCCATATGGTATACTGTAAATCTGTAAAATCTCCTTAAAATCTTTTTTTAAGCATAAGCATATCTCCAAATGTACCTATAGTTTGCATAATTAATCAAATACATTTTTTTCTCCATAAGCGCTAAGATTTATTTTGAAAAGTCATTATGATGGTTTAATGATGAGTTCTTCAGGATTCAAAAATTTGTAAAGCTGCCCTATTTAAATGTATTGCCAGGAAACGCATTACAAATGGCATTGATGGGTAGTATCACCCGCGGCCTGTAGGTAGCATATGCCCATCCTTCGTTTTTCTCAAGCGAACCTATGCCCCACTGGCATTCGAAACACGAGCACTTTGATGAAAAAATCAGTCTCTCGACCGCGATGAAAACCACGAGTCAATCTACTATTCTGTAAAAAATTAAGTATTTCCCTGGCAGAACAAGGGCCTATCGACATTCTCTCGTTCCATGCTTTGCCGCACTTCAAGTACGTGCAAACCGTATTTAAAAGCACGCTAAAGCGTGTGAAAAGGATGAACATTCGAATGCAGCCAGTATTAGAGTCCGTTTCGATTCCGGTCGTACAATAGTCCATGCAAAACATGTTTCGAATTGCACTTTATCGTAGAATATCACGCACGATTCTGACTTCCGAAACGCGGTTAGTACCATGCAATCCACGGAACGAAACGCATTTGAAACGCGATCTATATGGGGTCGATCCGTATATGTGTACCACAATCAGCACCACGAGGACCACCATTGTCATGATACATGGCACACGGCATCAATCAACCGATACGGAATAGATCAGAGAACTCAGGACCGTCGGACGTCAGACAGGCTCACCGTTAGAGATCACAATCAACCAAACGTCGCAAGGGATTTTTACCTCTCGTGTTTATAAGACTAGCAAATATTTGGTATTCCGAGATATTTAGATTTTTATCATCGATACCTTGAATGACCTTGAACAACTTTGACCCCGTAATGTTGATTATCCGGTTTGAGGTGATCTACAAGATGGTTGAAAAAATGTACAATTCCATTTAAAAAAGTAAAGGTGACCTTCACTGTGCGTAAATACCTGGACCAAAATAAAAAAAAACGGTCGCCTCTGATGGGCCCCTCCACACCGTACGACTTTCGTTTGAAGCATTTTTTTGTGACGTCGATGATAACTGAGATATTTCGGGTGGCAGAGATAAAAGAAACACAATGTGTACAATGTGTTGAAGTTAGCGACAAAGCCGCACGATCGAGAACATGATAACTCGTGCACGCGCATATTGCTGCTGCATCCTACATCGCACAGTTACAAAAACGCTGCACACATATTGTGCCCTTCTTCTCAATATAGCCGAATCATTGTTTTCTCATACTGCTTGAATCGGAGCCACTAATTGTGATTGAGTCATTCTTGCGACTGTAGACCGCCATTCGTGTATTTTCGCTTAAGATATGTGTAATTATTAAAAAGTAGCTACTAGAGCAACAATAAATAATGAGTTCAGGTAAATTAGACTTAAGAATGCTCGATAAAAGCTGAAAATTTGTAGCTAGTCAGTAAGTCGGTTAACGAGCTTACAATTAGGGAAAGTAGGACAAAGAAACACTTTAAAAGAACGAATCGGTTTCTATCATTATTTAGAAAGGAACCATCCAACATGTATCTGTTACGAATAAAGAACAATGAATCAGATTATTAGTTTTACTAAATATAAAATAAGTAAAAGGTACATTAAACAATATTGTTACATTGGGATTATGTGCTCCTACCTGCAAATTATTATATTTTTCCTACATGTCGCTATGCGATATGTAGGATTATTTCTTTTTAGTCCAGCCGTACTGTACATAGGGTGTGACACGCAACTGTAACGGGCCGAATCTCCTAATCGGTTTGAACTAGAAGAAAATATTATTAGGTAGTAAAATCGGTGCATCAGAAAAGTGCAACTGTACTTTTTTTTAAAAATGCAAACGTATATTTTTGTCTACAATAATTGATACAGTTTTGTATGCTCTACAAAAAAGGACTCCCATACTTATTCCCTAAACTCATTCGTTCAGAAGTTATCGCAGTCAAAAGTTCTCGAATTATATCGATCTCTCGGCAAATATTCAGGCAGGGCAAGATCTGACAACGAATTGAACAATTGAATCAAAGAAGTATTAAGAATTACAGAAAGTGACATCAGTAATGTGTTGCACAACTAAGAAACCGATGGTAAAGTACTTGGACTGCAATGCACGTTTCAGTGCTTGTTGTAACGTTGAAATTTTGTACGTAAATGATTAATTGGATAAATATTATATGGAATAGTAATTAATTTACTTCAATGCCACTACTAACAATAAAGTGATCCTACCTTTATTGTTAGTCAACTAAGGGTTGTATCATAAGAATGTCGTTAAATGAACATCACGAAAAAGAGTAATACAACAAACGTACAATTATTGATGAGATGACTAGGTTGCGTTTTTTTGCAAATTGGAAAAAAATACTAGTAGTAAGTCAATTAGAGATTATTCAACCGGGAAAGAACACTCTTACAATAAATTTGGCAATTACTCCTACTTACAGAAACTCTGCAAATCCTTACAAGCTCACAATTAAGCATTTTAACAAAATGTGGTGCAACATGATTAAAATGCCTTAAAATATTAGCGACTAATTATGAATTACCAAGTAGTGTTTAGTAGTTTAATCCCGAACGAATATCCTAGAATCACTTCTTTTTATCAATTATATTCTCTCAATGTAATTTTACATGCTGGCCAATAGATTGTACGAATACATTTATTTCCGTAAAGAAATGTTCACTTACTGCTTTAACGTTTGCAGATTGTTGATCAAAATGCCATCAATGATGCTGCCTTCGACATAAAATAGATAAATAAAACATTTTAACATGCAGTAACGTGTTCTGTTTCTACCTTTAGTCCATATCAGAATAATAAATCGGATCAATGTAAAAAATAAATTACTGCGAATACAGAAAAAAGTTCCAACGCTGAATTGGAAAATTGTTTGCTTGGTTCTCCAAATTCGGTGTCTTTTAACGAAAGAAAGTGCGTGAACAGGTAAAATCGAATTTTAAAAGATCTATACTTTCCCAGCTTTAATTTGGTGCTTTTTAGGTTGAAACTTCCGTCGCACATAGGAAAGCCGAAAATGTAATGGCAACGGAGGCGCGAGTGTTGCTGAACGATATATTTATGCGAACACGGATATTCTCCCTACAACAGCAACGCGACGATGACGACGTGGTGGTCGCGGTGGTGGCGATGGGCAGCAATCCAGTCTCCGTTACGAAAATAGCAAACGCTCTTTCCACCTCGCTGTCACCCATTCCGTGCCTTCGTGATTTCAGCTCTTCCTATCCTATTGCAGCTCTCTATCTTTTGTAAAAAATTCACGCGGGCTCCGACGTTACGAGCGCAGGCTCAGCGACGGCAGTATTGCGTCGCCGGCTGGACCTCGAGGAAAACGAAAGACGGCGAAGACTAAAACGAGAAAGACCTCCGCGAGGTCACATGAGTGTGAGTGAATTAAAATCAATCAATCAATTCGTGATTATAACAAACCGACAATAATTACCGAAGTTTCTTAATACTCCGTTCCATAAGTAATTAAATAATTCTTTAGTCAATTGATAAATAATAATAACAATAATAGAGTGCGCTCGTCGATTGATTCTACGTATATAGGATCAAAATTGGACGAGAGTATCCAAGTCGTAAGTAAAGGAGGCGACGCATCCAAGGATCTATATTGTTTGGGACATGAAACAACGTTGATCTCTCGCGGTTAAAAAAGTCATTGCCCAGGATAATTCCATTCCTACGTTAAAAATGTCGTATTTTTCATTACATCGGATTCGAACCCAAAGCGCTAACCGTCTATAAACATATGTGAATGTGCCAGGAAGCTTTGCCACCTCGGCTAAATAAAGCGCTCTTAATGATAATTTATTTGTGATTTATCCACCTTGGCCAACTTTATTTGCTGCATTAATTTTCAGTAGAATTTGTTTTCACTTCTCTCCATTTTTTCTTTCAACACTGGTAACATTCCAATCCTCAAAATTTTTCAGTACATTAGCATCTTCAGTTCTCGATAAATTTGTTTTCAATCGTACAAAAATATAACGTGATCGTGAAGTATAGCAATATTGTTCACGGTGTTTTGACTCACTCCTGTCATACTCATATATTTTCGTGGCTTCGCTATTTGCGTACTTCCGCATCGGTATATGCTTAAACACTTGCTACACGAGAAACGCTGCTACAATGGTTCAGTCCTCTTTCACACATTTGAACAGTTTCCAACATGCCGACATGGTTTCAAAAAAAGTATTAATTTCCGTATCATTGCCAAATAGACTTTCCGATACATATTCTAATTGCAAGTCAAGTAAATAATTAGCAACTTTGTAAAACACTACGAACATCCCTCGAATTTCTATAGCTCCAATTTACCGTTGAATTTTATATTGTATATATAATTAATGGTGTCGTTAATTAAAAAGAATTAACACGTTACTCGCCACCGAAGTCAAAACGAAGTGAAAAAGCATGTGGGTAAACTTAGCGTATCCGACTAGATTGAGAGACGCCTTAGGTTTATTCTGGGATTTTAGGCGTTAGAGAGAGAGAATCACAGGGCGGGAGGGTGAGAGGAAAGGCGGTTAAGGGGGGGGGGCAGAGCGAGGGGGGAAAGAGTCTGGCATTGCTTTTCCTCAGTTTCACAAATAGATCGTCATCCGTTGCCTCTACCATCGCAACGAATCACCAAAAATGCTTTGTTTATTTTTTTCTCAAAATTCAAAAAGATTCGATCGATGCGACATCACGTTTTTGCATATACGATGAAATTAGGTCTGTCATTCGGTAACTTCAATTTTAAGTTTAGGCTGTACTTGATGACGTGAAATCATCGATTTGCAGTTGGGTGTTCTTCAGTGGGACAATAGATAGTCTAACAAAAGATCATAGCAACTGATATGACAATTATTGCTTCGCTAACCGTTATTTTTTATCCATGTCACCCCCATTTTAGATTGCGATATTACTTCGTGTAATAACGCGAATATTAAATAGTAGTCTGTATAGAGGGATCACAGTAGCTCAGGGAATAAGGCTCTGAGTTCGCACGCGGTGCATCAGGGTTCGATCCCCACAGCCGATACCAATGGAAAATATTTTTCTAACAATAAGTGATAGGTGGGAGGTCGGTGTTCGTCTTTGGTGCTCTCACAAGCCTGCTCTTATCACGTGGATGGTGACGCCTTGATCGGGCATCGGGTGGCCCATCGTATCATATCTGAGAAGGTACCAACCCCTAGGCGCCTCTGGTGGTCGTGCTCGAGTTTACTCGTATTGTCATTGGGGAGTCTAGGTAAATTTCCCTCCATCCGCGTCAAATGCGATACAGGATTAGGAAGGTAGAGCGAAAGCGGCTGCAGCCGTAAAATTAAAGTAAGAATAATGTGTGGAATTATAAAAACCTGAAAAGCGTATACAAGTGGAACTCCCACTTACTTCATTAGTGTAATACTAAGACACGTCATGGTGTAATAAGCTCCGTAAAAAGATTATTATAGTAATGGGAGTAGAGAATAATCAGTCTCCCGAATATAGAAGATTATTTTTACTAGAAACTCTCGTTAGTATGGGAATATAGGTTTAAGACAGTATTTTTCTAGACACTTGTGTTCTGGAGACGATTTTTAGGGTAGAATAAATTTTCAAAAACTAATTATGTGTGCTTTTTGCAATTTCTCTCCAGTACGCTCTCTCACAAACAATTGGACTGGAAGAATGCCAATATCGCTCTTCCATCTATGTGGAATGTTACCCCAATTCGCGCCATTTATCTGACTAGATCTTTCATATATACAGAAAATTAAATTTGGATGATGAGACATATCAGTTCTAACGGTTATTGGGCGGTTTGTGTGGCAATCTTTATGTATTGGATTGGTTGTCCCGAGATTCTTGTTCGATTTTAGGTCATATTTATTATGAAATTATTTCATTTTCACCCGTACGAAGTTTCATTATAGAACTACGCGATAATCGAAGTTTGCTGAACTGGTTATGGATTTTAAAATATTGTCAACGTAAAAAGATCATTGCTTTGGTTTACAAATTCTATTGACGTTGTAGAAACATGAAACTTCACGAAACTTAAGTTATATTATAATGTAATCCTCGTTTTATTAATCAACAAGTATTCAGAGTTATACCTATCTGAACATTCGAATAGTTATGTGAAATAACACATTAAACATTACTACACACTAAGACAGAAATATTATAAAGTACACGCCAGTCTAAATGTCACCAGTGTAAGTAAAACAAGTTAGTACAACCCCAAAAGTAAAACTAAATTAGATATATGGTTTGAACCTTCTCCAAAGAGTATTAGTGTTAAGAGCAGAGTTTGAACCAGTCAATCCAAAAAACTGATATTTTATGCCTGAAAATTTTCCCATATATATGGAAAATATATTCTCAAAGTTATATCATAGAACGGAGAAAAAGTGGCGCATCCACGCTTTCTAGCACGCTTTTCTAACCACGTTCTTCAAGTTGCCTAGAATTGTAGTTCATCAAATTTTCATCCCATTCACTTCATTTAATAATTGAATTAAAAAAAATTAATTAGTTGGCCTCTCCGGTTTCGGCTGCTGTATATGTATGGGGCACTCCACGACAAGCGGGATAGTTTCGACAGCTTTTTTTTTATTTTCTCAATTTTTTGATATTTTTTAATGCTCACCGAAAAAATCTTCGTAGTAAATTTCAGATGTTTTTTATTACCCGTTCAAAAGATATCGAATTTTCAAACAAGCGCTCTTTTTTTCATTTCTTTTACTCGTGACTTCTTAAATAATAGGCCAAATTGAATTTCTTGTTTTGAAAATTTTCGTTTGTAAATGTACTTTTAAAAAAATATACAAAAAAATTATTTGAGGTGTTTTAAGTGTGATTTTAAGTTTTAAACTTTAAATCTTTTTTTTTTAATGAGTGCTTATTTTGATTTTTTTGAAAATTTCTTATTTTAAACTTCTATCAATTGAACAATTTTTAAGTTTGGGTAGATCGTGGGCTTCCCATAATTACTATTTTTGTCAATTTTTGAAATTTTGTTTTTTTTTCTCGTTAATAACTATTAAAACCATTTTTACAACTATATAATCTTTTTTCAATTATTATGAAGCACTGTTCACACTTTCTTGTTGTTAATAGGCATTTATAATTAATAGTAAGTAGTTATAAACGTGTTTATAAATAATAGTAATAAAAGTTTTTACTTATTTAGGTATTCTTTTAAAAAGTTTACATACATGTAAGGAACATTCTAGATTTGACGAGTTGAGAATATGATATTGTATGAACGTTACTTTATTTCCATTTGCGTTTCATGTATATACGTATTGCTTCGATGAGCATTACCGCCTTACTACCTATGTACCACGTACCTATACCTTCCTCTTATCCCTTCCACTATCTAAGTCGTTGGTGAGTCATAATTTTGAAATTCCCTTACACATATGATCATTATTTAAATTAGAATACTCTTTAGCTCATACGTTTTCGGTGTCCATTGGAATAACTGATTGTCAGTGAAATTTTTGTATCCCCATGATTGACTTATCGTAAGTCAATCGTATATCCTTACCTTTTGGACTCGTGCCATATATTGCCAATACAAAAGTGACTTGACATGCTGTATCATAATGGAAAAAAGACCTATAGTGGCGCTTTCCAAAAACGATATTTATTTGGTAAGGCGAATATTACTCACGCGGAGCCTTTAAAAGTATGCTTTTCGGATCGGGAAAAAGGTATTTTAATAACTTGTGGTAATAATTGTAAATGAATAAATAACGACAAAAGAAATAAAAATAATAATTGAGTAATAAAATTGTATTACAAATTGATGACAAATGCATTTTATGTAATGAGACCATTCTGGGCATTCAGAAAAGCGAGAGATTTCAAGACAGAAATGCCAGAAGAAAACGAACATAAATAGGATATATTAGTAAAAGTTACATTATATAAATTATAATAAACGTGAATCTTTATTTGCATGACCGTAATCAATGCAAAAAAACGACAAAGTAAATAATATAATAGCAAACCACTTTAAGCACTTTAAAAAGTCACCTCTTTCCCGCACCTGTAATTTAGAATACATCTGGGATTCAAAAGGCATCAAAGTCTAATGTCTACTTTCAACAAACGGCGTTCAATACAACGCCCCCCCCCCTCTCTCATCCCTTTTGACATTTCTGTTTCCTCCGCATTAACCACGATTTATTCGATTTGATGAATATTCTAATTTGTTCGTGCTTTCTTTGCACTGCTCCGTCAACGTCTGTCATATTTCATAGCTCGTTACGAGTCGCAAATGAAGGAAACATTTTTGGTTCGCTCAAGGACTTACCGCCATTTTCAGCAAGTTTTTTTATTTAACAAATTTGACAATTTTATCTTTGTTCATTATTTGCAGAATCCGGGAGCAGAAAGATGGCGACCTATGGCCATCACGAATCCTTCTACTCGCTTGCGCATGGCTCGTACAATGCCTCACTGGGTGACGGTTAGTAATGCGAACCCAATGAATTATTATCAATATATCTAGTTGAGCTTAGCCTTAATCTATTATAACATTGCCCTTCACGGGCGGTCACGGCGTGAGTCTGGAGCCGACATAGTACCACCGACAAAAATGTACTTATCATTTGGAATTGTCCGAGGTTTGTTCCGAGGCTTTACCTCTTTATAATTGTATGAGATGAGATATTGGACCGATAGCATTATTTATTAAAAAATTATATTATAACACGAGTTGACGAAGCTTAACTGAAGATAAGGAAGATCTTAGGAAAAACGCAAGTTCAAACATCATGCAAATCGTTGTTTTTTACTGTATTTTACGGAAAATAAAAACAAACGGAATCCATAAAAAATTCAGTTAGATTATAAATGTTTAGAAAAGATCCCGTGGCATAGTGATAACGTTTACAGCTCACACACAATAGGTCCAAATTCGATTCCCGTTGGCACCAACGCAATTTTTCTATGTGCTTTTTCTGCACTCTCAGTGATTCGAAATCCATTTAAAGGGGTAGGTCCACTGGTAAAACAGATGCATTGGGTGGTGAACAAAAAAAAAACTCTTTCGCGAAGTGTCTCAAGTTCGATCCCCGGTACCGTAATACGAGAATAGTATTGAAATATTAATCTTACCACACACATTTTATTTGACGTGATTAAGTGATTATTAATTTTCTTATTTAATAAAGTATAACTACCAACTTCATTAAAAACTATTCGACAATCTCCATAAGTAAATTCCATTAGGGCATCACACTAAAAACTATTCGACAATCACATAAGTAAATTCCCAAGGCATTACACTCAGAGTAACTAAAAGTTAAAAAAAAAAAAACAAAATAAAAAATGGCGGTCTTCGAAAAATTGATCGTCCTCTCTGAACTGAAAAATTTTATAGAATATGACTGAATATTTTTTTCAGAAAAACGACAAATTTGAAAAAAACGTTTCCATTGAGCAATTTTTGAAAAAGTCATAAGCGTTGGACAAAACCGCTGTTTTATTTAAAATCTATAATTTAATTTTGGTTGGTAATAAGCAAAATTTCAGGAAAATTAAAAGGGGTCGGTTGCGAAAATAGTCGACTTAACGTAGAGTGCCCCATGTATTTTTTTATTTCCATAAACTTTTGTTAATAAAGCTGTTAATCGCTTTAATACACATTAGTTAGACCATAACATTGTTAGTGTATATCCATTTCCATAATCTCAAAAACAGAATTAACGGTATGTGAAATCATTGCGGACGAACCGGTCTGTAACACTGTTCTAAAGTAATTGGCATTGCTCTATTTTACAGCAGCAACAACAGCCAGGGCGTGCGCCACAGAAGGACGTTACGGGATCTCGACGACCCCCGACTCCTCCCAAATCACCGCCGCCATCATTAACCGGAGACTGTGGAGACCCTGATTATGAGGTCATCGAATTTCCAAGCAGGTCGGAAGCGTTCAACACCGCGCAATCCCAATCTCATGCATCGACGAGCCAGAGACAACTTTGTATCACTGAAAAACGAGCGAATTTGTTAAAGAATGCCAATGGCCAAAAATGCGCACTCTGTGGTGCGACAAATTTATTTGCGAAATGTGACACGTGCAATGAAACATACTGCGAAACCTGCGACGACGTTAATCACAAACATCCGAAGAGACGTGGTCATGCGCGTCATAGAATCACCACGCAACAGCAGCAGCCGGTACGTCGAAGTGCGGAAACAAACCGCAATGCTGGTGACTCGACGGGCTTTAAAACAAGGCCGCCGTTACCACCAAAGGGCGAGACGCAAGCTAATCCCACGCCTGTTCCACCACCACGAAGAAATCGTAGAAATACTCAGGTAGGCTGCGCTCTTGCTTAATCATGCCGAGCGTTAATAGAGAAAACGAAACGACATATTAATATTAAATAAGTGCTACACTGGCACTGGCACTACACTAAGTGCTACACTATAATGGTAAAAAATGGGGATTCAATGCTCTTGAAGAGAATTGTGGCGAGACGGGATTATCAAAAAATCATGTACGATTTCGTATTTATTTTTTTTTTATGTTTATCAATTTTCGTAGAATTTTCTTTATCTCTCAACTCTTTATTTCATGAATACCGAGAAAGAAAATCATCTCGCTTCTCGGTAAAACACACATTTACATGCCTATTGATACATCTTACATAGATCTGAATACCTTTTTACGTATACGAATATGAAATATTCTATCCACCTTCTATATCTGAGATTAAAGAAAGCCGAGTACTCATCAATCGAGTAAAGAGATTGTGAATTTTTCTGGTGAGAATTACTGATTGTGAGTTACGACATTAATCATATATTTGAAGCAACTATTTCGAATGATGCCTTTTTCAATTTATTATTTTACATTTTTTAATATTTATTTATTTATTTGTCTATTTAATTATTTATTTACTATATATTTATTTATTTATTTATTTATTAACTTACTTATTTATTTATTTATTCGTTCAGTTATCTATCGATATGGACAAGGGACATTCTTGTCTTTCGGGTAAAGGGAATAAAAGAAACATAGATTATAAGAGCTGAGATTAATGTTAGCGTTAGATCGATCCAAATGCGTCACATCGAGGCCACGAGATTAAATATCACATTAATATAATCTATATCATACGAAAAAAATTCAAATAGAAGATATTCTGCTCGGTACTCTTATATTCTTAAACTGCTCTGTTTAGTGTATACTCATGATTCCGTAAATGTTCGACTCTGTATATATCTGGCACGATGTAAAAAATACGGTGTGTACATGGAAAAACATGATCTTTAAACATGACAGTTACATCATCACACCTATAATGAAACTTCATGAAATATCAAACACTTCGATGTGTACGGTTAATGAAGAATAATTAACGAGATGCCACACCTTGTTCACGCACCCTTGCGCCATCTATGTAATTATATACTAATTATAAATTGTCGTAAATTATGACCTCTAGCTTGACCTATAAATTCGTACTCTCCCCAATCTGATACTAACAATAAATCACGAATACTATTTCAAGATGAGAACTTGGTTCGGGCGTATGGGTGCGCAAACAAGATTGAGAGAGTGACATAATAATATTCTATGAGAAATTTCCCGATTCGTCGAAGCTTTGAACGTCTTTGGTAAATGAATTGTGCGAGATTGCACCCATCGAAATGCGCCATCATTCAAGTCAACAATTATCCATCACATTCACGTAGAAATATCATAATTTAAATATTACACATGCAAAGCTTTCCGGTAGTACTGGGATATGCCAAGGGAAAGCGTCGATTAATCAAGAGATTACGAAGCAGGTTTCATTGAACGATAAGCTTGGAAGTATGAAAGTAAAGAGTTCAAACTATCAGACGAGACCGTTGCCATTGTCACCGACTTCATTATCAACCGTCAACGTCACGACACCAACCCAAGCACTCGTCAATCCTCCTCGGCAAGATGCTTCGTCCACGGGGCCAATGGATAAAATGTCAACGCTTCAAGTAATTATGAAAAAGACCGGGACAAAAATTTCATTCTCTCAACATAAATTTTATTGCAATCTAACTTAACCCTTAAATGCATGATGATGTATATGTACATCTGTGTTTTCTTCCTTGTTTCTCTATCTAATCTATGTTTAATTATCTACCTGTTTCAATTTTTTGTATTTAAAAAGGAAAAATCATGCATTTAAGGGTTAAAGTCCACGAAATTCACCTTTTCGAAAAATCCATTCGTACGAATGGAGTGTTCCTGAGGTTCATTGATGATGTTTATGTAGAATAACAGCCATTAGATTAAAAATTACGAAAAGATTACGATTTTTTAAATATTACTTACACTGAATATTGCAGTTGCACATTTGAGAAGTTATTAATGAAAGAGTTTCGTAAATATTTCTTCAAGAGTGATTTCGAGATTATTCCCATATAAATGATCCAAGAATCCAGTGAAAACATGAAAATAATTATAAAATATTTATACCTTTTTGATCTTCATTTTTTGTCTTCATCATTTTCAGCGTCATTGATTTTTTTCTTGCATTCTCATTAAATATAATATTTAACCTCTGTATAAAATAATATAATGAAAAATAAATATCAACAAATGTATAAATCTCCATCCGGGCAAAGTCAGAATAATTTTGTGAAACTCGTCATTCTGTGCCAATTTGGATATTCTTATCCGTACCTTAAGTTTCAAAGGATAACCTATATCAAGAACATTCATTTTTAAAAGGACTGTTATTACGGGAATTTAAGCAACATTTAACACTTCCGGTCCCAAATATTTTGTGTTGAGCGATAATGTTATGTAATCAATCAACGATGTTGCTAATCTGTGATTTTTCTTCAGGAAAGATATCGAAGATATCAGGAAGCTATGAGAGCTCAAGATGCAAATAGAAGAAGACTACCCTCTTCCCCGAATCAAGAACCCACGAGAGAAGCGATGCCAAGCCCTAGGCCGTTAAGCATGCCAATCGCGCGGCACAGTTTTGCTGCACCTTCATCACCAATGCCGCCTCCGCCACCTCCTGTGCGGAATATGGTCCAGTCCGTGAGTGTCTGCGATTTGTCTTCGCCTCATGGATGGGATCCCTGCATGCAACAAGTAAGAATTTGTTATTCTGGAATATGTTTTTGCTTACGCTGTTAAATATTAGTTAATTATTACGTTTTACTGTATATTTTGTGTCAAAGGAGAGTGGTGTGATTGCGAAAACTGAAAGTAAAATATCGAGATTAAGAGTCAGTATTAGTTAACGGAAAATTCGAACGGATTCCCTTTCGCCGCGAAGGTGCAAAGCTTGTAGCATTTGGTTAAGAGTCACTCCTGACTACCACTAGATGGCATGGTGCGCGTATGGCCCGCTCCACACATTCACCGAGACATACAGAATATTGAAGATAAGCTGAAGACGAGATAGGCCAAGCAAATAAGGGTTTTTTTGTGACAAAAATAGCACCCGATAACGGCGAGTGCCATCAGATGCGGAACAGCCTCCCGATCATAACTGACCACTTTTGGATTCCTGATTCCCATTTTATTTTTTGTTATTAACAAATTAGTGAAAAAATCACATTTTTTCGTTTTTTGCTTATAAAACAAAAAATAATGCAGGGATCTGTTTGGTCCCAATGGACGAATTATAGGTAATTGAAATACGCATAAAATGAACACTGAAAGAAGCCGATCGGCCAATAATTAGGGAAAATACACTGAAAAAACAGAGAAAAAAAACGTTTTTTTCAAAAATGTATACAAATGTGTATATACAAACTCCGCCATTTTTAAAGTTGTAGGCTAGGCTCTTCGGGAGATAGTAGGTATTGATACGTACTTTTTGTATGCGGAACCTGGGCGCTGTCGGATAATTAGTTTTTGCGTTATTGCAATGAACATTTAAATGTGCCATATTTTGCGGAGAGGCTCGATGCTCTGGAGGTCGTCCGATTTAAGTTTAACAAGGGGCTTTTGAATCTAGAACTGTTGACCTACAAATCGTCAATCTTAGATTTTTTTTAATTGCGGTTAAATAGGTGAAAATCGCACCTAAACATGACCAGAAACGCCCGAGCACGCGAAATTGGTCGAGTAGTGGGGGTAGACCGGCAGACGCGGGGAAGCCGCACATATAGTAATAGAAGCGTGCTCGGCCCAAGTTTCATATCTATTTATTTGATTATTTCAATAACCAGTAGGACTTTTTTAACATATTGTTTTTTAATTTGGGGTAACTCGATCACCGGAATCTGATTCTTTACTCAGATTTCATGTAAAATGAACGTAGTAATTATGTGCCCCTGCTATGGTATTTGCTTCGTTGTGCCTAATAAGACATTAGAAACATTTAATGATTCTTTGGGCCAAACGACAAGCATTTCAAGAAAATGATTTGCCAAAAAATGTCATTTTTCGAAAATTTTTATCTTTTGAATAGGTTGAGAAAAAAAATTGAAAAAATCATGGAGGCTAGTTTCAACCAGTACTGAAAGAATAACAATTTTCAAAATATTCGGAAATGTGAACAGCAGATTGGAGCGTGGTCTGAATAACACATTCGTACCATATATTGACACCTACAAGGCACAACATTCCTCGAAGTCTCAACCTCTAAAACGTATTTCTGTATGAGTTATGGAGAGGGACAGAACAATTTTAAAAAAACGTAGTTTTTCTTGCAAACGGCCTGACCGTTTTTGACGAGCAAAAATATGTTATAAGGATTACCCTTTTTATTGCAATCACTACGAATTGTACCATATTTTCCATTAAACATTTTCGAATCACATCCAGTATAGGCTTTCACGGGTTTTTTGTCGTGACAATAATTGTTCTCGTGATTACGTTGTATTCGCGTAAGAATGATTTAATTCTCACGCTTGAGAGATTTGCCCACGCTGTCACAGCGCAGGATTAGGAAGAAGCGTGCATGCGTTACCGCAGTACCGTCGCGATCGATTATCGATTGACGGCACCACGAAGGAAGGGCCATCAATGACAGAACTCCGTTAACTAGAGGTCCTCTCATCACGTACGATGGCCCTTATCTTCTCCAACGTGATGCCGCACGCGTAGCGACACTTTATGTTAATGTGAATTTTCATGCGCTCTGAGACGGTCACTCGTAACTGATCATTTTTCTTACACGCTAGAACTAGCGTTAAACTCCGTTAAACTCCACTCGACTAAAGTACCCTTCGAAGATCGAATCATCGGGTGGTCGGTGCATCCATTTACATCTTGCGAGACGATAGATGGTACATAGAATGCTCATAACAGTAACACGAATTACAATACGCGGTTCATCACACACGTCCTGTGCGATGAAGAAACATCGCTTTGGTGTCGCCCTCCGAGTTTGTTGAAACTTTTTTATGTGGAACAGTATCAAAAGCTATGAGATAAACATTTTTTTTTATTCGCGGAAAAACGGTTTTAAGGGGTAGAACACACCCTCAAAAATAGGGATGGTTTTCATTGTTCGCCGATAACGGTTTAACAGTACGAGATATAAAAAAAAATAAAATTGCAACAACCTTTATTTTTTCACGTACCATTGGAGATAAGAACGATGCAGAGAACGACAAATTTCACATTATTTATCGCAAAAATTCAATTTTTTCATACGTATCTCTGAGAATTTTTAATCGATTGAGATGTGAATTTGCATATATATGGATGATGGAAAAATAGCGGTGTTTTTTGTTTTTCCACCATCTCGCAATTAAGGGGTTGCAACTGCCCTTCGACTTTTTAGGCAAGAGCATCGTATAATCAGCTAGCATTACGGAATTCTGGGCTAAATTTACGTCAATATAAGTTCGTGTGCATATTTATTAATTCCCCCCGGCACGAACAAAAAATTAACGGGTGAACCACTCCCATATTGATCTTTTTCCCACTCTATTAGAACTGGGTGGACCTAATTAAAGGAAACCTTTTCTATTTTGATGGAAACACAAAAATCTAGTTGACGTTTTTGTTTGCCTTTATTCCAAACAGCAATCTTAAGAGGGTAAACCGCCCTCTATCTGATGTGTCGAGCCATTTTTTTTTGAAAAAAGGGTTCACACCCGAAAAAAATATATTTGAAGGTAAAAAAACGTGGCCCAAAATTTTAACAAAATTTTAAAACGATGTTAGAAAAATCTGAAACAATATATCAAAAAAATGGCTTTACACATTGTTCATAACACTTTAATATACACACACAACAAAAATGATTAAAATCGAACGTATGGTTCCTGAGAAAAGACACATTGAAAATAGCCATTTTTTCGAACCAATGTTTTTCGACTTTCAACTGGTCCCGAAATTTTTCTAATATATTTTGAATATCCTCTAAAACCCTACGTAGAATTATCAATGCAGTCTTTCTGAACAAAACTAAACAAAATCGTCGAAAAATGTTGAAGTGTTTTGAAGAAATTTTAATTTCAAACAAAGAAGATGAGATAGGCGCTTCCGAATATGTCGCACTCCCTAAACACGTCTTTGCTGATTAAAAATGTTTCTAACAACTCCAGATCGAAGTTTCCTCGTGTTGCGAAATCAATTTGAGACCTTGATTATGAGAGGGTAATCAACGTCCTCTCTATTTTTCTTTTCATTGGTGATTTAAAAAATTGCTACTCTATTTTGATGAATATGATTTTGGATACCTGTGGATATTTGCATTAATCTCAAGAGGGGCAGAGAAAGGGGGATGCAGAGATTTGCCCCTTAGCCTCCACTATTCTAATGTTTATGAGAAACATGTTTTTTATACGCGCATAAATAGGTATTTTCTTAACCTACTTTTTTGAAGGCGATACTTTTTTTCTTTATTGACGAACTCTAGTCCTTTTTTGTCTTCGGACGTCTTCTACACCACTGATTCGATCGCTGCGCGAACTTTTAAAAAAAGCTACTTTGCGATCTCCATCGTTCCTGTTAACTCTGCAACCAATATAGTTTTCTCAACGATCTCGCATCCAGAGTCCCAGGCGTGCACCCTTGTTCGACAGTCATAGCCCGCCATTATTTTATTAACCTTTCAACAACGGAAGTGGTCGCAATATCGACCAACAAAGGGGTACATATTGTTCGATGTTTTTTAGAAAAAGTGTTATCGTTGAATACAGAAAAAATAATGTAAAAATTCTTGGAAGCATTATTGACCTTATAAAACGCTGTCTTAAGGTCAATTATTTATTTTGCTATTTCGACCCGAAAGTTTGCATACCCAATTTTTATACGCTCAATACGGAAATAATAATACTACGTTGCAAGAAATTTATTTTTGAGCTGAATCCAGGGTCAAACATTATAATTATTGTAACATTCAGCAGCCTTCTCGAGACACATTTTAGACAGTAAGTATGTTTACGGATCGCGGCTTATTTTATAATGAGATCGTTATATCTTTTTTTCGTTATACAACCACCTACCGCGTCCGTGGTCCAACGCCCCAATCAATTTAACAAGTTTGACGGTTCATTGGGCGCCAGTTAGTATAAATAGGTACTAACAAAATACGTCGACTAGTGAGAGCACGAGAGGTGGATTCGGTTGGTTGGACCAAGGTTCATCGTAGTCAAAGCCACAGAGATCATTCACCACAGAATAAAAGTGTAACGGTGGACTTACGGTTATGCTGGTTATGATAATTAATTTTATTCTGTCCTCCCGGTGATTGTGTTACACTGGAGGCCTTGGGGTACCCGGATCTGCTTTAACAAAGTTTCTCTGACACAGAGATTTACACTCACACAGACGATATAAATTTATTTAATAATGATTATACAAAGTACATTCGACAGGACGATACAAGTAATTCTGGTCAGGTCAAGCATTGGGCGTAGACTACCGATAAAATCTCGGTGTCTTGCCATCTTAAAATTATTAGAGTGGGGTGAGGATCCCAATGGGATACTCTCTCCCCCACTGCATTCGATGCCTAAACGTAACGTACGATGTTCAAATATCGTTGACAAATGTTGTTTTTTGAGTTGATGTAAGTCAAGAGTGATGTTTTCTTGTCTCAATAGTAACTGGTGTCCCTAAAATATTGGCGAGAGTAACATTTGCAAGTGTATCCACTTTGAGAAAAATGGCAAAAGAGAAAAATTTGATTTTGAAATAAAAGTTAAGGATGGTTCTCGGGACCTTTATACCATTTTTCGCATTCAGCGCATCCGATTATTTAGGAAAGTGCTTTCAAACCTTCGCTCCAAATATGTTACATCAGACTTTCTTACGTTGGCGGGGCTGGTTGATACATCGACCCGCCACCAGGTTGGGAACTGACTCCACATAACAAATTGCTTGAATTTATGCATAAATTTTGTCTAATACGTCGATCGATCTCAACATATATTTTTCCGCCGCTAAAAGGTTAAGTCATTGCAAGATAATATGCAATAAAGCCCGTATTCTATCGAACATGCGTTGTTATAATACTGTTTGAGAAAGTCACAAGTGCGACGAACAAAATGCTTTTATACATTAGTTCATGCATTTTTCAAATTTTGAAAATGTTCTTACGACATTATAAGTAATCATCCGACTCTAATTGAAGCGAGCCTTCGAAATGTTATTCGTGTCAAATATTGCCCAATTGGGCCGCTCCACGATGCACATGCCAGCAATACCACACTTTTTCCACAAATGACTAATATAAGATTCTTGCGAATAGTGCGACGTCTTCGTGTACATCTGAGCAAATTCATACAAAAGATATTGGAAAAAAAGCCGACAAGTATTTTCGTGATGCTCTTGAAAAGGCTCCAATCGTGGACGAAACGTGTACCCCATTCTTCACACACGCACATAATATATACATTATATTGCAGTCCTACATGGGGACATATTGATTGTTGTATTACAAGGAAGATTACATATATTATGCAAATAGCCTTTGAATGATGCATAGTACGGCTGCAATATCCTCAAAGGCGCGATTTGGAGGACGGTTTAGCGAACTGCGTGAACAAGATTCTGGGGGTAAAGTGACTGTCATATTAGAACTTGAATAGAGCGGGTCCGTATTTGCAGCTATTTCAGACCGAAACCTGGCGCTCAATTCTTCTCGATGCGGTTTAGTATCGAACTGAATCTCGAGTGTCGGAAGATTTCGCTTCGGGCGGAATTTTAACCATCAATCTGTGGGTTAACGATAAACATATCAAGCCTCTATTCTAAGCCATAAGACTGACTCAGTTTTCGGTACTTAAGGGGGGAGTCTGGGCCAGTCGATGCAAAAAATCGACTTGCAATATCCTAAAAACGTTACTTTACATATGAAGAATGTCGTCTCCAAATTATAGCTATCAAATCCGACCTTGAAATATAGTTAGGAGCGATGAGCGCCAAACAGGTAGAACGGAGAAGAAGCGACCCGGGCATGCTTTACACGCGTTTTTTTTTTCAAAATCGCGTTTTTCAAGTTGGCTGGAATCATAGCTCATCGAATTTTCATACGATTCACTTAATTCAAAGTTTAAATTAAAGAAAATTAAATGACATGCGGATGTAGCTCGACTTATAAACAATTGTTAGTATAGGACAAAGATATTGCAACATTCAGGCTAGTTTGTTTCGTCAATTTTCTTTTTACGTCAATCATTTTGGCAATCAACAATTTGTTTGGCAAACTGTGAGCATGCACATTCTACATTCATACAGATCTAAATATTCAAATCAAAATTTCCATTGAGTTTTTTCTTGTTCAAATGGAACTTTACGTATAACGAAAGTTTTATGAACGTAAATACATTTTATCTTTGAAAAAAACGCATTGAAAAAACCTCGGCTGAACCAGTCTGCCCCCCTAATCAACTCATTCCACATTAAGTATTTTGATACATTTTCAGCAAAAGCTCATAAATAATAGAGTAATTAAAATCATTCAGCATGTATAGAAAGGGAAACTTATTTTTAGTTTATCAAGCATTATCCCCACCACGTAAATGAAAAGTACCACTCTTCTGTTAAGTCCTAGGACATACAAAGTACGCTGTGCACACAATTCTCTCTCTTCCTTGCTAAGAACTTTTGGTGCAGACGGTTCGTAAGACCAATTGGAAAGGAAAATAATTAAGAGATGCACGGGATAATGATGGATAACAAAAAAATACTTTATTGTAATAATTGTGCACGTGTCTTGTGCACTCGAGATCGTTGATCCAACGTAACAAAAAACTAAGATGGCCGGCGACTCGTAACCGCTAGAGTCGACCCCGGCAACTTCCGCTATCGTCGGTCAGCGTCGGCTGCTCGCGCAGGCGCGCTGTATTTGTCGCGAGTATAAAAACTATTTATTCAATACTCTCGCCGTTTGAATACTCGCTGTGTTTCAGTAATCCCAAAATGTTACATAAATAATAGAATCTCTCTCGAGGCACAGCCTTCGTAAAAATATCAGCCTTTTGATTTTCGGTCGGTACGAATTTCACCGATATATCTCGACTTGCAACTTTTTCGCGTATGAAGTGATATTTTACCGCAATATGTTTGGTTCGCTGATGGAACTCAGGATTCTTTGCGAGCCGAATCGCACTTTGGTTATCAATATGTAGTACTGTGGCTTTATCACATGCCGAACCCAAATCGTGGGACAGCTTCCTTAGCCAAACGATTTCTTTGGCCGCTGCCGTCGCTGCTACATATTCTGACTCCGTCGTACTCAGAGTAACTATTTCTTGACGTTTACTCGCCCACGTGACGAGACCATCCGTGCAACTAAACGCATATCCCGTCGTTGATCTACGCGTTTCTAGATCTCCCGCATAATCAGCGTCGCAAAAGCCGGAGAGCTCCGATTCTCTACTACAACCTTTGTACACGATTCCGAGATCCTTATTTCCGTTGAGATATGCAAAGATGCGTTTTACGGCTTTCCAATGCGCTGCGCTATGTTTATTCAAAAACTTCGAAACCGTATTAACCGCGTAGGCGATGTCCGGTCGGGAAACAACCGCCAGAAACATCAACGAACCTACCGCTTCGCGATACGGCGAGCTATTATCGATTTCGCTCTCGGATTCTACCGGACTCAACGCAACGTGAGGATCCGCGGGTACGCTTACCGTTTTCGCGTCTGACATTTTAAACTTCTCGAGAATTTTATTAACATAATCGGTCTGATGCACGAACATCGTTTTCTTGCCTCTATCGCGTACGATTTGAAGTCCTACAAATCTACTCGCGTCGCCGCGCGTTATCTCGAACGCTTTTCGCAAATAACCGATAATTCTCTCAATCACACTTGACGACTTACAAGCAATAAGTCCATCGTCAACAAACAATGCCATATATACCTGCACGCTTTCCACAACACCGTAATAAATGCACTGATCTGCCTTAGACTGCACCAGATTGAACTTCTTAACGAAGCTGTTGAACTTTGCGTTCCAAAGTCTGGGCGCCTGTTTAAGGCCGTAGAGAGATTTATTCAATCGACACACGAATCGATCACTATCACAGATTTTTCCGTCGATGAGCAGACCCTCCGGGATCTTCATGAAAATCTTCTCCTCGAGTTCGCCGTATAAGAACGCCGTACAGACGTCGAATTGCGCTATCTCGAGATCTTCTTGTGTCGCTCGTGCCAAAAACATCCGAAGCGAGTCGTAACGTACGACCGGCGCGAACGTCTCAACGTAGTCGATTCCTTCCTTCTGAAGAAAGCCTCTCGCACAGAGCCTTGCTTTGTATCGCCGTTCGTCGTTCGTTTTCCCCCGCACGATTTTAAAAACCCATTTCGAGTCGATGAGTTTCATCTCGTCGGTTCTCTCCTCCAGCGTCCACGTGTTGTTTTTCTCGTGAGCGCTCAGTTCGTCGTTGATCGCCTTGACCCATCTCGAGTCATCCGGCCCGTTGACTGCGTCATGAAACGTTTCGGGCGTCTCGTATTCAACGATATCAACTTCATCGAGATATCGCTTCGGTGGTCTCAGATTTCCGCGATCTCTGAGTTGGTGATGATGACCGTCGTCTCGTCGTTCGTTTTGTTGTCTCGGTTCGTCCGGTATCGGCCCGACAACTTCTTCGTCCTCGTCGTTGATTTCGACGTTTCCTTCGGCTGCTGCGTCTTCGACCCTTGGCAGCACGAGTGGTTCCGCGTTCGATTCTGCTTTTTCCGAACTCTCAAAAACAGACTTTTCGTCGAAGGTCACGTCTCGTGACACGTGCACCCGCTTCTTTACCGTATCGTAGAGCCGATAATTCGACGATTCTCCTTGGTACCCGATCAACACGAGTTTTCTCGATTTATCATCCAACTTTCTGCGAAATTGTTTCGGCACGTGCGCATACGACGTTGTTCCGAAAATACGAACGTGTTGTAGATTCGGTTTTCGACCCGTCCACACTTCGTATGGTGTTTTCAAATTTTTCCGACTCGAATGCGTCGTTCGATTCAGTAAGTATACGGCTGTATTCACCGCCTCAGCCCACAAACTCTTCGGCAACTCCGTAGCTCGAAGCATTGTGCGCGCGCACTCGAAAATCGTCCGATTCGCGCGTTCCGCTTTGCCATTTTGTTGTGGCGTATATGGTGCTGAGTTTTCCATGACGATCCCTTGCTTCTCCAAATACTCGTTCATTCTCGCATTCTTGTATTCTCCGCCGTTGTCCGAACGTACGATTTTTATGCTCGATCCAAATTTATTCGACACAATTTTCTCGAACACTTTGAATTTTTCGAGTACCTCGTCTTTACTTTTCATGAAATATACGTAACAGAACCCCGACGCTTCGTCTATGAACGTTACATAATAAAACGCGCCACCGAGAGATTCGACTTGAATTTTCCCGCACACATCCGTGTGAATCACTTCTCCCGGTTTAGTACTTCGACGATCTTGAATTTCTTTGAAAGGCAGACGGTGAGACTTTCCGAATTGACAGGGTTCGCAAAAATATTTTGACGCGTTCTTTATTTTAACGCCATCGACAAGTTCGTTCTTTACCATGTCAACCAATGCTCTTCCTCCCACGTGTCCTAGACGCTCGTGCCATACTTTCAAGTCGACCGCCGCGAGGTTCGCTTCATTCGACGTAGATGACGTAACGACACGGAAGAACATTCGATATATCGCATTATTTTGTCGCGCACCGTACGCCATTATCTCGTTACCGCGCTTCACTGTCACCGTCGAGTCATCGAACTCGATTACGCAACCCTTTTCCGTGCACGCGCCTACCGAAAAAAGATTTTTCTTTATTCGCGGTACATACCAAACACCTTCGATTTTCCCGCGAATCCATTTTCCGCCGACAAATTTTTCGATGTGGATCGTCCCTTCTCCCGTTACTTCGCACACACCGTCGTCTCCCAATCGCACCGAGCGTCCGTTACATGGCTTGAAGTTGACGAACCACTCCCGACGATACGATATATGACGCGACGCCCCGCTGTCGGTGAGCCACACATCCTTCTTATCGACGTCGAGCAATTTTCGCACGTGTTCCGGCGACGGACCGTTATTTTTCTCCCGCGCTTTTTGTTCGCGTCGTACATCGTCACTCGCGACAACAAATGCGAAGTCCTGCGAGTCACTATCGTCTTTCTTCTCGCGATCTTTCTTCTTTGAGGGGCAGTCTCGCGCAAAATGACCTTTGCCTCGACACTTAAAGCACTCGACTTCTTTCTTTGAGCTTCGATTCTTCGCGGCACTTTTCGATTGCGGTTTGCCTCTTGCACCACCGCTTTTCGCACTATTATTTTTCGTGCCACCGTTTTTCGTTACGGCTAGCGCCTCTGAAGATTCTCCCGCTCCCTCGAGTCTCATTTCCTCTCGTAGCAGTCTCTCCGTGAGATTGTCGACTGTTTGAACTTCGGCCCCGACGTTATCCCACACCGTTTGGAATGCACTATAGTTCGGCGACAAACTCGAGAGGATTTTCGCCATAATTTGCGTTTCAGAGACCGTTTCCCCAACATCCTTCAATTGTCCCGCCATATTTTTAACCTTCGCGACGTGCTGTATGATTGAATCACCCGATGCCATCGAATATCCACAGAACTTTTGCGTCAAAAATAGTCTGTTAGAGGCAGATTTTTGCTCGTGCACTCTACACAACGCGTCCCACATTTCTTTGGCACTGGTACACGTGATTAACGACTCGAGCTGTCCTCTTTCAATCGTCGTCGAGATTAATACCATCGCTTTCGCGTTGTCTCGGTTCCACGCTGTTCTCGCGGCCGGTGCCGCATTTTCTTCCAGCGTTCTCGATCCATTGACGATGTCACTCACTCCCGCCGCGATAAACACTTGACGCAATTGAAATTTCCACGTTAGAAAATTAGCCCCGTCGAGCTTCTCAATATGTCGTACGCCAATTTCATCGGACATTTTCGAGAGGATGAAAATCACACACACGCGATCAACGCTCTAGCACGTGCTTTTTCCGCGAGAAAAAAAATGGCCGCTGCCCGGCTTGCCGGCTCAGCTATCCACGCGCCACGAGTTTTTCAACTTCTCGTGTCTCTCAATTAATTCCACGCAGCCAGTCCGACTGGGCCCATAACCTTTTGGTGCAGACGGTTCGTAAGACCAATTGGAAAGGAAAATAATTAAGAGATGCACGGGATAATGATGGATAACAAAAAAATACTTTATTGTAATAATTGTGCACGTGTCTTGTGCACTCGAGATCGTTGATCCAACGTAACAAAAAACTAAGATGGCCGGCGACTCGTAACCGCTAGAGTCGACCCCGGCAACTTCCGCTATCGTCGGTCAGCGTCGGCTGCTCGCGCAGGCGCGCTGTATTTGTCGCGAGTATAAAAACTATTTATTCAATAAGAACAGCACGGATTGTACCGACACATTGTTAGCTTTATAAAATTACGATATTCAGTAACGAGTGACATAATCAACAAACCTTGGAAACTAAATGAAAATTTGTCCATTGTAGGTACGACTGTGCATTTTTATCATTTCCCCAAGCCTCATAAAAATCATTTTGATTTATTTTGGTTCGTATTCTCCTTTCGCAGGCTCAATCAGCGGCGCATCTAGTACCCAGAGGAATGCCTATAATGTGGTATCCACCGATGAATTCATGGGATACACCCGTTGGAGGGTCTACTATGAGCCTAAATCATCCAATGATGTGGGGCTATCCAATGGGGCAAAATATGCCGGCGCCTTATTATCCAGGAACGCTATCACGTGGGCATAGTCCAATTAGGAGCAGGCAATCAAGTCGACGTAGTCGACCTTCGTCACCCTCTCTGAGTCTCAAATCAAAGAAATCCATTGTTTCGCGATCCCGATTGAGAAGATCGACGGACTCACCGTCAGATGCGAGTTTCGAAGAATCAGACGAATCTTCGGATTTTGATGACCGATTATCGCGTAGCTCTAGAAATCTCAAAGGAAACAGCGTTTCTAGAAGCAGGCGGAAAGTTTATCAGAACGATGATGCAAACAGATCGTTGCTCACGAAGGATCAGCGTGGGTAAGCATACAATTCACTTTTTTATCTAATTCGTAATTACATGCCACATCAAACCTTAAAAAACGAAAGCTTGATAAACTTGAATCTGCGGTAAGCATAGGCAAAAACGCATTTTTATGATTTTTCTTTTTTCTTTCTTTCTGTCCTTACGCCATTGCGTCACGTGACAATGGGTTGAGGCGTGGGGCCAGGACCCGATCAGGTCACTCCCATTATCTTACGAGCTTTCGAAAACTTTCGAGGCTTACGAGCGAGCACATGTGTGTTGCGCCCGATATTTTTTTTGTTTGTTTTTTTTCTTAAATAAAATTGATGTTATATTCTCCAGTGATTTATTCACGTAACCCATAGGTGTTCTATTTTATCTGCCCTGACGAGACCGACCATTATCCTTTGATTACGCAATCGAGTAATGAATATATCTTACAAATTAAGAAGTGAGATGAAATGCGTGGAATTGACCATCATCGTTGTTCTTCCCGGCATCATCCACTACGTCCACTTCCCCTCATGAAACATAGTGGATGATACCGGTAAGAACAATAATGGTGGTCAGGAACTACACGCTCAAGTGTTACGCCAAAATTTTTGGGCGGACGTCAAAGGGTTCGGTGACTTGTTGGGCGAATTTAATGGCGCGGATCGATACTTCGGCGATTGGGAAAAATAGGTTCATTTACCTATTGTTAGACGTCTCTTTGCGGTCGAGGACAATATTATGATAATTAGGTAGAAGCTGAAAGGCAAATCTGAAAGATGGTTTCGTTTTAAATCGGATTATACCTAAATGATACTGGATTCCTTGCTGGCCGTAATGAAGTGAAGAATTTGCCCAATGACCACATAAGGTCGATCGTCTGAAAACGTTCGAATCGCGAACACGGCATCCGAATGAATAGTTCAGTGATTATTAACGCGAGAAATCAACCCTCGCCAATTTCGTATCAATAGACGACAACGATTTGGTGAATTATTTAATCAATGGAATTTCTAATCGAACGATACAGAATCTCGCCAGGATGCAACAGTTAACCATGATTGGAGATGTGATCAGTGCATTCTGCAAGATCTCTTTTCCGGAAACAGAACCGGGAACTCGAATAAAGCGAGACCCACCGTTTGGAGAGAAGTCCGCGGTAAAAAAATTGGCTATCGGAACGAAGAAGGTGACCAGGAAGCGATGCGATACGAAAAAAAACCATTCGCTGCTATAACTGTAACAAGGACAGGCATATTTCTAGAGTCTGGACGGCACCGACGAGAGAACGTAGTTCATGTTACGGATATGGGAAACAACGTGCAGCATAGGGGGGTAGTGATCTCAAATATTAGAGTCCGTAATTCGCGATGAGTATTACGTATGGATACTCTCCTTGATACGGAAAGTGCAATTAGCTTCTTTAAACAACGATTTGTAGGAAAGGAGGCGCTCCTTCCGCTAGATGGCTCAGATCGGGAGTATTTTGGTTGTTACGGGGTTCAGGTAAAAATGTCAAGCAAGGTTAACGCGGAAATTATGATCGGTAACATGACGAAAAAGGAAGTTAGAAGACGTATTGCAGAAATTCAGTGTGTATCTCACATTGCCAGAGGACGATAAGAATGAGCGAGATAGCGTGAATATCGGCGTGGTTAATAACCTTCAAATAAAGCGCGAACGACGTGGTTAATATCCTTCAAATAAATCCGGGTATATGCTATAATAATCACGTCGAGTTAAAATGAATTTTTCCCGAAAGAGTACATTGATTTTAATAGACCATCGGAACCCAAGATTATAGAGAACGTACAGTCTCGTAATAAGAAAGATGTAACCTTCAAATAATACCCGACGAATTGTTAGAAAAGAAATACTTACGTCCAAGCGATTCTGACAATGAGTTCGCATCTCCCGTCGTGTTAGATAAAAACAAAAGGAACGGTGGTATCCACATGTGCGTAGGCTACAGGGTATTAAATAAGGTGACAGTAAGAGATAATTTTCCTATGCCTTTTATCGAAGACCAACTTCAGTTTCTGGCGGACAAGAAATGTTTTACATCTTTAGATTTAAAACATGGTTTTCGCCACATACCGATTGAAAAGGATTCGATTAAATACACTTAATTTGTGACTCCATTAGGGCATACGAGTGGCTCAGAATACCACTTGGGCTTCGCACATCACACGCGGGTTTTCAGTGATTCATAAATCGCATTAAGACCAAATTTGCGAGATGTTGCGACATGGTGATATACATAGACGATATTTTAATGGCCACCAAATTCGTCGAACATCACTTGAAGGTGCTCGGAAGAGTTTTTAAGATACTATCAGAAAATCTTTTAAAATTGCGAATCGATAAATGTTACTTTCTAGAAAGAACGAGTATGTCGCGTATTTAAACTCGGGGTAGGAAATTCAGCCCACACGGAATTGCATAGAAGCTGTAGAGAGCTTCCCAATTCCGACGACTGTGACAGAGGTACGAGGTTTTCTGAGACGTTGTTCCTATTTTAGGAAGTTCATTAAAAATTTCTCGTCGATTGTCGAGCCTCTCTACGATTTGACAAAGGCGAATACGACGTTTAATTTCGGGAACAACGCATATGAGGCGTTTAAGAGGCAGTGTAACTGGCGACGAGCCACTTGCACTTCGAAAACGGGATCCGTAAATTGTCCGGTACTGAACAACCGATCGCCTTAAAATGTGGAGGGTACATAGAGAATTATGGCATAAAGTGCATGACAGTTTTATTTTTTCAAAATTTTGGAAAAATTTTTGCAGTTTCAGTTACCACCGGAAATTTTTTTCCATAATTTTGGAAAAATAAGACTGTCATGCACTTTATGCCATAATTCTCTATGTATCCTCCAAATTTTAAGGCCATCGGTTGCTCAGTGCCGGACAATTTACGGATCCCGTTTTCGAAGTGCAAGTAGCTCGTTGTCAGTTACACTGACTCTTAAGGTGCTTAAAACTAAACTCACCGAACCTCGGATTCTCGCAATCTATAGCCTGAACGACGCAACTGAACTACATTGTGACGCAAGCTCAACCGGTTTCGGTACGATGCTAATGCAAAAAAGGCAGACGGCAAAGTACAGCCAGTATTTTATTTTTCAAAACGTACAGCCGAGGGCGAATCGAAGTTACATAGTGAGGGAAATGAGATTGCAACGCCGTCACGGTCACGATGACATTGAATAAAAGGGAAATGAACCGTCGAGTCGAGAGATGAAAGATTACGCTACTGAATTTCTACTACGAGTTAGAGTATCAGACTGGAAGACGTATACGTCACGCGGGCACTGTACGCCGAGCAATAGGTGTGATAGAAGACAACCCGTTCAAATGGAAAGTAACTGTGTGTCAAGGTCAAGACCCGAAAATGGCCGAACTCTGGGATGAGCTCGAAAAATCTAAACATAAATTGTACGAAATGCATACGAACTCGTCTATCAAGAAAACGCAAGGAATTACAATTTTATGTGCTGCAGGTGATGGAACAAAATGTACTGTTTAAGTATCACGATAAATTAGGGAATATCGATACTGAAAAAACGATGCAAACGATTCTTGAGAGTTATTGCCCATGATAAAAACCTGCCACGGAAAAGTACATTTCAAGTATGTTTCATTAAGGGAACACACTTGAAACGTACTTTGACTGCAAAATAGCGCGATTCAATCGTGTTTCGTTACACGGTTGAAACGTTCTTTTTCGCGTGCTATCGAAGCGGACTTTTGCTGCAGAATAGCGCGTTTCAACCGCGTTTTGTTACACGGTTGAAACGTTCTTTTTCGCGTGCTGTCGAAGCGGACTTTGGCTGCAGAATAGCACGTTTCAACCGCGTTTCGTTGCACGGTTGAAACGTACCTTTTATATTACTCGTGGCCGATGGGCAGCGCATGGCTACTCCGCCTTTCTCGCGAGCGAAGTGACGTCCCACGGCTATTATAAAAACGGGCGTTTTGCCCAAAAAATTCATCTCTTAAACGTGATGAGAAACGCGAGTCAACCCACTATCCCGAAAACGATGTAGTTCCTATGGCTTACATCCATCTTATATATATGTATTTCTATTTATAGTTGATTATATTTATGTTCTCACAAACACCTCATAATATTGGTGTTTCATTACAATATTATCTTGGGGATGATTATCATTTAAAAATAGTACGGAATCGTAATAAAGCGCGTAACAAGCGCGTGACAAGTTTGTTTCCGATCAGACAATACTACTTGTAAAGCGCGTACCACGTACACGGTAAAGTGAGGATAAAGGGCGCTCTGAAATGCGCTTGGTACGCTGTAAAATGTGTACCCGAAACGTAGTTGCGTTCGAATTCACATGCTTGTCACATGCTTTAGCGTGTTTCGAGATGCGTCATGCCACGTACTTAAAACGCGGTAAAGCGTGTAATGAAATGTGCTTGAAAAGCGCTTGATTTTGTCAGGGAGGTTCCCGAAAATGTAAGACAAAGTCGACAACCGCATTAGGAATTGTCGGACCGATTGACAGAGAAGGTTTAATAAAACAACATTTGTTAGTTACAGTAGGCTATTTTACGAAATTCGTAAAATTATATTGACAAAGACGACCTCGAGCAAAGAAGCAATAAATTGTTTGCAGCAATATTTTGAATATTACTCGAGACCGAAGATGATAGTTGCTGATAGGGGGAGCTGTTCCACGAGCACCAAATTCGTAGGTTTTTTAAAAGAGAACGGGATCCGATGTGTTAAAATTGCGGCAGGTGCACCGCAGGCTAATGGTCAGGTCGAATCAGTAAACCGGACGATGACGCCTATGTTAACGAAATTATTGGACGACCCTTGGGGTCTGTACTCGTACGAAGTTATACCCGATGTGGAGTACGCTTTAAACCAGTAAGACCACCGGGGTCACGCCGAGCCGATTATTATTTGGCGTAAGTCAATGAGGAAGTTCACCAGATGAGCTGCGTGAATGCTTGAAAACAGCGAACGGAATGGAAGGACTCGATTGGGACGAGATCAGGGAGCGCGCGTTCAGCAAAACCCTACGTTCGCAAGCGTACAATAAGTAATACACAGACCAGAAACGTAGAGTCGCGCACGAGTATTCACATCATTAAATGACATGATAATGGTTAAAAAACTTCGACGTTAAGGCCGGAAGGTTTCGCAAACTCGTGTTAAACTTCAGAGAATCGTAGGAAAACGTGCAGAAACTGAGTAACGATCGATATCGTGTAACGGATATAGATGAATACCAAACCACCCAACGACTGTACAGTGGAGTATGGCAAATCGCAGATATCAGGCCGTTTAAGGAAACGGATAGCGCATAGATATAAGCAACTGTCTGCGAAGGTGGTGCAGACCCGTGATCTGGTTGTGAGGGGAAGTGTGGAAAAGGGAAACACAAAATGAAATTCAGAAGGGCACCGAAATAAAGGGCACGTCTGTCCGTGGGAAAAAGCCGTTTCGTTATAATAGAAAGCGTTAATAGATCACCACAATCGAATCAGAATAAATAGAAATAATAGCCGGTTCGAAATAGTCCACAGAGCCAGAAAGAATACTACCGAAGATAGCCGAAGTCAAATTACAAGTGCGAAGAAAACTAGTTAGAAACTCGCGTTGAAAACCGTTCTAACTAGAAGCCGTGCTCGAAGTGAAGAAGCCGGAAATCGATCTCGCTGATCGATTGACAGGTGGGGGGAGATTTCGGCATGCACGAGTACAGCCGAGTCCAAGCAAGAGTTTAAGGCTGAGACCTGCTGACCTCTCGCATGGCCTCCCGACACTACGCACGTTTCCGAACTACGACAATTGATGAAACTGTATATATGTTCATTTTTGTGTTCACGATTTGATGTATATTTTTTGTTTAGAATTCTCATTTAATTTATTCGTGCTATTTTGTTTATTTTTTTCCTAAAAAAAAAAATTCGTATTATATTCTCCCGTGATCTATCCACGTAACCCATAAGTGTTTTATTTTATCCATCCTGACGACATCGATCATTATGCTTTGATGACAGAATCGAGTAATCAATATATCTAACGAATCTTGATAAAAAAAATCTCGATCATCCAAAAATGTTGATATAATTTACACTTCTTCTAGGAGGGGTACTCTGATTAATATTTTATAATTAGAAACAAAAAAAGGGATACAGAAATACAAAAATGTGCCGGTGAAATCCGTTCGGTTCGCTGTCCTTCCCTCTCTCGCGCCTTTCCGTCCTCCTGCTATCCTTTCTTAGCGCGCTGTTCTCCACGTATTCCTTTTCTCTCGCACCACACACTCTATTTCTCGCACTGCACACTGTATAATCTTTCCATTCATTCTCCACTCTCACACTAATATTCTCCACACTTTAATCGCTAATTGTTCTCAAAAACAACTCTCTTTCTCTCGCTAATACTGCTTCGCTCGCCGGCAGCCAAACTCCAAGTGAATACCAATTTTTTGTTGGGCAGCAGCGGCACGGGTCAGGTGATAACGGCAGGGGGGGGGGGGATCGATATTTTCGGGACGGTACGAGGGAGATCTATTGGGAGATGAGTGTAATTAAGACGATCGATATGGCAGGGTCGTTCTCGTGGGCATTGGGATTTACGGTAATTAAGATTTATTCTCGTTGCGCACTGTTACCATCTCACTCGTCTCTCCGTCGCTATACCGATGGATGGCTAGTGACGGTAGACGGGATGGCCTGTGCGAATTTTGGCGGGTATTTTCTTCGGTGCAGTGAGAGTGATTTTGTGGTTTTTCCTGAACGTCCTGGTACTTCCGGTGGTGATATTTTTCGACGACGACGCCGACGACAGCCGATGACGACGACACGGCGACTATGTCGGCGATGACGGCGGGAACGGCTGCGGATTATCCTCGGGGCGTTCTTCGTAGCGGCGGTAAGTGCTTGCACAGTACACAATAATCGGGTGGGGACGGGGAATTGGAAAAATATTAATAAAAAAATAGTAATTTCTGACTTACTTTTCTAGGTAGTACGTGAAACGGACGCCTTGGAGGGCTGTCGGCGGGGAGGGAAATTGTGCAACGTCACAATATATATAAATGTAGTTCGGCGCAGACGAAGTACAGCAGTACACCGTATTGAGTATTGGCAACGCGGCAAACGACATTTTGAACAAATATGTTTTGTTCTTTTATCTCTATTACGAGGACAAAAACATAACGTAGTTGTTTGTTCAAAGCATGATCGATGACGTCAGGAATTTGTTCATTTAAAAAATCAATGCCTAATATTATATTAATCAGGGCATGGACATTGAGACGCAAAGTTGAAATGGTTAGATGGTGTTGCAAAAATGGTGAAACCGGAAGATGCGCTAAATTTGCATTACACTCCTGTGAACTGATCAAATTAACGTCTTTATTTAATGAAAATTACCGCATTTATTGAATTTTGATCCAAAATTCCGTATAAAAAGCGTAAAAGCCATCGTCGAGTGCCACGAGTTACAGTATACTCGTGACATATTTGATCAAGAGTGTCGGTAGCGCCTTTCGTTGTTCTATAATATAAAATTATTTTTGGTTTTACGCGATCAAAACTAATGCGTCTAGCGTTGTGTATAGAAGATACAACAAAAACAACTTTATTCTTTTGTGAAGAATATGAAACGAACGCTCTGTTGTTGGCCTACGCAAATTTACTGCCGTGGACCTACGAAATTCTTCACTTCCAGGATTTCTCGTTTATCCTTTCGAATTGTTCCCACCAATGTTGGGGAATCTTCCTTCTTCACTTTTTCAATAAACGTAATTAACGTAAACCAATTATCGCAGGTAATATTTCTGTCACGTTCGCCGATTGATTTACTCAATTCGCTCATGGTTAGGTGACAACTTATAACGCTTTTTTCCATCGATAAATTTAGCCAGGGTACCTATAGCAGCAGATGCTGATGTACGACGCCTTTTCATTCTTTCCGCTTCCTGATAACCAGTATCATCACCATTTTTGTCACCATCACTAGCAGAATCTTCTATTTCTTCTAAATGATGTTTATCAGAATCCTTTCATTCTTCTTCATTATTTGATTCGGAATCGGTAAAGTCATTGTTCTCAGAATCCTCTTAATTATTTAGCGTTTCAAGCATCCTGCCAATTTCATCCGTCTGTCGTTTTCCGAGGATATAAAATTCCAGCTTATAAATAAATAAAAATAAGGCCTTAAATTATGAAGCTAATTGAAATATTCGTCTAGATTCTGATGAGTTTGTACAACACACATAATTGAAAAACGTCTCAATATCTTCATTACAAGCCGGCATATCGACATTTACATATTCCTTCGATTTATTATTGTTCTAATCAACATTTTTGCAAAATTTAAGTTCGAGAGCCTTCTCAACATTGTTGGTCATAAGATTGAATATGATATGAGCTCTTCAGAGCATTCGTCTCATTGTGGGTAATAATATAATTTGATTGGCCGCGCGTGGATCAGCGAGTATAGGGCAGTGTTGGCAACCTGGAAGATGGCGCTGATCGTACCAGGGGCGTAAGATTATCGTACCTGACGAAAAATTATGGTACGTTTTCAAATAACATAAAAAAGCGTTAGTTATTAATAAAATAATAAAATTCATATTATCGTGAACTTACATTTCGCCTGACCCGTAATTTTTCGAATTTCATCTTTTCCATACGGGTGCACCGCGTAGTAGACGGCGCGAAAATTGGTGTCATTTAAAGATTTTACGAAAATTAAATGGTTCCAAATTTAATCAGTCAATTATTCATTTTACTCATACACATATAAAAATGACAAAATATATAATATTTCACATTATATATATTTATATACTGTCACGCCGATGGGGGGTGGTAACTAGGGACTGGTAAAGAGGGGGGTATTTGCTTTTATTGTTCCTGAAAACAATAAAAGCAAATACAAAAAAAAAGAAAGAAAAATAACAATAACTCAAAATTTATTTTAACACTCTACAATAATAAAAAAAAATACTCTCTCAAAATTAATATCCTATCAACAATGTCTAATTTAATAATAGGGTCGACGGACTATCTCCGGGGAGGTGTTTTTATAATAATGGGGTGGTTTGGGCGCTAGTTAATTTATAATTAAAAATTAACAAAATAATAGAAAATCAAAACAAAAATAATACGCAAATAATACAACTATAAATAACGGCTCTAAGGGGAGGGGAGGGGTATCTCAGGGAAGGGGGTTCTCCGACTCTATATGGCCTCTTAATAATTATTACTGGTGTTTGGAAATTGATTTGTAATTCGGGATGTTCTAGAAGGTGGGACGGTTGGAAACTGGTGGCTCGGGGAAGGGGAATGAAGGGAGAGGAGGTTACTCTGATCTTAACGGCTATTCGCGCACACCCGGTCCACGTTTGAGATAACGAAATTTATATTTCTCTAAATATTATTTGGGAAAGACCTCAAAAGCGCACTAGGGAATCGGGAGGGGATACTCTAAAATACAAGCTATATCTTGCGAGAAAAAAAGGGTAAATATCAAAAAGGGGATATGCCAAATATTTTCCCAAAAGGAACTGTGCAACACTTACAGTTGGTCGATCTCCTGGTATCCTGTCGCTCTCCCTTGTCCTTTATCACTCGCACGCCGCACTCTTCGTTCACTCTCTCACTTTCACTCCTCTCTCTTTTCTTTTAATTTCGCTAACTCTTCTCACTGTACTCTAAATTTTTCTCTAATTTCTTCTCTAATTTTTCGGTTCGCTAAGTATCCGCGCCGTTCTCGCCGGTAGCTCCCGCAAAAGTGCGAGTCATCTCGTCGAACGGAAGCTCCCAAATTTCCTCGGCCTCGTGGCCGGGACGTCCTGAATTTTGATTGGGCAGCAGCGGCACGGGTCAAATGATAACGGGTCGATGGGGAATCAATAGGTGGGAATGATAGTGGGGGAGATCTAGCGGGAGATGGGTGTAATTAGGTCAGGCGGTCGGTACGGTAGGGTCGCTCTCATAGGTATTGGGATTTAGGGTAATTAGGATCGATCATACTCATTGTGCGCTGCTGCCATCTCGTTCATTCCTGTCTCCCCGCGTCGATCGATGACCGGTGGACGATGAACGGGACGATCTATTTGGATTTTGGGCGGGTTTTCTTCGGTACGGTGAGAGTGACGGTGGATCTTTCGTGCTTCTTCTTGGACGTCCTGGTACCTCCGGTGGTGTTATGTTGTGCCAGTCGGGGTGTCCTCAGGATGTCCTTGATGGTGGCGATCTTCTTTCTTCATTCCTGTTTCTTCGGGGCGTCGATAAGTGTTGCACAGTTTACAATAATTGGGAGGGACGGGAATTAGGGGATTAAATAATAATTTATAACTTACTTGTTCACCTTTTACGTGGAACGGTTGCCTTTTGGGGGGCCACCGGCGGGAGGGAAATTGTACAACGTTACAATACATATATATATATGAGTGAACGACTATCTATCGAAATTATTGTCCGTTACAAACTAATGATTTTATTCGTTCATTTATATACTTTTTTTTTATCATAACTACTGACTTTCGGTGAATCTTCATATTAAATATGACTTAAGAATCATCGGGCATCATACATCATTATCACTTAACTCTTCTGTTTCGTATAACTGACTAATCGTCCTATTACCGCTTTCAGTTATACCTTTCTTTGGGTACCTTATAGCTTTAGTCATACGACTGTATTGTCGTGTAGACGGTTGAAAACCAATACAATTACCTCGAACTCGTTGCTTTGCCAAAAGCATCGACGGTCGGAGTTACCAATTTGTTTCGTTTTTTGTTGTAATCAAATTGACTTGACTGAAAAGCCTTTCACAATCTGCGTTAGCATGAGGCAGTCAAATTTCGTCAAGGGCAAATTTCAAGAGTTTTCTGAACGTGAGACCCTGATCATCTTCATCATACATCATTAATTGCGCCCAAAACATATCAATTTTTCCTTTGACATCAATATCTTCCGGCAGCTTGAACAAAAAGTAATTGCCGCCACACGTCATCAATACCTTGGTATTGTTCAGAAGAAACAACGCGAGGTAAAATCTGCATCAACGGCAGTGAACTTGGAACGGCATCTCTTGTTTTTGACAACATAGCTTTTGTCGGGTTCAAATTGGATACCAGCTGCAGAATAGGATCGTCAAAATTGAACCTTTGTTTTATCTGACAATATCCAACCACGAGGAACTTAACACAGGTTACTTTAAAATGTTGTTTCAATCGCTTATTGTTGTGGATTTCAGGTTTACTCAATATATCCATAACTTTAACGCCAAAGTACATTTGTTCAACGCGCAAACGTTGCTTTTCGTTAGACGGATCAATGTCTTTCAAGCCCGTCTGATGAACGTACGATCTACATAGATACAATTCCAACAGTTCCTGATAATTAATCGTCACTTTGGTGTACAGATTCGTGAGAATAACCGATTCCGATTGGAATAATTCATTCAACCTTGTGAATTTGGGCAAGACCCACTCGAGAAACAAATAAAAAAGTTTTATGATCGGGTTATTGAGATCTTGAACAATTTGCTCTACTGCGTGTAATCGTGCGGTTAGCATTTGCTGTTAAAAATATAGTCGTAGCGCTCCCCATTATTCGAGTATTCTTACAACAACAGCACTTAAAGACAACCAACGAGTTTGCGAAGGTCGAAGAACCTTATGAACCTCAATATCCAAAAAGTTCTGAAATTCTTGAAAATAATACTGCCTTTTGGCACTGTTTTTGTACTCGTTATATACATTACGAGCCAAGGCTTCACAACCGCGTGGTGATTCTTTGCACTCTTCACTAGTGCATAAATGCAGTGAGTGGCATATGCATTTAAAAATATATATACCTGGGCAATACTGTAAAAATCTGCTTGCAACCGAATTTTTACTGCCCATCCGATGCGAATCCGATAATGTTCGAAAGTGGAATATCGTGAGATTGTAGCGAATCAGTTACAAGGCTAAACAAATGTTCGCACTTTGGGCATTTGTACTTTTGTCAAAAATTTGACACAAGTCCCAAAATTTACTTACGAGTCGGCGCTCTTCAGCATCGAAAAATCTGTAGGATCGTAATTAAACATACAATTATTTTTCTAATTCATTATGATTTAAGATCTGAATTTACATTTAATAAATTACCTAACCTGACAATAATGCACATCGTTTTAACTGCAGCAATATCTGTACATTCATCAATTAAAATACTGAATAAACTTGATTTCAATTTTTGAGTCAGGTTTTCCTTTTGCGAATCGCCGATAACGTTTGTTATTATTGCAGCATCCTTTATTCCCTTCAATTGCATGCCTTTCACGATTTATGAAGCAGTCATACATTCTTTCAGTAATGGTGTTAAGTGATCTAACACTCGGAAGGTAATATTGTGATCGACGAGGAAAGCACACAATTTTATTTCCAATTTATGAGAGGCCTCATTATTTGGGGCCATCTTTTCAATTTTATTTAAAAATGCAGGCATTTTTGGTTCAGCCGGTACGATTTTCTGCTGACGACTCTGTGATTTCATGTGATTTTTTGTAACAGTCATTTCTGCCTTAAAACTATTGAGAATTCTTTCGGCCAAAGAATGAATTGCCAATAACTGGTTGAGAGCTCTGTGGGAATATTGGTAAAGCGGGTTGAAATACAAAAGAATATCACAGACGACGTATAAGTAATATAAATGATCTGACTAATTTATTTAAACAAAACTATATAACAATGAAAGCTTTTTCTTTGACTTGTCGGTGCTCCTTCTTAGAGCGTTGGAGACGAACTGAGGGCAAGCGGAACTGCCTGTTCCCCTTCCTCTTTGCACGACGCCTCTCGCGTCGTTCACTGAGAACGTGATCGTATGAATCACCGGTACTGTCGGACTCTTCTCGAACCATTCCAACAAAAACTCATATTAAAGATTTTGCATTTAGCTTTATGAGGGTCACCAGGAATCTTGGCAAACCACGTTTTAAACTCATTGATGGATAACCAAGCATCTCGAAATTTTTGTGCACGATGCTTTTGAACAATTTTTTTTTTTGTGGACTCTCAGGCGAAATGTCTTCGTCGTCACGGTTCGCGTGTGAACTCATTCTGCAACAAATAGTAAAAAATAATAGACCACAAAAACAAACGGATAATTATCAATAATGTTTGAGTATATACCTGCCACGTGTGAACGCTGTTGCGTGCGAAGATTGGCAATTACAAATTTTCATTTTTCACACAGATCGAATCACAATCAGAAATCATAACAAACAACAGCTGACCGATCACCGAGCTACGTGATCAGCGGTGAAGCGGCGCAAAGAGGACCAACCGACCAATGGAAGAGACTAACGTCTCCGATTGGTTAGGTTGGGCCCAACTAGAGATGTCTAGTGAACTTCATATACGCGCGCGCACCGCACCAGCGCGAATTTCCGAAAGTGTACACATAGATATCGACTCTGTGTCGCTCTGTGTCGTTGTTGGAAAGCTCCTACAATATCTAAACTTTGATTTTGTTAATATTATCGTATCTTTGCGTGCGATAATGAATCGCTATCGTACTTCGTACGTTGGTATGAAATTATCGTACATGTACGATAAATATCGTACGGTTGCCAACACTGGTGTAGGGTATATACTTTATTAGTTTAAAGTCCAGCTATTTCGTCGGTACCGTGGTAAAAATTGAGTTGCACGAGACTGTATTACAAAATTTATAAAATGTGTTTTATTCAAGTTTTTACATAAGTACATATGTATTGGTCGGCGCGTGCTTCGTGACCCGTGAACAGTTGTTCACGGGTCGCGGTTACGTGTTGAGATGTCTTCACTCGACTCGGTTCGGAGAATAAAGCGGAAACGTAGCTTTCTAGAATCGCCACGCGGAGCGCGTAGGCTCCCATCCATCGGCGTTTTTCGTCTCCTCGGCCGGTGGTGGCGTATCTCGTCGAATTCGCCGAGGGTCGAGGATGTAGATGCGGATTTTGATAAGGGCGGCATCCACACGAAGGGCATTGCGAGTTGTGATATCTCGCAGCTTCCCTCGAGCCGTTTAATTGACAATTTCAATGATTTCCTTATAAATAGTTGTAAAGAGTTTTTTGTTTAATTCTGGGTATTTTTTTTCGCAAACTTTTGAAGGGGATGTGACGTAGGGGACGTGATACGAATAAAGGAGACGCAGGTATCAATTAAGAATATGTATAAGTGTGGAAATAAGCAATAGGATTGTAGAATCCGAACAAAGAGAGCTCGCCCATACCCGAAAGACGATGAAAATTAATATTCATCTATAAATCTATGGAATATTATACTATATTATAAGAATTATAAGCATTGCAAGAATATTCGAGAAAAACTAGGGTACGAAAGTGGGTGATTGGAGAGCGGGACTACGGGCCGAACTGTAAGTCAGAGGGGTGGCCGTAAATGCTAACCGGACCCATGTTGTTTGTCTCGATGCTGATTGGTTGACGTCACAACTGGTAGCTTTTTACGACCAGCTCAAAGCTATCTGTACAGCGAATTTTGTGCTTGCACTGTTGGCGCCTTGAAATATTTGAAATTGAGCGCGAGAGGTTTGGCGGTGCATTGGAGTTGGGCCGGCTACACTATATTTCAATGGTATATGTGTAATTGAAGTATAAACAAAAATCTTTTTATTGAAAAAGTATTATTTATTTGAAAATACATATATGATTGAATCTCAATCTCAGCCGCGACGCACTATTAAATGAAAAAAAATCATGAAAAAAAGATTTTATTTGTAATTATATGCAAGTCAGACCAGGCCCGGATGAAGATAAAATCCATTTAATTTCCTAATGTCCATGTGAATCGAATCGCCCTGTTTAGTCCCGTTCATATGTCGGATGTGATTGCAGTAAGTTATTACACATCTCGAATAAATACACATTCTTAATAATGTTTCTACAACATATTATAATCGGCATATCGGGTTGAGGATACGGATACGTTACACCTCATTCTTATATTAGACTCGCATACACAGAAGACCTATTTTTATCTTTTTATTTGTAATAACTAGTGACGATAAATTAGAAACAAGAGAAATAGAAACACCAACTCTGTTCTTAATCACATGACTCTTACGGCTTCGCGAATACAATACAATACGCGACGTTACCATAATCTCACTCGTATCCATTTATCATGCGTGTCATCGTTTGTCCACCGAACTGTTCAAATTGCTCGCCGCGTCGTCTATAAGTTCCGTACCACAATCACTCTTATTATCCGTTTGGTTAGCGGGGTTATCGCCTATCGTTTTCCTTCTCTTATACAAATTACCGTTACGTTTTCGCTCACTAAATCACACTCGTCTGCTTCGCCAGGATCTCTCACCACTCTCCCACGCCTCGTGCTATGCGCTTGTAACGGTTGCTCCGGGGTTCCCCTTGCCTCCGTGTTCTCCGCATAGCCTGCTACCTGGGGCTTGCCGCCTCTCGCCATCGCCGCGCAGTCGCTCGGTTGACGTCTCGTACCGTGTACCCATTAGTCGACGAGTTGCTCGTCTGCTGCCCTCCGTTTCGACGGCTATTTAATTATCCTCTCGTGGTCATAACAAACATTATGAAAATATGAATAAATAATACTACACTACACGAAGCACTTTCGAAAAACTTGGTTATGTATATGAACAGTCACTAACAAGGGGACCTGATCTACCTTGACTGACCGATTGCCTCCGGATTCACAGTCTGTTTGAGCGAGGACCTGGTTGGTGGTAGGGAAGGAGAGCGAGTTTCAAAACCCAAGAGAACGCCGAACTTCAAACTGAACACTCGAAGTCAGTCAGTTTTTTTTCTCCTCAAGAACAATATAACAGGAGAACTTAACAATGTAGATGCAAGATCGACCGGGTACAGTCTTAAGCAAAACAAGGACTGGTTATGATGACCTGAGGCGGCAACTGGATGACTAATCGCTTACCAAACAAAGAGAGACGAGTCGTACTATAATTGCGCCGATCAAAAAGAGAATAAAACACCAGGTTTCCGAACCAACGTCAAAATACAAAAAGGAGAATTAACAACAGATTTAAGTACACGCGTGCTATCGGTAATTGTTCGCTCGAGAGAATGGCTGAGGAACCGGTTACGGTCAAGCAGGAGGCGTGGGTCGGTGAGCGTCGCAGAGGGGGAAGCGTCGCGCGTGTATCGAGCGATGCTTTCCCCTATTAACCGAGAGCGATACTCACAGCGGCAGATTCAGGCGTACCTCTTACACCCACCCCCCACCCACAGGGGTCGTGGGCGTAAATATAATTTAGCGAACTTAACGAACGGATGCCCCTCTTGGCGATATTCAAGTTTCAATTCGACGAATTTTCTGTACGATGCGTATAGTTTCGATATATTGCAAGGTTCTGGGTTAAATGGTTGAACCCCTGTATAGGGCTTGATTAGAAATACAAGTAACGTAAGCGTGAGTTCGAGATGGTCAATCATTAGTTAGTTATTAATATTTTGTAAGTCTTTTATGTCAGTATAATTACTAAGTCGGCCAGGTGACAAGAGTTCAGGCAAGAATCTTACACGAACAACGCTTGAACGCATACGTATCCTCGTTAGTACCTGTTAACGTGATCATTCGTGCACCGTCACCGGCTTAAAACCTACACAATTTCTAGTACTCAATCTTCAATCTCCTCAATCTTTAATCTACTCAATCTATACAAAGTATTGTGTCTGCTTTATTTTTCGCTTTTCAATGTAGTACAATAACACCAGGTCACTACGTCACTATCCGCCGGCATTATGTTGGTGCATAAGAAACATGCTCCTTATAAAGGGTGTGTGAATACTGTACCGACAAGTTCCTTCCTCGCCCACTCCAAAGGAAAGACAGTAAAGAAAAATAATTCCTGCCAATTGGACACATTATACCAATAGACGTTAAAGGAAATTAAACGCACAATAATTGCCCTACAATCCCACAAAACGCACCGAAACCGAACCTAGCCAGCGCTAGGTGAAGAAACGCCAATCAAATTGCAAGATCCTAAGATCATGACATTGAAATGGGTAATGCCGACGAAGACTTACCGATGGGAACGAATAGAAGATCATAATGAAAACGTCGACATATCGCATAACCACGCAAATTCGATTCGCTAATTGAAAGTGACTTAGCGATGTGGAGGAGGACAACGCATTCATACCACCCACCACTCAAAATCTACAGTCAGCAATAAAACAAACCATCCCTCCGCTAATATTTACCAAAAATATTAAGCTAATGGATCTGGTTAAGTTATTAAAATTGAGACCGATACTTCTTTTTTCACTTTTAAAGAAATATCCACCCGACGCGGCCGTGGTCCGTCGGCTGTCGGCACTCTGAATAGAAATTTTCTACTTAACAATTTTGGGCGCCAGTCAGTGTTCCGATACTGACAAACGATCAATTCGTTCGACAGATAAATTAACTGAGGTCACTCTCAAAGACGGTTCCGTTGGAGGACCAAGATAAAGCTTCGCAGGATCAGTAGAAGACCCAGTGATCGGATAAAAGACACAAATCTATTGGTACTAACCGATTTTCCTTCACAATTTTCATTTAAGTGGATATTTAACGACACGTCGCTCCCGCCACCTTTGCTCGATGCTGATAAATTCGCTTCGATAAATCCGGTGTTAACCCATTCGTAGACGATTAACTAACATAACTGGTACTTTGACAAAATAGAGTTTACTAAACGTTCAAACGAGTTTCCAGTTTTAGTATCGACGGTAAAACAAAGACGATTTTGTTATATTTCTCAACTCTATCTCTATTGATGCTTAGACAGCAATCTATTCTCTGTTGACGATAAGACAACAACGACTTGAATTCTCGTGCATGCTCCGTCACCGAGCACCCCAGCCAGAACACTGTTCATCGATAGCTACTACATCATCGTTTACACAACGACGACCCGATCGCGACTCTCTGAACGTTCGTCAAAATTCTTCGACTAGTGGAGTCGATAAATCCGGGTAGAGAGGGGGATCGTCGCGCTAACGTAGGGTCTCTCTGCTAAATTTTGGCGGAATTTACCGAAAAGGAACGGAGGCTACGAATTTTGCCAACGTACGACGTCGTAGACCCGTTATTATATGGAGCGTCTCGACGACACCCCACGATCTTAGATTATTATGTGTAGGAAATTATCCTAGAGAATATTGTAGAAAAGTGGTTCTAGGAAATGTTGTTCTTATTTCGTTATTTTTAATTAAGGAAATCCCACGGGAGGACCCGTACAATGCTTAAGAGAACTATTGCATATCTTTAGACGCTGCGACGTACGAGTGATGCGTCGCGTTCTGCCTCCCAACTGAGATTGCCTTCTTTCCGCTCGGGCCTGCGGGGCCAGCCTATCCTCTCATTTGTTACCAGCCCGCGGGCCTCGCTCGACCGCACGACTAAAACACGCCAAGACGCCGTCTTTCGTTTCGTCCGTTTCCTCTCTCACTGCTGTTTGCCCTCTGATATTTCGTTTTCCACATATGATGTCGAGAGAATTCTTCGGTAACAAAATAAAATAAAATTACTAAAAACTCATTCACCATACCTCTATCAAATTGTACTTCATATCAAATTGATGAAGACAACTATACTCTATAATTTAAAATGCTACCAGTCTACACACGGGGTAAAGCCAGCAAAGAGTTCTCACTGCCCAAGAGTACGTAATACTTTCAACTGTTTTATTTTGTTTTGTATTGGCAACACCGTCTAACCTATCGGTAGCATATGTCATTTCATGATTATGGACAATAATTAGCTTCGTTACGGCATGTATTTATGTTATCACTAATAATAGATTTTCGATGTGTTTGATCTTACTTTATACCTATTTTAAACACGTTTTGTAATGGTTGCAAGTAATTTTTATCCAACGACTGTTATTATACTTGATATTTGTGTTCCCAATTATGATTTTACTGGGAGGTCATGTTGCCATTTGACTTGTGGTCAAAATTATAGCAAACATAAACTTAAAATCCATATCTGGTAAAAGTGCGCACACGTACTCTTACCCCGTATGAAGTGACAATTAACAAATTAATAGAATATTGGATCCAGTGGATAGCTTGGATTGGATCCATATTGGATAGTTTATATGACAAATACCCACTGCGCACTCTTTGCCACACATTACCCTAAGAGTGCGCGCGATGCGGATTTGAAGTTTGATACTTTTTTTCTATTTTTTACCATTGTTCCAAAAGATTTATATTTATAATCATACTTCTAAATCATCAAACGTTGATTTCAATAAGAAATATAAAGTTTGTAGTAGTAGTAGTAGTAGTGTCTTTCTTTTTCCAATGTATACCCTTGCGGGTTTTTACATTCCTCCTCTCTTACAATCACCGCGATCCTCATTTCCACCATCAACCACTTCGGTGGACCTACAGTTTTTGGTTAGGTGGGTTCCGAACCACCGAGAGCACAGAATAAACACATAGAAAAATTCCATTGGTGCCGGCGGGGAATCGAACCCGGGACCCCCGAGTTGAGAGCCGAGAACGCTAACCCCTGTGCCACTGCCTCTCTATTAATATAAAGTTTGTAATTAAAGTCTATTACTAAAGTCTATTACTAATATAAGTACATTAATAACATTTTGATTGTTCTACAAATAAAAGTTTATAAAGTGCGTCTTTGTTAGTTCTACCCTACATACTCGTATGTTATCTTTTTAACAACGAAGTCTAATACTTTACATACCATACACCCCTAAATCAGAAAAGCCTAAATGTCTCATAATTAAAGGCATCAATGGCCCATTTGGAGATTCGGAAATCCTCGAGTAAATTAATTTAACGGAACACAGCCAGAAAACCTTCGGAAGAGAGATCTGTTGCCAGCTCAATGTGCACAGCCTTTGAAGCCATACACACGAACACGCAACCATACGTCTTGAGGAATACCTTGTTGCGGTGTTTCTTCTCCTTGATGGCTATCAGACCGAAGAAGTCGATTCCCGTGTCAGAGAAAACCGGCGATTCATTTACTCGTGCCTTCGGCAAAGCGGCCGTCTGAGCATGTAGCCCCTTAGGCCTTCGACGAAGACACTCCACGCAATGACGAATGATCTTTCTAATCTGATCCTTTCCGTTCAGGATCCAAAATCTCGCTCGAAGAGTACACAACGTGGATTGGATTCCCGCGTGTAAGTTCGACTGATGTTGTTACGTAATCGAGATGGCGGGTAGCCGTTTATTACTACAATGTCAGGGGGTGTATGGTTAGGGGTGGACCTCGGACCGCGGGGGGGGGGGGGGGGATCAGGTGGCCTTTTCAGGTTCCGACTTCTGAACCCCTGGTAACCCCGAGGGTCGGAGAGGCAGGGTAGGAGGGAGCTCGGTCCCGAGGGGTGGGTGTTGGGTGGCCTTTGCAGGTTCCGACGTCCAACGCCCTATCAGCCCCTCTTCCAGAGTCGGAAGGACAAGGAGATGGGGGGGGGGGGAGTGGAGGGTTAGGCTGATCTGGTCGCTCTGACAAGAGCGGTTTCAAGACGACGAAGCCCGCCGGGATCCGGGGAGCGCCTATGACCGATGGCTCCGGGGGAGCGGTCCTTCGAGGAGGCAAATTCGGGGACGCGGGTCCGCAGGCTTCCCGATCCGGTTTACCACCTCCTGTAGAGCCCGCGGGTCGGCCCTCTCGGTGGGGCGGAGGGGCTTCTTCGGGGAGAGCCGGAACGCCTCCTTAGCAGCAACCCCCGCTGTGATGGCCGCCGGCTTAGCGGGTCTGGTGGCCCTCCGCTCCAGGGCTTGGGATACGACCTCGTGGGTTATGACGGCGGCGCGTGGTCGATCCACCGGTGGCGGGATAGCGCGGCGGGGTGTCGGCCGAGGGGCCTCGGTCGTTCCCTTTGCGAGAGCGGGACGAGAGAAGTTAATAACGTTGTGATGGACCTGAGAAGGTCCGTTGGTTTCTTTTTCCGCCCGTCGAGCCTCGGCGCGATGGTCCAAGCGTCCATAATACGAGGAGGTCCGGCGTCGCTTCCTTGGCATCGGGGATGAGGAGGTGGGTCGTAGAATTGAGTGGTGAGCCGAGACAGCGAGGTAGTGTTACTCTTTGACAGGAGAATTTATTTTGAAGTAAACTATACAGCGTGCTTTCCAGTAAAGTCGGAGGTAGGGGGAGAGGCACCTGGTTCGGCGCGCTCGTCCAGACGACTGGTCCCAGTGCTCGAGGCTGAGCCGCTTAAATACCCGTCAGAGCTCAAGCGGCGCGCCAATCAGCGCGTGACTCGACCGTTGAGCGTGGTATAGATATATACGCCGTGTAGTAGACCGCGCTCGAGCGCTGATTGGCGCGGCGGTTGTTCGCGCGGTCGGCCGCTAGATACGCTATGGGGAGGCGACGGCCGCGAGCGCTGATTGGCGCGGCGGTTGTAAGTATTGTTGTGGTACAGAAAGGGTTGGGGATAAGATATTCGACGGAAACTGTGTGTGCCGAGAAGCGGCGTACAACAATGTGTCTGTCGAATAATCATGTCCGTGACCGGATGTTTGCTGGGCAGGAGTAGCGGGTGTTTCTGGTTGTATGTCAACTCTGACTACTTCAACCTACCACCTACCCGAATTAGACCCTGCTCGTCTATGAACGGATGCAGACTATCGAATCGAGTGCTCCTTCGAGAGCGGTCCGGGCGCCCTGGACAGCTGTCGAAGTTCTGTGGAAAATCTTTCGCTCTGTATCATTAACATAATGCGACGTTCTGCATCTACGTTTTCCGCACAATCTAGTGGTCGTATTAGTCCCACTATTTTGCGTGTCCGCATTTCCGTATCTGAGATTTCGGAGAACAATCTAGGTCGTTGAACTCAAGGTTTTGCCAGTTTCCAACGCGAGATGTAAGCGAAAACTAACGAACCGATTGAATCGTGGGAACCGTGCATAGATGTTATTGCATGGGGGAGTGTTTAAAAGACAAATACCTCTTTTCAAACCCGGTATTTCCGTTGGGAAGGATCCGACCAACGGGGGCCAGTCAGTTTCAGGACGAACTAACCAACTGGGACCTGACCTCCACAAAGAGTTGCTGACGAATTCGGATGGTAATTGCCCTCTGGAAAGGGCATCCGCTGGGCTGTCTTTTGATTTGACATACCTCCATGTAACCTGATCTTCCACGGATTGAATGTCCTGAACTCGGTTCGCTTCGAAGGTTCTTAAGAGATGAGGGGCGTTTTTCAGCCGGCATAGGACAATGGTGGAGTGCGACCACAATGTCACCGTATGTATTGGAAACTCAAATTGCGGTCTGGTTTCCACATAGAATTTCTTGAGAAGAGACGCGGCGCACATTTCTAATCGCGGAATCGTGACTCCCTTTAAAGGGGCGACTCTGGACTTGCTGCAGACCAGCCTTACCGACACCACCCCTTGGGAATCTATGGATCGACTAAACAGAAACGCTCCATATTCGTATATGCAAGCATCACAGAATCCGTGAAGATCTACTTGACTCGGGTTGGCAGTTGTAAGTTGACGAGGAAATGAGATTGGTTTCAACAATGGCAACTGACCTGCGAAAACTTTCCATTTCATATGGATGTTGTTACAATCCGCTGAACTCTATCGAGTATGGGAATGCGTAACACGGTTCGATTTCTCTTTTCGAGGCAAGGCAATTAAGCCCTTTCCTTCAGGGACGGAAATCTCACCTTTTCTTTACTACAATTCGTCGGAGGGGTTTTCGACCAGGACGGCACCGTCGTTTTCGACTAGTCCGAAGGTCAATCTTGACCTATACGAAAGGTTGGATGAGAAAGATTCGACTCACTCTTTCGCTGGTCGTGTAGTGCTGGTGATCTGACGAAGCTCGATGCGATGCGACGATGATTCTTGTAGTCTCGGTGAGGAGTGAAAAGAATATGGTCGACGCGAGTTCAGTTATCAGACTTTTATTTTTCACGAGCACGTTACTTTTTGACTCTAAGATTACTGTACAATATACAAGCTTAGTCTCGATGAGTTTACAACTTTTGTACTCAAACAGGCGACGAGCAAGAATGCTCCGCAGATTCTGTTGCGCAAAGTGGTTGCGTTGCTGGTCCCCGTTGAAATTGTAACTAACTCCTTGGTGGAAAAGGTCGCCCTTTTATACTAATTTTTGGTGATTGCTTAGGACTAGTGTGATTAGTCACCTAGTGGAAGGGTGCCTAGGGTGAGTGAGTTCGCTAAAGGAAGATAGCGAAAGGTGTCGTCCGCGGCACGGTGTACGCACGGCTGCTAGCCAATCACGGGCGTTTTCCTGAGTTCGCGCGTGGCTCTTCTGGGTCTGGAGGTACGATGCGTTAAGGTGAGGTCACCTGGCTCGAGGCAGGTGGCGAATTGTGCGATATGTTAGGTGGGACTCAAATTGTTGGAGATTGGTATAAAGATAATGGATTCGTAACGTGATTGGTGCGATACGCTAAGTTGTGCGGTACGCTAGGTGAGGCTTGAAATCGTTCAGAGATTGGTATGAAGATAAAGGATTCTCAAATCGTAACAATGTCTTGAGGAAGAGACTCGTCCCAAGTGATCCTTGCCTTCCAACAATCTTGCATTAAGACTTTAGCATAGAGGATTACTGGTCTTAACAAGCCGAGAGGGTCAAACATCTTGGATGCCTCTGACAGGACCTTTCGTTTCGTTGCCACGACCTTAGGATCGACATGATTCAGGGTGTATTGTAATTGATCATTTTGAGAATCCCAAATGATCTCGAGCGTTTTTTGGACCGGCTCATTCTTAATCATGCAATCTAAGTCGAAAACCCTCTTGTCGATGATGTTCAAGACCGAATGATGATTCGATGCCCACTGTCGAATATGAAAACCTCCCCGGAGCAATAGGGCAATCATTTCATCGCGTATGGCGAGGATTTCGTCCGGAGAATCGGCTCCAGATATAAAATCGTCGACGTAGAAATCACGAAGGAGAAGTTTGCTCGCACGAGGGGAATCGTGAGCTTCATCGCAAGCCAGCTGTTGCATGGTGCGAATCACCAAGAACGTAGCGGCAGCCGTGCCGAAAGTGACCGGATTGAGCTGAACCGTTCTAAGTCTACCTTGATAAGGCCACAACGTCTTTTGAAACTTTCTATCCTCGGGGTGAAGGAGAATTTGTCGATACATTTTCTCAATATCTGCGGTGATGACATAGGAGTGGGTGCGGAAACGAAGAACTTGCTCAAAGATAGTATTTTGAATCGTCGGACCCACTATTAGAGTGTCGTTCAACTTTGGGCAATTACAATAAATTTTGCATTTTAAATGGCATACGTCGAAATCGTACTTTTATCATGGACTCCAAAAGTAAACAAAGTCGCGCTTCTGGCTTCGTCATATGGGCTTTTGACCCTATGACTGGCGCGCGCTCCCGGCCAAATCCATCACTACAGATAGCGCGCTATTCGCATGTCGGGCATGACACGTATCCAAAAGAGTACCCGGACATTTTATAACATGCTTAAGATTTTCAAAGATAATAACTGTAGATAAATTAATAACATTCATTTTTATTTGTTTTGAGTAGCATCTTAAACTACTTTAATTTACTTAACCGATGGACTCGCCAGAGCGTGTATATGTATACGTCCGTCGCAGTGAAAGGCTTAACAGTGAAAATAACGACACTGGAAAACCATTGACGATTGAACACTATAATTCCACAAAAGGTGGAACTGACGTGATTGATCAATTGTGTCACTGGTACACCGTTGCGCGGGGAACCAAACGATGGCCGATGCGATTCTTTTTTGACATTCTCGACCAGGCAATCATTAACAGCCGTATTTTGCATACGTGTGCACAAATCAATGCAAATAAAGACAAAGAAAAATTGTCGGGTCGTGAATGCGAAAAAAGAATAGTTCACCATCAGTTGCGGCCGTTTGATAAGAAGAGGTTACAAAATACTCCTTCATTGAGGTCTGAGGTAGAAAATACAATGTTTTGTTCATTCCAGTGCAACTCTTGATTTCTTTTATTTGCACCTAAAAGATTTTTATTCAAGATCCTTTAATAAGTAGTAATTAAAAAACAGATGCGCTTGTCGATAGCTATTACAATTATAACAAATTCTGTGCAAAAATGTTACAAAAATGTGCATCCAACTGTTATTGCTCAAGTTATTGCTCACATGACTTCGAAAAACATGGTTTCGAGAAAAACACTAGTTAAATTTTAAGTACCAACTTTGTATATATTACGTCGTCAAGAATAAAATTCGTAGTTGATAATATTGCCAACTTTAACAGCTTATTATTTGACATTTGCTTAATATTTTACAGTTCTGTTTTTTGTTATTGGGAAGTTACATATCCCGCTAGTTTAAAGAAATCACTGTATGCTTTACAAAATATTAAAAACTAATAAAAATAAATAATTTTGAAAACTGAACAGTCGGACTGTTATGAAATATGTGTTCTTACGTGGACCTTTCAGCATTGCAGACCGCGCGAAACATCAATATTGTATTTGAATCTAATGTCCCGATACAGCAGATAGTATGAAATTAGTTCGTGAAATTTCGTACTGGTCCGACCTCTAAATAAGAAACCCAAAGCCTCGAGGGGAACAGTTTTTCTTATATATCGCATATCCCCACCCATCGGACTATATTGTTGAACTGAAGGTCACCGTTGGAGTTTGACCCATCTCAAAGTGCCTATGAATTATCGTTGAAGTTTGATGTTAGCAAATAAACAATATTAACTCATTTAGCTCAAATCGGTAAAGTGAAAAAATTGGATAAATGGGTTTCCACACAAATTGAATGAAAAACTGAAACAAAGCGTTTGGCTGCTCATTTTTTAATCAAATGGTCACTTGCAATATGAAAGGGATCCAATATAACAATCACAAACCTTCAGCATAGTGGTTTGATAATGATGAATTACCAAAATACACTCAAAAGCGCAATATTTATCAAAAGAAGCTGATAATGAGTGTTTGGTGATCTAGCGCACGTGTGATACATTATAATTTCATGAAATCTGGCTCATCAACGACAGTAGAAGTATACTGCAATCAACTGGACGAAATGATGCAAAAGCGTAAATAAAAACAGCATAGATTTGTCAATAGATCAACTCCTGTCTTATTGCATGATAACGCTGGACCACCCACTGCACAAATGACTGGCAAAATTACAAGAATTGGAGTTGGAACTTCTCCATCGTCCTCCATACTTGCCAGACCTAGCCCCCCCCCCCCCCCCGATTAGCGCTTATTTCGTGATTTGGACAACTTTCGAATAGGAAAACCATTTTATTCCGATAATGTTGTAAAACTGGGTTTCCAGGAATCCAATGACTCTCGTCTGCAACGGTTTTATGCCACCGGCTTGAATAAACTACTGCTTAAATGGTAACGCGTATAAACAATATTGATGCGTACTTTGATGAATAACATAATTCCTTATATTTGTAAATTTTCAACCAACTTTACCTTTTTCTACAAATTTCATCCTAGACGACCTGATATAAACTTTAATTTTTTCCTCTTACTAAATTCCTCCATTCCAGGTCTGTAATAAGATTCGTCTCTCTCATTAACGTTGTTAACTATCGACGGTTTCAATTTTTGATGGGCGATATTGCTCCTCCGTGACGATCTTTCCCGGCGACGATTCTTGCTGAATCCACGTTCTTTTTTCCGTGTCGCACAATATTATTGTAGTGTTGGTTCAACTTTGATGCCGAGGCTTTAACAAATTTTTAACAGACCCTGTTTGTCATCATTGAATGTGATGGTTAATATTATATAAACTGCTGTTTCCACGACCGTATTAATGGCAGAATTGGATTTTGATGCGATTTGCCAAACTAATGAGTTAAAACATTTATTATTGTTTTGGGTAAATCCATCCGCGGATCTCCCCAGTAATTCCGGCTGTCATCCCTCGTAGGCCATAAACCGTTTCGAACCAAGTAATGATTATAATGCTCTTGTTTTAAAGTTGAATAATTGCGGATATGCCGGGGATGGCATAAACCGCTGTGTTCCTTATGAAATTTGCTAGTTGACTGGTTCGATTGGATAGGTTTGAAAGAATGCTACAACTTACGGGAAAAAGCCAGAACCGGCATAAAAAATCCAGGTTTATTATTTCAAGCGCTTTCGACTGGCGTCGCACACATTATACCTTTGATAACCCGCAGCCGCGCGAAGAAAATCGCCTAACCGTCCCGACCACGTGGTGGTTAACGTTCGCGTGCTTATCTCGCACCTTTAGCACGGTTGTAATCGCACAACTTTACTTCACTAATACTTTCGGTTCTATACCAGCTGGATGATCTAAATTCGACGGCCGTCGTTGTTTTCTCACTACGTTTGGTAGGGTTAGGATGGTCGTTATGCAGTAACGAGGAATCAGTTGATCCCGGTTTCTTAATTCTGCCGTTGCTAACCGTGTCGTGTGACGTCCCAATAAGCACTGGCCTTTCTTTCTTTCCTTTGACAGTGGCTGGTAGCCAATCCCTCCACTCTTTCCTTCAACGCGTGTTCGCACGGTTTTAGCGGGAAAAGATAGTGTGATCAGCGCCGCCACATCTGCCGCGGCCTTGCGAACCCGCCTTCTTCTCATTTCTTTCATGCAAACGTTTATACACACCACACACAAATGTTACGACGGAACAGTTCTTGCAGAACAGAACTGTGAATTTTCAGAGCGAAATAGTATGCCCTATAAGTCGCTCTACAGTCAACCAAACTGATATGATCTTTTTGAATTTTGTGGAATATTAACCGTTAGAAGGATTCCAGGAACCCATTAATATTATAAAAATGCGGATCAAACAAGAGAGAGTCAGAATAATTGGAGGTGTCATAGACCCTAGTGAAAAGACGCTGCTCTATAAAATTCGTCCCGGCAAGGACTTCTGCTCTACACCTTTCCGTTAAAAGCGTGACAACTCTGTCATCTTTGTAAATGATCAAAAATATTTTAGGAAACATATTTTTGAAAGTAGACACTACCAAAAATGCAAAATATTGCTTTTTGAAGCCATAACATTGGTGTTCTCCTTACAGTAGAAAATTGATGCTAACGTGTTTTTTCTATAAGTGACAGTTAATGTTAAATGATCAAAATTGCATGTTTTTTTTCATTACGTTTTAACATGTAACTTCACAGGATTGCAATGAAAAAACGTCTTTGTTAGAGCGTTACAAAGAAAAATCTTCAGACTTCAAATTGAGTTTTTATCCTCATACATGAATACAATAAAAATTCGGAGCTATAAAAAATGAGAATTTTATAGAGCATGTCCAAAATTCTTTTAATTTTTTTGAGCAATGTAATTTCACGGTTAAGATCAATGTCATCGAATAACTCTTTAAACATAAATAATTAAAGGATGTTCGATTGCAATACATATTGGGTGTCTTAATTAAATTCGAATATATGATAGTTGTGGTAATCGCATACTTTATCCGTTGAACAGATATGATGATAAACAATTCATGTTTCATCTGCTTTTCGTGAATAGATTAGTCTTACGTATAGGCAACTGATATTATTCGTAAAGTTTTAATCGATTATTTGAATAACTGGCAGAAAGCACGATTCAAATCGATCGACAAAAATCCTGTCATTGGCCGAGTACTTACATTTGTCAAAATGTATTATTATTCTTTGTCTGACCGTAATTTTTGATACTTGACAATTCTATGATCCTCCAGTTGACTTTTTCTCCATACTTATACTGGAGGCTAATCAGAAACATGTCAACAATAAGAAATCTTATATGTGGCGTCAATAATTGAATATGCGTTTATAGCCTTTACCACGTTTAAGATACGTTGCATTTCAAATATAATTTATTAAAAAAAAACTATTTTTGAATATTCTTCAGAAAATGGAGATCCGAGGACCGAATAAACGGAACGCCTTCGGAGCTCAGAAGATGGTCCGGGAGTTCGGTCGACAGGCGAAGAGAGTCGAGCTTATCATCGAGAAACTGCGATTACGAGGATCTCGGTACTCGTGCGATATCATCACGTCAACAGTCCGACAATGACGAGAATCGGAGATCAAGAAGTAGGGCGCCGTCCTATGACGAGGATAGCAGATCCCCATTACGAAAGGATTCTTTGGGTGCCGTTGGTCCTCGTAAATATTGCGAGGAACCTGTTTTACACTCTGGCGTATCAAGAAATAGTCGAGGTTCGATACACCGATCGAAAAATGACGAAGAACGCGATACCATGGCATATCATATTATCAACGACCGATCAGACAATTTATCCAATCGACGAATTTCAAGTTGCAAAAGTGACAATGGCGATACCAGAGATCGAAGGAGAAGAAACACAATGGCTGATCCGTCAGATCGTACATCTGATATTTTGCCACGTCACCGAGGCAATAGTTCTTCCGAGGATTACATTGATAGAACTTCATTGCCGGGCAGTGCTCGTAAGTCCGGCCCGAGTGCCACACCAAGCCGAAGAGCTGCAATGCTCAGGAGAGATTCAAACACCTCCCAGCACGACGACACAACAATTGGGAGAAAATCTCTGAGTATGCCGATCTCCGCAAGAAAACCATCCTCCTCGGATGAGCCTAAACAGGAAATAACTCCAAAGCCCGTCGCCGCCAGGCGTCGTCAAATATCACCGGCTGATTCATCTACAATATTTAACGACCGCGATATTGATACAAAACACAATAAAGGATCTGACGATTTCTCTAATAAGGAAACAACGACAACCTCGCAATGTTCCTCGATCACAAAGTCGACAAAAGACGGAAAGAATGTTACGAGTTCGATCGGCACGTCACAAGATCTTGGTCATCCTGCGGGAGACGAAGGTGAGGATTTGATAGGAAGTGACGATGAAAAACTGATAAATCTCCAATTTGGAGAAGAATGGCCCTGCGAGCACTGCACGTTTATCAATGAAGCTAAGAAAAAAGTATGCGTTGTATGTTGTAAAACTCGGAGCAGCGCATTATCAACAACATCGATGAACGAGGTGGATTCGAAGTCGACGGCATCGAGTCCGAACGACGATACGGGTACCGAAGTTGCTCGCGACAAGAGAATCAGAAGTCTAAAGATTTCGAACGGCGAGGACAGCGGCGACAGTACTAATACGGGACATAGCCAAGGTAGAATGAGGAGAAAAATAAGTTTTTCATTTGGCACGAAAATGGCCAAATAAATATTGTCATAATCTCAATCAGTTCGCTTGCGTCGTTTCAAACTTTCCTGCGATTCATTTTATTGATTATTGATGACGATAGTAAAGAAATCTTTTTGATGCTTGAATGATTGATTTAGTCTAGGTAATGGTTCCAGTTGCTGACCATACCCAAATCCTAACCACTTGTGTTGGATATAATATATCGACTGCAGTACTAAAATCATTGTGCTCGCAGTGATTTGGAATTCCTTATTTTTGTTTGCCACTCTTTCTTATAAGCAAACATCCAGTCCTTGTCAGACAAGGAACTGATTATAATAAAATATTTAGAAAGACATGAACGGTTATTGAGAATTTGTGTACCTTTTTTAGTCTCGTTTTATATTTTTGAAATGTTTGCATGAAAAAAAGATTGTCTTAATTGCGAAACATAACAGTTAGTATCGAAAAAGTACTACGTAGAATTAGTCCATCAGAGATTAATCACCGTACCAAAAATATTCTGCGGCAATTCGTTTTTCGTCAAGGTGTCCAGTAACCGATTCCAAAAATCCATCAACATAAAATTGAGAATTTGAATTAAAAACGTGATCAGCTTCAGGACTTAATAGGTTCGTTATTACCACGGGTCTACTCTTCTATTTGGTTTAAATTTACCATTTCTTTCGTATTTATTTTGAACTCGGCTCGCATTTCGACGACCCAAAAACCCGATGAATCGTTGTGTCGGTCTACACATTTGTTATACAGTTACTTCTATCACTCAGCTATAAGGAATAAAAATATGCAAACAATTCAACTACAATCCTTATTTTCAGCCTTTTGAATATTATAATGAAGTCATCGAACTGTTTACACGGTGTTACGATGAGTGTACAATGAAATAATACGTGTGTATATATACAAAAATGATCACAGTTCCAAGTATTCTGGCTTCCTGGTTCAAAATGATTGAATAAATTTGCATCTTATCGAAATAATGATATTGATATTCTGGATAAAGTGTACATTCGATCTCATTTAGTTTTGATAACGCAATGTACGTTACTGCGTTGAGAATACAAGAAATTGGCTCATGTAGATATATAAATGTTCGTGTATAGTACTGCTTCCAAAAGTTCTTACAGTTCAGGTTAAATATAAGATTCGTATCGAAGTTAGAAATCAACAATGATCAGGAAGTGGAATCCCTATAATGATGCATGGTTTACTAATGAATGGCAACCATAATTCTCTTTCACAAATTATTATGATTTTTTTATAATAAGAGTTCTTCTGTATAAAATACACTTGAAGCATATAAATGATCTGCAAACGTCGCGAGCTTTGTAGAAACTCAGAAATTGGATTTTATGTTCCCAAAAATAATCTTCTCAGGCACACACATTTTTCTTAACTTTCCTCCTCGTGTAGGTACCTCTTGTGTGCTCGTAGTAAGCTTCGTATTGTCATTTTCGCCAACATGCAATTTTCGCAAGTGAAAGATACGCTACGTAAGGATGAAAGAGACTTTCTGTTTTGCCCTCTCCATGCAGCCGCTACGGAATGAATAATAGAGAGACATGTGTCAAATGTGATCAATTAAATGTATATATGACAAATATGACACGATTAAGATACATTAAGCTAAATCGAACGACTGCTCATTATTATTCATTCGAGCTTTTTGTTACTCCAAATCCCACTCGTAGTCTGATTCCTAAAGGACAATCATAACGCACATTCGATTCATCTACTAGTACGAATAATCTATCTACTAGTAGGTTTGAAACTGACGTTCGTAGTATCTATCCGACCTTTGATGTCTGGGAGTGCATTTTATATATCAGTTGAACTCTACTAATTCATTATTGATCACTTTTAATATTGTTCATCGCTAACATTCTTATTTTTTAATAAAATCATATCTGCAGTACCCAAATCGACTAGAGCTCTCTTCTAATTGCGTATCTAAACAAATTATGCTGCGTGATGAATTTGATACTAGAATATAATTACCTGACTATAACCTTCCGGACGTATTTTTCTCGATCCAAATGCTCGCTCCCCGAGGAAATTAACCCCCAGAACACTATCGTATACGTGAATATATTTATAACATATAATGAAACGATAATACAAGTTGGAAGTACCATTGAAAAATTATTAGTCACGCCTTTTAAATAAACAAAGCTTTACGCACCTAGAGACTGAATATTAGTCTGCAGTTGAAATACACACCGGGTGGGCATATGATGTAGAGCCGACGTGCAGGAAGATAATGCTACATATACATTTTATACCGAGCTAGTTTTATCCCAGGGAATTTTAATCAGTTGCTGATGAGGTCATCCAGTATAATATGTAACAAACAGACATAAGCAGTCACTTATTGCGGTGATATTAATATTACTCATTATACTTTTTTTTATAAGTTTACAAATACACTCTTTGAATAATTGCCATGAGCTAGAATTTTTTTGCATACAGTAATCGTTATTCTTATTTTATATTTCTATCAGTAGACAGTGTTCAGTCGACGTTCAACCCAACGTGGTTAATATGAACATTTACCCATGGATAATCGTGCATCACACTATTCAAATTCGAGTGCTGAACTAATCCGAATAAATCCTTAAGGAAGGTCAACGACTTAAAAGTTACCCGAATATTTTCGAGAAATATTCGCTGCAAAAAGTTCCATTGTCTAGCTTAAAGCGATCACATATATCTTTATAATTATAATAAATGCTGAAAATAAAATCACCGTATATGGGTGTTTTTCTACTAATTGGAAAGTTTCCCGTACAATACCGTCCCAAGCATATCTTTCTCAAACATGGAGAAAATATGTATAAACAGTGACATACATTAATAAACGAAATATGTATTTATAAAAAGCTCATACATTATCCTTTTAGTTTCTGAGTTATGAGCTATTTTATGAAAAATCGCGATAGGGAACTGTTTATATGAAAGAAAAAACATATTTTCATTGAATATAAGCCATTAAAGTCTTTGTTTTTATTTATTTAACTTTTACAACACATCTGTCCAAGTATTTTTTGTAGCCTTGTGCTCACGACAACTCATGTCCTTAACTAATTTTCTTGTGCCTATTTCTTTCTTCATCTGATATTTGCGACGTTCTTTTTCTTTATTTTTTTTCTGTTTTTGTGTCAATGCTGCATAATATGGCAGGTTAGACTTGGCGATACCTAAAAAACATAATCCCCTGCGACATGCAACAGTCTCCTGTGTTATCAAATCACAGGGCACTGTTATTTTGACATAACAACATTTCTATCCTAAAATCATTTCAAATATATTCAAATTATCGCGATATAACCATGAAAAAATAATTATATTTTTATCACTTAAAACCATAACAAAAATACATACCAAGGGACTGTTATAATTAGCGACTCGGATATGTGGTTCACTAACAAACGCAGTGGTGACAGGACACAAAATAGCAGCCACCTGGTTACGACGACATCCGAAGGAACTTCACACTAATTGCGTTCCGTTTCACGATATAAACGACTGCGCCAAGGCATAGTTTGATTTTAGCACAATTTTCAAATTGTAACAGGGGACTGCGCAAAAAAATTGAGGTCAACATATGATTGGTGTCTTTTAAATTAAATTGTTATTTTAAAGATATGACGATCTTTTGCACTGATACTTATTGTATTCTAGTATTATTTATATCTTTTATATTCAGGCAATAATGATACTTGAATATTTGCCATACCACTTGTAATTTCAGAAATGGGACACGACAGGGGGCTGTGAATTGAAGTGCTTCAAGTACATTTAATTGAATATTACCATATTATATTACCATATGACGTGCCAAGAAGAATAGCTAATATATTGTCATTATTAATACATAGAACTCTGTTATAATGAGATCTATTATATAAAATTTGCCTGGGACAGCGATTTTCCAAGTAGTGGAGAAATACCCATATCCATTATGGTACAAAGCACGAGTTTACCAATATTTCTTGTAAGGTACGAGAATATTTTACCGAGTGTAAACTGCATCTCGCAAAGTTTAATAAAACCCATGAAATCATTAGTACGTTGGATCTCTGACGTACCAATGATAATATGAACATTTTCATCGTATTTAGCGAGCAGTCGATATACGAGTTGTTCTCGATTTACAGAGGACCTCGCAGTAGAAAATGACGAACAAGATATCGATGAGATTCCCGATTATGATGACAAAAGCGCGTCGAGTGCGGGAACGATGCGAGTTGTCGAATCACTTTCAGTCGTGCCCGAACCGTCGAAGCGCCCATTCTTCGAGAAAAAGACTACATCTACTTCAACATCACCGACAAGGGAAATTGTCGCCTCAACGATGGATGGATTATCAAAATCTACCATGTCTTTGACTACCATTTCGCCGGTTCCAGATGTCTCGAAAAAAATAGATGAGACCCTGAAGCAATCATCCATTCCGAAAGCTTCCAAAGGAATCGAACTATCGCAGGAACTTGCAACCTCGGGAACTGCTACATTTTCCACTGAAAAAGCAACTTCGCCACCACCGCAAAGCATCTCGACGCAAGTTAGTACCACATGATCGGGAATGGGCACTATTTTTCGGACGAAAAGCTATTCGAAGTCTGTTGACAAGAATACAACCCAATAATCGGTTTGTTCTTTCGAAACCGGTAATTAGAATACTTGCATACCTGTTTCCCCTTATTTGACAGATTTTCTTAAAGTGCGAATAGATTTTTCCAATTCCACCGGTGGTCTTATGTAAGACATAAATAAAAAATATTATGAAGAAGCTATGCGAAATTCTTAATCCCTCTCGTTTTTGGAAAACTTTTATTCAAGTTTGATCATTCGAAGATGAATTATTTTCAGTATTCAATTATCAGACATTGTTAGCACACATGTTTAACACAGTTGATCAATAATTGCTTAATATAATGTGTTTATTCGTAGTGTTTTCAATTTAATCAATTTCGGATACGGAGGCATCTAATTAAATGTTATAAACATATTTTATTCACAAGATTTTATTCTTCACTGTGAAAAATGATAATCTATAGTCACAATGGATTGATCTCAATACTGTGTTGAATTCGGTCACGTAACTTAGTCAGTTGATTTCAGAACCGGGACAATAGCATCATTGAATTGGGATAATAGTATTATCTTGGACAATCGCGTGTAAATGGAGACTATTGTTCCACTGTAGGTTTCTCTCGATACAAAATTACAGCAAGTTCCTACGTTCTAAGCTGCACTCTGATCGCATTTCTTTAGATATTCGTTCGACGTAGATCGTACAAACAAATATTTTTTCATACAGCACAAGTGTATCTATTACATATGTAAAAAATTGTCCCTTAGTTCTTTTTCAACCGCACATTATCATGCAAGTAAAATTGACACTGAGTGCAAATACGATGCGTTACACCTGCCATGGCAATTAACACTCTTTTATCCTATTCACTGATTCATTATTCGACGGATAAATAACTCAACGAAGGGAACCTAATGCTCACATACTCGATTAAGATACAAGCTCGAACATATGTATATTCGGCGGGAATCATATTGAAAACGAGTATTTGCTCGATGGGGTCACAACATGTAATTTCAGCAATGAAAAAAGAAACGAACCTGAGATGGTAGACCATCAGGACCATCAGTGATTTACTCGATCCCCTTACGTATTTTGACCCACTCTTTTGTATGCATTCATAGTACTAAAAAATGAAAATAAAAATATCGGGCGACTTTAAACGCCATATATGCATTTTCGTCAAGTTCGAGTTAAGCACGGTTGGCAACGTCAACTTCACACCGGTCGTTTTCAAATCAGTTAAAATTTGTATTCCTTCTACATTATAATATCTTAAAGAATTTTAATTTTTGTTTATATGTGAATTTCTCATTTAATAACAAACCAAATAAAATGGACGGTCGCCGCGAGGAAAAAGTTTCAATAGCCATTGTTTTCATAATAGATTCATGGATATCCTCTTATTACTATTTATCTGTTGGATCATTATTTTATCGATAATGATAAAATGATATTCATTCGAAAGACCTGCAACTTGATATTTTTTTTCCAGACCTACGATGTATTGCCAGTAAAAAGCAACAGAAACATCAAGCCATCTAATCTGTTTCTCAATCACGACGACAGCGATTCCGAGGTACTTTTGTAGAAAGAACAAATTCCTAGTCTTATGCAATAAATACTAAAAACCCTATCGAGAATTTATTTTTCTCAGGAAGTCAGTAGATACGCCAACAGTCCGGATTTGTATCCCTCCACTATGAAACATCAACTTTTCCACCAACAGCATCAATATTTGGCACAGCCAAGCTCGTCGCATTGCACGAGAAGAAATTCTATTGACTCGATGTCGCAGCTCTATTCGTACCATTCTAGGGTAAAATAAAAATAAAGAAATAGGCGATCCCGTGTTAACGATATTTATTATTGCTTATGTTGTGAATTGTCTTTGTTAATACTATTACGTTATTTCGATCGTTTAGCTATCTTATCGTCGTTTTGTCGTTATTCAATATACCTAACGCTTGTTTGGTCGTACTATTCGATTTTTCGTAGTCTCGGTGTGAATGTATTTGTATCAATTATGCGAAAGACTTAAGCCTTTAACGAACTGAGAGAAGACAAATTCTTCTTAGTTCGGTTGCATGTATTTAAAATATGTAATACTTTGCAGCCCAGCAAAGCCTCTTTGCTTAATTTTAGGCTAGGGAAATCGCTGCAAGTTTTTTTCTTCCGTAAGTCAATTGCCTCTAATGCTCCTGATATACACAATCAACTTGGCGCCATTTTCATTTGTGTACTGACAAATTGTGTTACCACATTCAATATTGGCGTTATATCCTGCTCCGAGCCACGTATACTTACACAGATGAGTGTATTTTAAAAGTTACATGATAGAGAAATATGGTAATGTATTGTTATAAATAACTTGATTTTAACAACATTATCGATTTGCACGTTCCTTATATATATATTCATAGTTTTTAAAAGTCGTCGCGTAATCGCAGTTATTATTAATTCCTTTCAGGGATATACATTATCGAAACACCTTCATCCGCCTGTAAAACAATCAGAAATTTGAAAAATCGTTAGGTGTAAAAATACAGTCCATTGGTACTCATGCAGCAATCTGACCAAAGTGTATGAAAAACTAATATCGGTCTTGGTCGCGTAATATACAACTTTTTCTTGTGCTATATAATTAACTGGCTACTTACCAGCTACAAAGTTAAGTTGGACGGAGAAACTAGAACGCGATTGACCAATCGTTTGATTTGTCATAATTGCGCCCAGTTGATAAATTTGCAGTACTCATTCCTGGTCGTCATAACGTAATCATTATTTACTCACTATTTGAAAGTAGACTTAAGTTAATGTTTTAAGAAAACGTGGGTGTGAGGATATTCATTGGCGCTATAAAATGTGTAGCACTCTTGACGATTGCAAACTTCCGACCAACTTGTTTTGCACGACTATGTCACCCTCATATTTATCGCCAATATATCTTGTTCCAGGAACCTGGCCACCTGCATTGCGTTCCTGGCGCTCTACTGTCTAACCATCCTCAGCCGAGCCTTTCAACTTTGGCTCGTCAGGGTTTAGAGCTCGTCGAGCTATTACGCGACGCTGAAAAATATGGCTTTTCTGCGGATGATATTCAAGTTGCACTTGCACAGGGCGCTACAGATCCTGTCGATTGGTTAAACAGACAGTGGCCACATCTCGTAGAAACCGTTCAAATCTTGGCAGCAACACGTACAAAAGAAATTCCAGGTGGCGAAGACGACGTGGGTCTACTCACGCCTGGAGAAGTCAAAGAAGCTTTGAGAATTTCAAAGGGCGATGTGTGGTCATCTGTCACCCGAGCTATCCAACAGAGGCAACGAAAAGTTAGTATACTTAAGTGGACACTATGAATTCAAGATATATTTTTGTTCTATTTATTAAACATCACCCCACAACACTCAAAAACTTGGACAGTTTAATTTGAATGGGCGGGTAGATACTCCGATGATGAAGCTGAACGAAACTGCATGTTTATTAATGATACCATAATAAACTCATAAATACCCGGGGTTATAACACAATGTACCTACGTTGACATAGTACAATAACAAAAAAACGAAAAGGCAATCTGTCCAGTTATTGTACTTTCAACATTTGTGGATACGGCTGTGTCTATGAGTTGTCCCATTTGAGGTGATGTTAATCACTTCTCCACTTACCTCCCATTCTTTGAGGCATTTACTCCAGTATATCTCACCTAGCCAGGTTCACAACCTGGCCTGGCCAGGTTTATTGCTAATTATTGCCCAATATAATGTCGGGAGTGACCACGGTCGACTAATAGCGAATTCATTGCACACGTTATGCATATATTATATATGTTTCTGGTTGATATGAAGTATTCTAAATTTCATTATAGTACTTTAGAAAAAACTGTATGGCCACATAAAGCTGAAGCCACTCTTCGTCGTGGTGTATAGCGATTCTTTATTAATTCTTTTCAAGTCTTTTTATGGTAACGTTCTCAGCATCAGAAAATAATGTATTCTCAATGTAAACAAATTTTTCTTACAGTTAGTCGAAAAATACAAATCTTCCCGTGGTGACAATGCAGATTGCATTTTTATGGAAACAAAACTCGAACAAAGGAACATCGATAAGACATTGTCTTTATTTATACAGTTTAGTTCTGTTTCATATCTGTTTCAGTGTGCAAGTATAATGGGGAAAGGTAATTTCACAATGATAGAAGCCAACAAGGCTCTTTACAACAATGCCGGTAATGAAGAAGCCGCGTTGCTTGAACTTCAAAAGAATCAGTTAAAACCATTCTTGATGAGAATTTGGGGTCCACCTTCAGGCGTAGAGAATGAGGAGGCTGCACCTCCCATGGGTGAGTAATATGCATGAATCTATTAAGCATATGTAATAGGCATTGGGTATTCTCCGTAACACGATACGTGTATAGAGAATGATAACTCGAACTGCGGCGTTGTAATTAAGGGTGGAAACCATATTAGAAGGCTCATTTTCACTGATTTTTTAGAATTTTTTGGTGGCATTAATTAGAATTGCATAAAATTTTCATATTATTTTGTTCATATTTCGAATAATTTTTCTGAATATTTTTGAATAATTTCAGTCAAAAATAAAAAAAGTTACGCACTGATATCCGTTGAACCTTAATGCAGGTGAAAACAATTAAAATTACAAATTTTGCAGTTGTTGGAATAATTTACTTCAATCTTCGCCATTTTTTTCACTAATGATGCAAAAAATATTTCATAAAGAATCATACTATAAATTTTCATAATGATCGGTTCATTACTTTATGAGTTAGACTTTCCGCAAATGTGAAAAAAGTAATTTCGAGAAAACTTACCTGCTGTACGCTCGAGCCTGTAACCTGTATCCGTTAAGCGCTCGATTTTATCCTGATGAAATGTAAACAAATGCAATTTCCGCTTTGAAATTTTGATCTCATATTCTTGGACAGTTAAACTAACGATTTGTAGAATAAAAAATCAATTTTTCGAATCTCCTAATGTGGTTTCCCCCTCTAATAGTCATTGAATAATAGAGAAAAAGATTCAAAGTACTCATACATTGGAATCCAGTAGTAAATAAGTAGGTATCTATTAAGTAGTTGCTACTATATACTATATAATATATCAAATTAGTTCTTTTTTTATTTGGATACGAATTTTTATACGTAAATAAAGTTGAGATTTATATACGTTTAGAGAATGCCTCAAATAGAGCAGAGTTATGAGGGCCGAGGCCCTCCGATATATAATAGACGGTACATATCGGAACCTCTGCTGAAGCTCCAAAATCACTATTTTTACATTTGACTCGACCATGAAGTACGAACGGTCTAGTGGAACCTCCCCAACCTTTTCATTGATACTATTGAGGACACACCACGCGTGATCGAACAACTATTCGCAGATTATACCTTTGTTTTTGCTGCTATGTTGAAGACCCCCATATATTCTCACATAACTATTACTTTGGCCATTAAGGATATATCTCTAAAGTGGATACTATCGAATAAAGAGTCGATTTTGAAATATTTGTCAAAGTGAACAGTTCCATGTCGGTTAAAAAAAAATACGCTTCGCCGTATATTTATTAAATAAATCAATTTATTTGTCTCATTGAAGCACGTGTTATTCGTACCAGAAGTACTCCAATCTGGGAGAAAATGGAAAAATAAAGCATGTTTTAATCGAATTAAAATTTTTTTTTAAATATTAATGAAAAGTTTATATTTTTTACTATTCAAAGGAACACAAAAAACGGATGTTCCCATGTTATTTGTCGAGAAATTCTAATAAAACATAGTGTCGTTTCGCCCATGTGTGCAAAACTGTTACTACAGCCGCCATATTGCATACACGTTTCCTCATGTTGCGAACTCAATATGAGACCCTGATTGTGAGAGGGTAATCCAACCCTTCTCTATTTTCCTTTTCATTGGCGATTTAAAAAGTTGCCACGCCATTTTTATGAATATGGATTTGGATACCTGTGGATATTTCGCATTAGTCTCTAATGGATTAATCTTTATTAATCTCTAATGGGTATTTTGCATTAATCTCAACAGGGGCCGGGGAAGAGGGACGTTGAGATCTGCCTCTTACTCACTTTTCTAATGTTTATCAGAAAAATGTTTTCTATACGCGCACGGACTTTTTCCACTTACTTTCTGTAATGCGATAATTTTGTTCATTTAATGAGAACAAATGCACACATAGAGATGCATTCCCGGTGTTTATATTAGACGTTTGCGTCATTCTTGTGGGATTTGTGCGACTCCAATCGCTCAGCCATCCCGTGACATGACTTGATATCTACGCAGCGACCTAGTTATAGTTCATTAAATGCGTTTGTGCAAATGATATCGTAGCGCGGGGGATTATTTTTTCTATTTCTATGCTTTTTATAAAAGGCGATAAACAGTTGAAGTGTACTAGTATTCAGACGTACGAGTCAGTACGCGAGTTTCAAATTGTATTCTGCGTTTTACGAACTTGGTGTATTGCGCTGAAAATATTACCAGAATGAAAGTCAACCCGATCAACGTAATTAAACTTTTACTGGCTAAATTTGAAGCTATGAATATCGCCCAAACTCCTATTAATAATACAGAAATAGAACTGAAGGAAAATTTTGAGAAAGTTTTACATGACTCTATGCAAAACTACAACGAAGTTGAGATGATAGAGGAAGAGACGTTAGATTTTCAAGAACCATTTAAAGAGTACGAAGCACATACCGTTGAAGATACTGTATGGCATAAGGATGATAAAGAAGATCATTTTGATGCTTGTTCGAGTGACGATAACCTAAGCTACGATTACAAAAATCACACAAGAATGACGCAAACGGCGAATATAAACACCGAGAATGCATCTCTATGTGTGCATTTTTTCTTTACCTAAATAAAAAAAATTATCGCATTAAAGAAAGTAAGTGGAAAAAGTATTTATCCGTGCGTTAAACGCTAATGCTACTTAAAGCTAAACATTAGAAAAGTGAGGAGTAAGGAGGCAGATTTCGGCATCTCCCTTCCCCAGCGCCTGTTGAGATTAATGCAAAATACCCATTAGAGATTAATAAAAATGAATCCATTAGAGACTAATGCGAAATATTCAAAGGTATCCAAAAGCATATTCATTAAAAAATCGTGGCAACTTTTAAAATCGCCAATGAAAAGGAACATAGAGAGGGGTTCGATTACCCTCACAATCAGGATCTCATATTGAGTTCGCAACATGAGGAAACGTCGATTCGGAATTGTTAGAAATATTTTAAATCAGCAAAGACGTGTTAAATGGGAAAAGACGACTGCGGTAAGAAAGTTTACGTAGTTTACCCCCTTAAGGTTGTTATTTGAAAAATATGCAAAAACACGCCAACTAGATTTTTGGGTTACCATAAAAATAGAAAAGGTTTCCTTCAATTAGATTCATCTCGTTCTGATAGAGGATGGGTGAAAAATAAATACAAGGGTCGTTCGCCCCTTAATGTTTTGTTTGTGTGTGGGGGGGGGGGGGGGGGGGGTATTTACAAACATGCACACGAACGTCAATAATGATGGGAATTTAGCCCGGAATTCCATAATGCTACTTAATTGCAAGATATCGGAAAAACAAAAAACATGTACCTGCTAGTTTTTCATCCTCCACGTGTATGCAAATTTAGATCTCAATCGATTAAAAATTCTCGGAGATGCGTATGAAAAAATTTGATTTTTGCAATAAACAATATGAAATTTGATGTTATTTGCATCGTTATCACCTCCAATATGTAGTACGTGGAAAATAAAGGTTGTTGCAATTTGAATTTTTTTAATATCTCGTACCGTTAAAAAGTTATCGCCGAAAAATGAAAAAAAAAAACATATTTGGGCCTAAAACCGTTTTTCCGCCGATAAAAAAAATAAGCGTTGATTAGTTTCTGATCGTCTACCACATACCAACGTTTCAACAAAATCGGAGGGGGACACCTAAGTGATGTTCCTTGTAAGTGCTATACGGGAACCGTCATTCTTTTTTTTCACTCATAATATCACATACGGAAATTAATACAGTTTAGGATTGTTGATAATGCATTATCGAAACGCCAAAATTAGATGTAATAACTGGTATTCGGTTCGAAAAATGATTATCACATGAAATTAAAAAAAAAACACTTTCCTGCAATGTTGCCAAATTTCCTCGGTATACAAACGGAATTTTTTCATTGATTGAGAGAACGCATAATACCTTCAGTAAAAGATAATCAAATGAGCAACTAATTATTTTTAAAGTCAATAACTGTAGCGCTCATCGGATAGATCTGTTATGTATAATTAATTATAATTGATAAAAAATATTTTTAATATCCATATCTTAAATAGTAGTCAGTTTGAAAAAACGAATATATGTACTTCGGATTTGACTTGGCATACATTCTTAAACAGATATTTGACGCCACTTGTATTCTCGGAAGTGTAACGATAGCACGATGCACGTGGAGCAAAAAAGAAACGTGTACGTTAAGATTGTTGCTAAAAAGCTGTGAGGTGAATAGTTTTATGTAAAAATACCATTATTTGTTAATGAATATTTCTTATACACACTGGCGAAAGGAAAGGTGCGGTCAGCGAATTATTTTAAAGAAATAAAATGTTTAACTTTAATAAAAAAAAGTGGCTTCGTTGCATTATGTATACGTGACAAAGCCGTTACATTTGTACATTTCTGAATATATAGCTCTTATGCGCAAAGAAAAATACTCAAAAAACTAAACTCGGGCAATGGCAACACGTAACACGATTTTACTGAAAAAAACAGACAGGTTTAACTTAATTAACAAGAAATTAGGAAAGAAATCCGACGACATTATGAAAAACGCGGTTTCATATCATGAAACATCCGTATAGAAATGTAGCAACGTCACAACTACAACACCAGCGGGAGCAATTCACGACTGTTCATTTATAAGAAGGTAGTGATGGTATCGATATCCAAAATTGAACCGATTTTCATTTTTCTCCGTGTTCATAACCTCTAAAAGGCCAGGCGACACAAGTAAAATGTAAACATAGGATTATAGGTCTCACTGCATCCTATCTTACAGCTGCAAACGAATCACGCAGCGTTGGCAAACTTGGACTTACTTTCAGCGTAGTTTGAGTTATTGAGAAGAAATTTTCTACTAATACTAAGAGATTAAAATAAATATTCATGAACTAAATCAATATTAACATTCATATATGTGAAATTTTTTGCATTATTTGTACATTTAAAAAAAAAATTTTCGCGGGTAGATGTTCGTTAATAGTTTTTTCAAAAAATCAAAATTTCTTTCTCCCAGTCTTGTCTGGTAACTTTATAATGGTGAAGGTTGGTGGACACTTCTAGTTATATTTTTTTATTTATTACACATTTTCCTTTTATTATCATTTAATTGTCGTTTAATACTAACGTACACCAAGTTTCATCGTTTGATCGTTGCTAGTTCCTTAGAAAAGTGACTTCTTTGTATGACATTTTTTTCAAATTTTGGTTTTTGCTATCGTTGGATGGTCCTTTGATACCGTTTCATTGTTAAGAATAATCGTTTTATCGTTTATAGTTGCATAGAAAAATGACTGTTCGAGCGTGGATCTGGTTTGCGGAATAACGGTTACAAGATGACAAAAAAAAGGAACAACACGCTGTCTTGGGCAGAATCTTTATTCGTCATCCTTAAAGTTAAGAATAAAATGTTGAGCCGTCACGAGCTGTTCGATAGAAAGCGCGTGAAGCTATAAGATAGCTGCCGTTCCGAGCGCACTTGGTGGAACGGTTATTACCACGAGCCGATCACGATTAATTCTGAATTCAATGACCGTTTTCGAGCCGAGTCAATATATTTTCCACAGTACGATAGAACGCGAGCCAGGGAGGTTACCAAAATCGAAATATCAATAATTAACACGATGTTTTGTAATCGAAATCACAGAGCGCTATTTCGTCACCGATCGTTGCTTAATACTGGTCATTAGAAGCCGGCGTCCGATCATCCTCGAGCCGGTGCCGGACAGAGATGGAGGAGGAAGCGTCGCCCGGACATTGAGCGACGTTGCCGCCTCCATCGATCGAGTCGCTGGCAATCTCGCTAACCCTTGTGCGCGCATTCCGGCTTCGCCGGAACAATGACATTTAATGCGTCTACCAGTCCGATCTGATGTTAGCTTCTAACCGTTTATCACTAAACTTTCCACAATTTTAATTGTTGTATTTTTCAACTTTTTCAACTTCTTCCTTTTGCCATCGTTTAATCGTCGTTTAATACTAAGGTTAAATCGGTAAAAAAAAGTTTTGAAAAAGTCAAAGTTGGCAGGCCCACTTTACGGTCGATTTTTGTCGATTTTGTGAAAAAAACTATTAAGGGTCAAATGATTATTTTTAATGATCAAACAGTATGAAACTACCATAAAACGATTCGTAAAAAAAAATTCAAAAAAGTAAAAGTTGGCGGGCCAACTTTGCGGAGCTTCGTGCGAATTATAATCTTTCAGTATCTATATGTTAGCATTGCGGACGTCTCCCAATGTATAAGTATAGGAGCTTTGTCTCTTACCCCCACCTTCAAACAAAATTTAACAGCAACCTTAATGGACGAATACGAAAATAAAATGCTATTGTTATAAGCTCCCCGTCCAAGTTCTACTGCGTCCTTACCGTTCGGGCTCTTCCGTCTCTTTTTTTTACCGACTATTTTTTTAGTTCCCGGGGTTCTTTTTTATCAGCAGCCATGCACCCGTACGCCGGTACTGCGGAGAAGATTGGGTATCGGATCGACGTCCGAACTGTATGTGCCTGTATGGCCCTCGTCACCCTCTTCTCGAAGATCGGGTTTCCAAAGCCGTAGTTGTATTACGTGGGCCGTCGTAGAGTAGCGTTTTTCTCCCCTGTCCGTGTTCAGGTCCGTCACCAGGGAAGTTTCTCCGTCCAGTTTTCGTAATATCGTTAGCGGTGCTCTGTATTTCGGCTGCAGTTTCGTCGAGTCTCCTGTGGCTACCTAGTCTACGTTCCGTCTATTTTTGTTGTACCGCAATTTTGTCTGACGATGTGTTTTGTCGATGCGCTGCCGAGCTTGTGCCTGTAAGACCGCGGGCTCTGTGTAGTGCTTGCGCCCATCGTGCAATACTTCCCGTATACCTCCGTCATTGCGTCGAGGGGTGTACACGAACGCCAATTCGAATGGGCTGCGTTCCGTGCTCGTGTGCTGCATCTCGTTCAAGTCTGCTTGGATGTTCTCAAGCCACTGGCCCCACGTCCGTCCCTCATCGTCGGCGATGTTAGCCTGTATCGCAGGCACCAGCACGGCGTTAACCCGCTCTACCATCCCATTCGCCTGTGGATGGCATGGCGAATTTTTGGTGTGCTTGATGCCGTATTGCTGGCAAAATTCCTCGAACAGCTTGGCTGTGAACGCCGTTCTCCGGTCGAAAACCGTCGTCTAGGGGCTCTATGCTCGCGTACTACCTTCTCCAAAACCTGACCGTTGTTGACGCCTTGGTATTTCGTACTACTCAGAGTAGTGAAAATTTCGTTAATTTATCGACACACACCAGTACGTACTTGTTCCCCGCTCGTGACGATTCGAACGGTCCTAGATGGTCTACATGAATTATGTCGAAGGGCCGACTCCCTGACTCGCTCATATGGAACTCTCCCGGGTGCCTTCCCGCGTTTTTTGTGCATCACGAACTCGAAGCAGACTCGTATATGACTCTTTACGTAACCCTTCATCCTCGGGAAATAGTACGTCTGTTGCAGATGCTGTACCGTCAGACCGACCCCCGGGTGACTGCGCAAGTTATGATAGCGCACCACCAGTCCTTTTTTTATCGCGGCAGGCACCACGTATAGCAACTTCTCTTCCCTCTCATTGTACAAGATCCCGTCCTGCACTCACCTGGCTTCCTTCCTGCGGCGTCCGGTGTTTGACTGGCTTCTCCAGGATAGCCTTCTTCGTCGCCAAAAGGGGATTCTCGTACTCGTACGCCTGCACCACGTCGTCCTCATCGAGTATGGAGTATACGGTTAGCTAGTTCTCCATATTCCCCGCTTCTTTCACGGGTGCTCGACTCAGCGCGTCCACATGAGCCATTTTCTCACCCGGCCAATGAATGATTTGGAAGTCGTATTCGCTCAGTTGGTCCAGCCACCATACCATCTGAAGATTCATCGCCCGTTGTGTGCTGATATAACTGAGAGCCTGACAATCAGAGTAGATGTTAAATTTGACATTAGCCAACGGCGTCCTGAAGCGCGCCACCGCCCGCATAATCACCAATAATTCTAACCGGCTGCTGTGATAATTTTTCTCCGGATCCGTGGTTCGCCGACTAATAGCGTACACTAGTGTCATTTCCTCATGAGCGTTCCGCTGCATCAGCATCACTGCCAATCCGACCCTACTCGTGTCCGTATACAGCTCCGTTTCTGCCGTGGTCTTAAATGCTTGCAGCACCGGCCAACGAGAAGCTTACGCTTCAGCTCGTCGAATGCATGCTGTTGTTCCGTGTTCCACTCAAATATCTGCCCAGCCTTGAGCAATCGGTGCAATGGTGCTGCCCGCTCCCCATAACGGGGTATAAATTTCCGGAAATGTCCGGTCAATCCCAAAAATCGACGGACTCCATGGACATCTCCAGGTGGTTGGAAATCCTGTATGGCTGCCATCTTACGCGCCCCTGGTCGAATACCCTCGTCGGAAATATCATGTCCCAGGTAACTTAGCTGTCGGTATAAGAATTTGCATTTCGATAACTTGATTGTTAGCCCTGCCGTCCGCAGTGCTTCCAGTACTGCCTCCAACTTCGGCGCCATCTCCTCCTCGTTCTGGTATTAGTATGTGATCGAGATAATATAGGGCGACTACATCCCGCAGCGGTCCGGGAGCCCGATGCATGGTCTTTGAAAAAAAAGCTGGTCCATTCCTAAGGCCAAAGGCCATACACCGGAACTCCACAGTCTCCTCTGACGTGATTATTGCTGTGTTTGCCCTAACGTCTGGTTTCAGCGGAATCTGCAGATAACCGTGGGCTAAGTCCAGCACGATGAATAACCAGACATCTTTCTATTTTGACAAATGACCATCCACATTGGGTAAGGGAAAGTGCAGCCGCTCGCTAATTGCATTGAGCTTACGGAAGTCCACGCAGAGGCACCCCTCTCCGTTTGGCTTCCTTACGAGCAGCACCGGACTGGGGAATGGCAACTCCGTGTCCGTCACAGTGCCTGCGCCCCACCATTCCCGAATGATTTGTCGTATCTCCTCTCGCTCCTTCTCGGTGGTTCGGTACGCTTGTCTCGTAACAGGTTGTACAGCAATGATAACCATTTGAACTGTGTGGCACCGCCCAAATCCTCCAAGCCTGTCGCTACGCAATCCCGATAGGTGTTCATTACTTCGACGACCTTTTCTTTGACCTTATCACTCTGCTCTGGCTCGATGTTCAAATTCGCCAGCTCGAGTCGCACCTTTGATCCCTCCTTCCGCTCTCGGAGGGGTAGTCGGCTCATCTGGCCTTTCAGCGCAATCGTTCCCTTTTGTACCACTCGTGACTAGGCTCCCCAGTTTCCGACGGCCAATTCGTATTATTCAGTTTCGCCACTGCAACGAATCAGACTTACGGTACCGGGTGGAATAGTGACACTACTTACGGCACTTGCACAGGTGTTCGGTTGCAAGTCCGCATCATCGTTTTTTTCGTCCAGGTATTTGATGATCAGCTGATCTCCCTTCTTGTGGTGCTCCACGTGCGGCAACTCAGTGAAGGTACGGCCGATGATCACGTCGGTTGTCTGTCCATCATCCGGTATTTTCTTCGCCACAACACCCTCGAGCGTGACATCCGTGTAAAACATCCTTGGACTGTGTATTGTGTCACGTTTCGCCGCGAACCCCCACAGTACCTTCGGGGCCTGTACAAACTCTATCGGCAGGCCGACTGCTTTGGTGGCTTTTAGTGAACACACCGAACTTCCTGGGTCGTTAAGGCTGCAAATTCCACAACATTAATTAATACTGGCCTCAAAAATTTCACCACTGCTGCCCGCTCGACGGCAATCTCCTCCTCAATAACATACACGTTCGCCGCCGTTGTGCTCGCCTGGCAATCGCGGCTAAAATGTCCGACCTTCCCGCGCTTGAAACACTCGTTGTCGCGTTTCGGTTCCGGGCAGTCTCTGACAAAATGTCCATTTTTTTACAGCTAAAACAAGTACGCTGCGCAGGTTTCACGATTGTGCTCTGTTGTTCTCGGTTTCGGATAGGTGTTGACCGCCGTGATTTGATAGTTGCTACTCCCGTACTGGTTCTCGGCTTCACTACGTCGAAGGGAAGTACCTCCTTTGAATTAAAGAGTGTAACAACGCATCCTCATTTTCGTGCGCCGCTCCCCACGCCATTTGGCAGACCTCTCGTGAATTCAGCCCAATCATTACCTCCGATTTCGTCTTGTGCCACGACATATCCAAACCGCCACATGAAGCCAATTTGGCGGGCACATACCTGGCCTCGAGTTCGTCCCTGCTCTGGAGCCGACTTCTCATCCGATCCCAACATGTCGGAAGGTCATCGTCGACAACGTATGTACTTCGGGAAGCCGTTCGAAAGTCCATCCAGCTATGAATATCCCACGCTTTCCTCCGCTACCAATACTTGGCTCCTGCGCGTAGTTGCATCCGCACGGTTTCCAACAAATATGCTTCAGGTCATCCATGAATTCGCCGTATCGCTTCTAAGTTACGTACCCAGTCCTTCGCGCGTGAGCTCCGGGATTATGTGATAATTGGGCAGTGCGCCTGGTTGCAGCTCCACCGCACCTTCTTCTTCCGCTAAGAACTCGCGTTTCGGCTCCCATACCGGCATACGATTCTCCATTCATACTGACGACTGGCCCACCGATATATTCGACGGCCCGTGCAGTAGCCCCCCCCCCCTCCCCCACTCGTCATCGACGTGTCTCTTGACGGCTGTTGCGTCGTCAGCGACTCCGTTGTCGCCATATTGCTGATCGCCCCCACCATTCGCCGTGCGGTTCAAGCCCATGTCTCCTTCCGTCTTGCGGTGCACGAAAGATTCAAACTCCTGTGCGTCCTTCGTCGTGACACCGGCCCGTATTTCTCCTTCGCGTCTACCGGGGTGCCTTCTGGGTATCGGTTTTGTCTCGTGTAGAGGTTAGTTTGAAAAACCGTTGACAGGTGGAAAAGCGTCTCACAGGTGAGAAGAAGCGGCAGCGAGGATAAAAGGGCAAACAAAATTTTAAAACGACGCTGAGAGAGGCCTGATCACCTCAACCAAAGACCTAAAGATTAGAAGCGGTTATGACTTAATATTCCGCAAGGGTATATATTCCGGAGGCTATAGAAAACTACGGTACGAGGAAGAGAAGAGACGGAGTACTAACTCGATAGAACAAGTAGCGAGTGAAGCGGGTTCTGACGAAGCTGAAATGGTCATGGGCAGAAGGCGAGAACGGGTGGCTATAGAGGAACGAGCAATCAGCGGGACGAGGAGCAACACCACGCGACAAAACGACAGAGAAAGAGACAGCTTTCGGCGGGAACTCAGCGGTACCCACAGCGAGATGCTGAGGTAACCGGCGTTTTGAGGAATAACAGGGACCGGATACCGCCAATGAAACAAACCAGCACTAAAAGCACGGTACTAGTGCTCTTAATTTACTCATCTATAAGTTGATCAAAGTCGACGATCAATTTCGGCGCAGCATACCATCGACCCGAAAAGTTTCAGCAACTACCTATGAAAGACAAATAAAAAGAGAGAGAGAGAAACGAGAGAACAGTGATTCAGAAAGTTAACAGACAAATCAACTCGCCATAAGGTACTGATGCAAACAAAGTCTGGTCAATAAATCCAATAATAAGGCCCCACTAGTCGCATTCAGTGCTGACGCACGTGCACGTCACAGACTGCCAGCCACTCGATAAAATCAAGTCAAGCAAAAACCAGGAACGGCCCTGCAATATAAAAAGCAAAGATAAAGTGTCATGCCAAAGCCGTCTAAAAAGAGGAAAATACTTACCGAGAACAGCAGTAAGAAAATCCAAATGTACACACAACATGCACAAACACCCGTCACGAAACGCCGCCATCTTCATTTCTATTAACAAGGCACCACCAGGACGATCGATTTCTCATCGCTCAACGCAGCCGCCGAACAGCGCGACGAGTTCGTCAACCACGGGAACGAGATGGTAACACGGCAGCACTGGCGCTCTGCCGGTACAGCCCGCCAATCACGGACCGCGGGCTGGCGAGTATTCAAGAACGACGAGTCGCAGCACCACCAGTCTCCGCTCGAACAGTCACGAACAGATGTAGACTGTGGCGCACATTAATAAAATGCAATTTTTCAGCTTACTATTCAACTTTAATTTTCTTTCGCGTCTCGAATCTTAAAATTGATGAAACGAACCCTCACGTTTCAAAAAATATATATATATATACGAGGGCGGTCCGATAAGTACTTACCCTATAAAATAAAAACGAAAATTTTGGAAAAGTGGGTATCTATTTCTCAACATAGTCTCCTTCTAGCTGGATATACTTGAGCCAGCGATATTCCAATTTCTTTAACCCGTCTGCAAAATACGTTTTCTGGAGGTCTGCAAAGTAGGCCTCCGCGGCGCCGATAACCTCCTCATTCGACTCAAATTTCTGCCCAGCGAGTGACTTTTTCAAGTTCTGAAACAAAAAGAAGCCGCACGGGGCTACATCTGGAGAATACGGTGGATGGGGCAGCAATTCGTAGTCTAATTCGAGCAATTTAGCCAAGGCGACGGCGGAGGTGTGAGCCGGTGCGTTGTCATGGTGGAAGAGCACTTTTTTCTTCGCCAAATGGGGCCGTTTTTTCTGCAATTCGACGTCGAACCGGCCCAATAATTCGGCATAATAGAGCCCTATAATTGGGTTGCCCTTCTCCAGGTAGTCGATGTAAGTAACACCTTGTGAGTCCCAGAAAACGGTGTCCATCACCCTTCCGCCCTTTCCGATAGGACAGTCTTCGCCTTTTTCGGAGCACGTTCGCCGGGTGAAGTTCACTGTTTCGACTGCTCCTTGATCTCTGATGTATACCAGTGGATCCATGTTTCATCGACGGTCACGAAAGGACGCAGAAACTCCTTCGGACTGCGCTTAAACAGCGTCAAACACTGCTCTGAAGTGGTCTCACGGTTGCGCTTGTTGTCCGGAGTGAGCAAACGCGGCACCCATCTGCTACGAACAAATCGGAACGCTGAATCTCAGATCGATTTAACTACAGATCGATTTAACGCATCTTGCCGATCTAGAAACTCGGGTCTCTCATTTCCTCGCTGAATTTCGGAGAAAATGTGAAATGGCTATAGGGCCAGATAGTCATTGTGGAGAGATGCTGGACAAGGTCGACTGCCTTTCAGAAACCGTTAAATAAAAGGCCGCCTTTCAGAAACCGTTAAATAAAAGTAGTCCATGATCTCGTAGGAGCTGACCATCCGCGGAAACGACGCGGACTCATCGATGGACTAGGATCGGTTTTGAATACGATTACCGAAAACCTGGATGCCACAGATGGAAAATAGATGCTGAGATCGCCGCCATCCGCTGATTAGAAGAATCCCGTAAAGAAGGGATGGAGAAACAACTTCAGGTTGTAGAAACGACGCTGGATATTTTCAATCGGTTGTCTCACGGAGCCAACTGAAATTTTGGGAAGCTATATGACATGGTGCGTTCGGTAAATAAGTATATGACGAATAAAACTGGTATATTACGAAGCAGGCAGCAATTCGACGAAAGCTTGGCCCTCATGGACAATTACGTGGAGACATTTCTAAGGGAAATAAAGGTCGTATCTGACTTATTCGCCAGCGTAACATCAGGAACCGTAAATCCAGCCATCGTCACGCCACAGCACTTGATACAATATTTGACTAAAACATTACCTCACCTGCTAAGAAGATACAGTTTCCCCCGACTGGATACGCGAGAGAACGGAGCGGAAATATTACGTCTGGCAATTACAAAAGCTTTCCAACAAGGCGAAAATCTTATTAATCGAGATACCTCTAATAGACCAGACGGAATTCGGAATACATCGTGTGTACCCCCCTCCATTCAATTCGACTGTGACGGTGTCATCGGGGAACGATACTTTTTTTTTCTCCTTTTGATATGTTTTAGCAGGCTAGTTCATAATTGATCCTCGTGGATGCAGCTCAACCTCTTGTTCCTCCTCGCTGTTTGTTGAGCAATGTTTTTGGCAATGTATGCTTGTTTAGTCTATCGACAGACACGGTTTTGTGTTCTCCCTCCACGTCGATCACTAATCGTCGGCCATCAAGTCGTTTGACTATCGTGTATGGTCCTGCACATGGCGACTCAAGAAGTACCTTTATATACTACCCGGTCGCACTGCCCGAATCATTGCTCGGAATTTTTCAACGAACATTTTTCGCTCTGCTGGAAACTACTGATTAATGAAGAATTCCCCAGGTATTCCAAGGGTTGGCCCATACAGCATTTCTACCCATGATGCACAGATATCCTCCTTGAATGCAGTTCGTATATCAAGCAACATCGTGGGTAGTAATTCTGTCCAAGGTATTTGCTGGTTGCAAGTTAAAGCAGCTTTTAGCTACCGATGCCATCATTTGATGAGGATGTTGGACGTAGGGTGGTACGCCGTTGTACGCATCCGCTTTGCTCTTATTAATTGCGAAAATGATGAAAACAGTGAGGATTCAAATTATTTACTAAACATATTTTTATCTAACAATAAGTATACGGCACGCGTCCCTGCTGTTTGGATAAGAAAGTTCGTGCTCCGTGTCTAAAGGTTTTCAGTGCGAGAACTTGGGAATGTATGATCGCACCGGGTCTCTCAATATATTACAGTAAATTTTTACGTCAGGCTCGACGGACAGTAGGTAGCTGCAGTTCCAGTAGTGTTTCTGCACAGAGAGGATTCTAGAGGTTCTCGTCGTTCCATAGCGTGCCCAGTATTTTGTTGGCATAGAGGAGACTATTGGTATATCAAGTCTATTGAGTGTTTCAATTTAAAATAAGGCATCGGCGACAATGTGCTCTCCTCCCTTTTATATACGCTATCTATATGGGGAACTATGCAATGAAATCAAATTGGCGGAGTAATCTCTGCGACATCTTTTTCGATCGTTACTTGAACGCGTACGTCATTCATTTGTGAACAGTTCTGGACACGAACTGCCTTCCGTTGAGGATGAAATGGGAAAAATGTATGGATTCGTATATTGCTAACAGTTCCTTGTTGTAGGTACTATAATTCTACATTGTATTAAGTTTCCTGGAGAAGAATCCGACCGGTGGCCACTCGTTTTTCTTTAGCTGTTCTAGCGTTCCGTCAATTATGATATTTGACGCGTCAGATATTAGGTCGACTGGCGCATGAAGGGACAGATGTCTCATCAATGTGGCTGCCGCGATGCTCTCCTTACGCTTCTTGAATACTTCCTCAGTTACGTGAGTCCACGGGATCCGGCTTTTGTCGTTCTTCTTGTTCGACTTTTTTTTAATAACTTTTTCAGAGTAGCTTGCACTTCTACTACGTGTGGAATGCATTGTTGGAAGTAATTGACGAGACCCACCGTAGGAACCTCAGCATTGCTTTTTCTAGGACGCAGTTATCAATGAATGCTCTCGAACACGATTTTTAAGTACTTATGATTTTCAACCGGACTTTTTGAAGCCACCAATACGTGGTTTATATAAATTACAACGAAATCGATGTCTCTGTAAATCGAATCCAGATACCATTAGAAAGTCAGCGACGCGCTGCGTAGACCAGACGGCATCACAAGGAATTCGCAAGCCCCGATAGATGTAGTTATAGCTGTTAGACCCCGTTTTCTCGATGTCATCTTTTGATATCGCCATTTGGTGATATACTCGCATTAGATCAAATTTCGAGAAAATGTTTTTCCTGTGGAGTCCTTGAAATAAGGGGAGGTTGTTTTTTGTCGAATATTTATTTAGAATAGTAATGGCGTTTAAGTTTTGATAATTCCCACATACTCCATGCACCGGCTGGTTGCAGTTCATGATGTACCGGACTTGACCATCCACTTTTGGATGGTCGTATTATTTTCTGGTTGAGAAGAAAGTTAATTTTCTTACGAAGAGCCTTTAATTTCACTCCCACCGCTCTACGTGGACATTGGGCAACAGGTGGACACGTTGTTTCTATATAGTGTTCAACTTGGCTGGTTGGTCGCGGGCTGGTGGTTTGTGTGTGTGTCTGTGTATGTCTGTGTCTGTGTGTGTCTATATATGTCTTTTTTTTCTTTTCGGGAGGAGGGGAAATCTTCTATAAGACACCCAGGTGTTGCGGGTAGTGTCGGATTTTTACCGACTAAAACCCCTCCTCCCTCTCCACACGCCACACTGGAACTGCTTTCACATTACTTCGGTGTGATGTGGTTTCGCCCTTCTCGGGCTTCCGCTTCTTTCAGCACTTCCCTTACGTCCCCTGTCCTCTTTCGAGGTCAGGGATTCAGGGTTTCTGCGAGCGCAGCTTTTTGCGCTTTCCATTCCCTCTCGGCTTCTTCTTTATTCTTCATTGTTTTTGTTATGAAGGCTTGCACCGTTTCCCAGGTCTTTTCGCTTTCCAGCATCACTTGCATAAAATTCGTTTCCTCCAGTCTTGTGATTCCCAGCGTTAATTGGAGATTGATCCTGTCATCCTCCGTTGCTGGGCATAGGAAAATAGTGTGTTGCGCATCGTCTGTTCTATCGCCGCACTGAAGGCATTCTGCACTGTCAGTCTTTTTGAACCTCTTTAAATAGGTGTTAAAACAACCATGGCCGGTGAGTGCCTGGGTGAGATAGTATCCCATTCGCCCGTGTGCCCTGCTGTACTACGCTACTACATTGGGGACGAGTGTATGCGTCCATCGCCCTGATGTGTCCGTGTCCCACCCTGATTGCCATCTATCCATTGTTCTGCCACGTGCTCTTTCCTTCACTGGTAACTTTGCCACTTCCCTTTCGTATCTGTCTGTATATTGGCACAGTTCTTCGTATATCTCCTATTTCTCACGAATCAGCAGGTCGATTGGTGGCGCGCTCGCCAGTACCAACGCTGCTCCTTCAGAGACAGTCCTGTATGCGGATATCACTCTTAGAGCGCTGCGCCTCTGTACTGCGGTTAGCCTCCGCTTTGCACCCACCTTATCGGCAGCTACCGCCCATATTTCTGCGCCGTATAGTATCTTCGCATGTATCACGCTATTTAGGAGCCTTCGTTTTTCTTCCCCCGCTTTCTCCGTTGTTTTACGGACATGCTCCACGTATCGAAGTCCGCTGTCTACCTGTACTCCAAGGTACCTCACATTGTCTGCCCATGGGATGGTCTGCCCTTCCAGAATGAGATTTGGCGGGGTGAATAGTCGTTTGTCTGTGATTAAGACTGCTTCCGTCTTATGCTAGCGTCAGACAATTTTCTTTCATCCATCTGCTGGCACGACGAAGAGTCTCGTTCGGCGCCATCTCTAGTATACTTGGCGTCCGCGCTGTGATCACCACTGCCACATCGTCGGCAAAGCCAACGATGTTGGCACTATCTGGAAGGTCCATGTTGAGCAAACCGTCATACATAACATTCCACAGGAAGGGCCCCAAAACCGATCCTTGCGAGACGCCCGCCGTGACATTGTACTCAGCTGACCCGTTTTCCGTGTCGTAGATCAGGTTTCTGTTGCTCAGGTAGCTGTCTATCATCCTCCACAGATATTCTGGTATGTGCCTCTTTGTTAGTGCATTCATAATAAGATCCCACTGCGCCGTGTTAAACGCATTTTTTTATGTCCAACGTCACAAGTGCGCAGAAACCCTTCATCTTCCAGGTTCCCTTTTTCACCGTTGTTGCCAATTCGATCACTTTCTTTATAGCGTCTACCGTTGAGCGACCCTTCCGAAAACCGTACTGATATTGAGATAGCCCTCCGTGATTCTCGATGTGCGTCTCCAGTCGTCGAAGCAGCAATCTCTCTAAGAGTTTGCCCATATTGTCCATAAGACAAATAGGTCTGTAGGACGATGGCTCGTCCAATGGCTTATCTCTCTTTCGTAGTAAGACTAACTTCTGTTTTTCCACCTTTCGTGAAAAACTCCGTTACGGAGGCATGCGTTGTAGGTTTCCAGCAACAGTTCAGGCCACACTAGTACCACTTCTGCTATTATCTCGTTCGGGATATTATCCGGCCCTAGTGCTTTCCCAGGCTGAAGCCGTTTTCTAGCTTCCTGTATCTCTTCGTTGCTCAGAGGTTCTACTCTTAGTGCTCCGTCTTGCCTTAGTACGGCTGGCCTTTGTTCTTGGACGGGGAATAAGGTGCTCACTATTTTTTCCATCTTCTCAGGACACGCTAGTCCCGGTATCTGTTGCCGACCCACCAGCTTCTTGGTGACGATCTTGTAGGGTAATCCCCAGGGATCTTCCTCTATGGACTGACGGAGCTCCACCCAGCACCTTCTTTTGCTGCTCTTAATAGCCATCCTCAGCCTTTTCCTTGCCTCTTTGAATTGCGATTGTAACACGCCGTCCGCTCGTCTCTCGTTTCGCCGCCTTCGCCGTTGGGCCGCCCTACGAGCAGCCATGCACTTAGTTCTCAGATCCTGTATTTCCGAGTTCCACCAGTATACCGATTTCCTTACATTTGGTCGCTTTCTGCGTCTTGGCATTGCCACATCGCATGCTGCTGTGATCCTGTTGACTGCATAGTTCACCAGCTTCTCTGGGTCACCAGTTTCCATCACCCGCTGCAGGCGTCCATACATTTTATCCGTTACCAGAGCTTCTCGCAGTCGGGAACGATCGAGTCTCCGCAATAACCAGCCCACGCCTGGTGTTGCCTCACCGACCAAGCTTGCTTGGTGCCATTGCGATTCCTCTTTGATGCCAAATTGCAGGTACTGATGGTCGCTGAGTGTGGCACCCTCTAGCACTTTCCATCCGTCCGCTCTGGCCGCTAGTCCTTCCGATGCTAGTGTGATATCCACTACTGATCCCGTCTCTCCTCGACAAAAGGTAAACGAGTTTCCCTCGTTGAGGACTACTAAATCTAGCCTTGATATAAGTTCCGACAGTGCTTCCCCTCTGTTATCTAGTCTCTTGGAGCCCCATTCCGGAGACTTGCAGTTGAAGTCTCCTGCCACGACTGTTTCGCCGTTTGCTGTTCTGAGACTCTCTTCTAGGTGATTGAGTTGTCTCAGAAAATCTTCGTAGTCCGAGTTTGGTGAGAAGTAACAGCTATACACTCTCACACTGTCTATCTCTACCCACACGAAGTCAGCTGTGGGCTTACCAATCTCTCCGACTCTCTTGTCGTTGTTTAGGACGGCGAGAGCTGCTCTCTCGGTTGTGTCTTCATACCACTGTCCACGGTCTGGTTTCCGATACTGCTCACTAATGATCAACACATCTGCTCCCTTTTCTGCGGCCGCCTGCATTAGAAGGTCCTGCGCTTCGCGACCTCTGCCCAGGTTTATCTGCGGGTACTTAACCATTTCGCATCTTTCTCATTGCCTTTTGAAAGGATGGGCACCTTGAACTTCCTAGAATATGGTTTGCATCGCCCTGTTCACGGTCTTCGTTGCATATAACGCAAAAAGGTTCTGCCGTGCAGTCCTTTGCAAGTTGATTATCTTGCCCGAAGCGGCGGCACGATTTCGTTCTGTCCGGGCTTTTGCAGTCCGTCGCGACGTGACAGAAGCCTTGGCATCGGAAGCATCGCAGGATTTGAGCTTTCAGTCTGCCCCGGCACCGGACTCAGCCTATTTTCACTTTCCCAGTTTGCAGTAGTTTTTTCCGCCGTTTCTGATGTTACCGTAACAACCGCCGTTTGTGTTCCTCGAAAAGCTGGCCTCAGAGATCTCACCATTATTTCTTCCTTTTCGGCATCTTCGACTGTGGATACGATTGCATTTACTATTTCGTCCTCGTCCGTGACCTCATCTAGGTCACGGGTTTCCAGGGTGTGGCTCCGTCCCATCGTACGTACAGATGCCTCTTCTCCAACTGCAGTAGCGACGGCGTTCCTTAGGTTCTCTGCTCCTCGGCTTCCTTTCTTAATCTCGACTAGGAGTTCCCCGTTGCGAGTCCGCCTTATCCCGGAGATTGAGGCGCCGCAGTTTTCAGGATCCACCTTCGTCCTGATTTGCCGCAGAATTTCCGCGTACGAGGAATCCCCCTTTATTTTCACCGCCACGGCTTCCGGTTGTGTCCCCCGGATACCTTTTCGCGGTGGCTTCCTGTCACTTCCTCTCTCGCGCTTCTGTTTTTTCTTGCGTTCTACCTTTTCCCAGTCTGCATCTCCGGTGCCAGGCTGGTCTATGCAGTTCCTGTGCTGGTGGTGTTGGGGGGTGTCTTTTGCTCCTGCACCATTGTCATCTTTACTCGCGTCGCATCTCTTTTTCCCGGGAGTTAGGATCTGAGGAGGTGAGGACGCCCCTCTTTTTTTTTGACCCGCTTTCTTGGTCATCTACTCTTCTAAAAGCTGTTTTTGGCTTTCCTGTCGGTCTCTTCTTCGTATCTGCGTTCTTTGGCGTTACTCCCTTTAGGGCTTGTGCTTGGTGGTCCTGCTGCTGCCTCTGTGATGCGGGCGTCGCTTCCGCTTCATTCTGCGCAGCTGCATAGGCGCGCTCGAGTGATTTTGAGCCTCTCTGGCTTTCTCTAGCTCTTTCCGATAGTTCTGAATCCGCTGGTAGAGTATCACCGCTTCCGTGATGGCATCTCGAATAGGCTTGTGGATATTCTTGGCTTCCTTTACTATTCCGTCAATGACTTGGACTCGTTTACATAGTTCAACAAGTGCGTCCGACTCCTCCTTTTCTAGCTGTTGGAGCTGTTGGCTAGCTGTAGCTGGCTCTATGGGATTGTGCGAGTGACCTCCCCCAAAATCCTTGAGGCCGACGCCAACCACCGGGGCTTTCACCCGATCGGAATTGGCGGTGAGATTACTGTCTGTCTGAAAGATAGTCACTTGTGGTAAATTGTTTTTGTCGCTCACTACCATGTTGATTTTTTGTCGAGGTTTCTTCCCCGTGTCTGTTGGTCCGCGGGAGGTATTTTAATTGCCTCCTACCCTCTATATCTAGAGAGCATTCCCCTAACCGCCACCCGGGGACGCGCCACGTGGGGGTTACAGATTCCCCCCCGTCGGTCTATATATGTCTGTGCGTATCTGTGTGTGTCTGTGAGTGTATGTATGCGTCTGTGTGTGTATGTGTGTGTCTGTATGTGTGTCGGTATGTGTGCGTGTGTCTGTATGTATATGTGTGTGTCTGTGTGTTTCTGTGTGTGTATGGCTGTGTCTATGTGTGTCTGCGTCTGTCTGTATGTGTCTGTGTGTGGAGGGATAGGCTTGAAATATCCATATACATTTTTGGTAAATACTTGTACTCACCCTGATCATTTACTCTTCATATTGCATATATAGAAGCCTTGACCATGGTGCCAGCAGACGTCAGCGACGTCGTCGGATCGATAAGTTTTTAATTTTTAGGCCGATGAGAATTCCATGATGCGCTATGAGATCCGCCCAAATGATCGGTGACTGGACGTCAGGAATGATGAATGGCCATTGTACTCGCTTCCCAGACTCAGATTAACGACCATAACTTTTAGTCCATAAGTTTCTATTACAGTATTGTTGGCTGCGTAGAGGTTTTCTCTACAGCCAACGTGTTTTCGCCTCATCGTTTAATACGAATAACCATTACCGACGATTCTGGATCGATGAAGAACGTGAGTTGAGTATTATTATCGTGAATAGTAAGTCTATATTCGGGTGATGTCAAGTCTTCGAGTATGTTTTCGCTGTCACCGAACGTCTCTATTAGTGACAGCTGCACTAATTTATCTCGTTATTCTTTGGCTCGAAGCTACATGGTGGTGTGCATTTGTATGCTTCGGCACCACATCGTCGGTGATAGAAACATATCCCCGTGTCATTGAGAGTGTTCAACTTTTAACGCATCTCCGGGACCAGTCACTATTTGAGCTGCGTCGTCTGCGTGATCTGTCCTGTCATCTCTTGTATCTCACTTCGCTGTCTGTAGTAAAATTCAGGAATTGAGTAAAAATGTGACGAACCTCTTGGATTTCTTCTAATAGTTGTGCGTAGTCTGCATTGATCCTCGTCGGTGCCAGGGTTGTCCCCATAACCTAAAATGGCGATACAGATTCCAGTATTCGATTAGCCATCTCAGCAAGTGTGTCGAGACTGAAGTTCCCTGACATAACAAGCATATAGGGGAGACTGGGTACGGTTGTACCAGGGTACGGTTGTAACAACTCAAATATCTTTGAAAGTATGCACAGTAGATTAAAGATACAAAGAGCAAAAATACGCGGATTTTAATTCCCGACATGATTCCCACTGTTGCGTCATGTTTCGAGCCCGGAATACGCTTCCATATAGGTCTATTGTGTATCCTCGACCAAAAGTGACCAATTTTCAAACATTTCATTTCGATATATCTTCTGATTGATATCATTTATCACATTCAATATTTGCATATATAAATCTTGTACTATAGCGATTATAAAACACTAACTCCCATTTTTGTAAGTTATTTTGTCTCATCACTGTGTCTCGTTTTATTGCAAAAAGTGAGGTGGGTACGGTTGTAACGATTTTCATGGGTACGGTTGAAACACTACAAGTATTCACGAAAAACAAAAGACACACGTCTTTCAAGCCTCGACACGCATATAAGACTAGACTTTCCGCAGAACTAACGCACGCAGAAAGATCTATTACGTGTATTCGATTAAAAGTAAGTATTTTTTATCAGTTTGTTTTTGATATTACTTATTGATATACTGTTAATATAATAGTTTCCGTATTGGGTGACTTTCCAAATACTTATTGAACTTTAGAGCTTAGTAAACAAGCAACTGTCGATTTGTAGGTTACGTTTGTAATTTGCAAATCGTATTGTTGTATATTGTTATTATTTTCGCAAATATGGTTGTAACATTATTAATTAGTTAATGAATTATTAATGTCATTATTTTTATATTTTAGATGCCAAGAAACCGCGTAAGAAAAACTTCCCGAGGTGCGAAAAATATTTCCGATTACAAAGTTGCTTACGACGAGGTGAAGAACGGAACTTCTTTAAGAAGAGCAGCCGAGAACAACAACGTGAATTATGTATCATTAATGAGATACATAAAAAAGAGAGATACAATAGGCACAAATCTTACCGCGGAGGAGATTGGAATGGGATACGTGGCTCATAACAGAGTGTTTTCAGCCGAGCAGGAACGAATATTGTCGAAATATCTCATTCGTTGTGCAGATATATATTTTGGACTCTCTATGAAGGAGATACGAAAATTGGCATTTGAATTAAGCGAAAAATACAATTTAAAACAACCTCCTACTTGGCTAACGAACAAAACCGCTGGCGAAGAATGGTTTCGGTCGTTTATGAAGAAGAACCCCGAACTATCAGTGCGAACAGCTCAAGCTACAAGTCTGAGCAGAGCAACGAGCTTCAACAAAACTAATGTCGCAGTTTTTTATAACAATTTACAAATAGTCATGGACCGTGGGCAGTTTGAACCCCAAGACATCTACAACGTTGACGAAACAGGTATAACAACGGTACAAAAACCCGATAGGGTTATAGCACGGCGTGGGTCAAGGCAAGTCGGAGCTATTACCTCAGCTGAACGTGGAACTTTGGTTACACTAGCCTTTGCAGCAAATGCTTTAGGCAATGCAATTCCCCCGATGTTTATGTTTCCTCGCATACGATATCACGATTTTTTTGTAAGAGATGGACCAGTAGGTTCACTTGGAGCATGTAGTCCTTCAGGATGGATGCAGAATGAAACGTTTATTCTATTTCTAAAACATTTTAAAAAGCATACAAATGCTTCTCTCAGCCATCAAGTGTTGCTTGTATTAGACAACCATTCATCACACATTCACATACATTCATTGGATTTCTGTAAAGAAAACGGCATTGTTCTGCTTTCTTTCCCACCCCATTGCTCACATAAACTCCAGCCATTGGATCGGTCAGTTTATGGACCATTTAAAAAACATATTAATTCTGCTTGCGATGCTTGGATACGGAATCACCCTGGGAAAACGATGACGATTTATGATATACCAGGAATTGTAAAAACTGCAACGCCATTAGCTCTTACCCAATCAAATATTCAAGCTGGCTTTCGCAAGACTGGAATTTATCCATTTAATCGCAGTTTGTTTCAAGAAACAGATTTCGCACCATCCTTTGTCACAGACAGACCAGACCCAACGTGCACAGAAAATGAGGTTACTCCTCCTGCTCAGAACAAGCCTCCACCTCCTATTGATGATGTAACACCCTTGCTGTCGACTTCCTTGTTCAATGAACCTTCAACCAGTACGGCGCTACATTCAACGACGCCACCTAGATCAGGCACTGCAGGTGTTCATCAAGTACCATCTTCAATGATGAACCAGGACATAAATATTGTCCGCATTGATAGCGATGTGACTACGCCCCTAAGAAAAAGCTTAGAACCTACATTCTCACCCGAAGAAATGCGGCCCTACCCGAAAGCTCCTCTCAGGAAGAAAACAAATAGAGGTCGCAAGTCAAAGAAATCTGCGATTTATACAGATACACCTGAAAAAGAGGCTGTACGAGAAGAGTGTGAGGCGAGACAGAAACTCGTGAAGAATAAACAGGTGAAGAGAAAAATACTAGATACAGAAAAATCTACTGGCAAAAAGGCAAAGGCTAAAGGAACAATAAAAAAGCAGAATACCAGAATACCAGACAGACCAGATTCAATAGAAGAATTTTATTGCCTCGTTTGTTTAGAAGCGTACAAGCTGAGTCGACCTGGAGAAAAATGGGTGCAATGTCAAGGAGATTGTCGACTGTGGTCTCACGTAGGCTGCACTGATGGTAGTCGCCATTACATATGCAATAATTGCGACGACGATGATTAAATTGTCTTGAAAATTCGAATTAAAATTTTTTATTATTTTTTTTATCAAACGTGCTGTTTTTATGTTAAGTTATTTTAATTTGTTTTTACTTTTAATTGTTTAAAGACGTTTATTTCAATGTTTATTTCATTTAAATTGTTGACTGATTATGTGACCACAAGAATATAACGTAAATAGTAATAAAAGGTCCCATACAAGAGTTAAAAAATTGGAAAATTCATTAATACCGGTTTTTCATTTGAAAAAAGTGATAAAAATGGATGCATTGTGTGTGATTTTAATGTGTTACAACTGACCCCCGTCGCTGTTACAACCGCCCCTGGTATGGGTACGGTTGTAACAGTGGCACATGTTTTATAAAACATTTTTTATTTCATATTCTTAAAGAGATGGACACCTAATTGTGGTTTCTATTTGAAGGCAGATATTCAGCCTTTAATATAAAATATTTTATTTGCACATTTATACCATAAATGCCAGATTATGGACGATCAATGCAAAATTGTTACAACCGTACCCAGTCTCCCCTACCGGATATAAGATGGCATTCACATTAGCCACAACGAGTGTAGTAGTTTTGGCACTTGCATTTCTCTAGATTTCGAGAACCTTTGAATAATAGCATTTTTAAGATGGTTGTATTTATGTCTGTCTGGCGGGTGCAACACTACATCGGTTACTTCGTCGACAGTGCCTGAGTCGAGAGCTTTTGAGGCTGCGATGTGCTTTGCCTTATCGCTGCTGATCCTTAAGAGGCAGTGTAACTGGCGACGAGCTACTTGCGCTTCGAAAACGGGGTCCGTAAATTGTCCGGCACTGAGCAACCGATCGCCTTAAAATTTGGAGGGTACATAGAGAATTATGGCATAAAGTGCATAACAGTCGTATTTTTCCAAAATTCTTCCAAAAGTTACCACCGGAAAAATTTTTCCGGTGGTAACTGAATCTGCAAAAATTTTCCAAAATTTTGGAAAAATGAGACTGTTATGCACTTTATGCCATAATTCTCTATGTACCCTCCAAATTTTAAGGCGATCGGTTGCTCAGTGCCGGACAATTTACGGATAACAGTCGTATTTTTCCAAAATTCTTCCAAAAGTTACCACCGGAAAAATTTTTCCGGTGGTAACTGAATCTGCAAAAATTTTCCAAAATTTTGGAAAAATGAGACTGTTATGCACTTTATGCCATAATTCTCTATGTACCCTCCAAATTTTAAGGCGATCGGTTTCTCAGTGCCGGACAATTTACGGATCCCGTTTTCGAAGCGCAAGTAGCTTGTCGCCAGTTACACTGCCTCTTAAGGCGGTAAAATCTGATTTAACTATATAAAACCATACGTCTGGTCTTTCACGGCGAAACGGCGTTAGTTTGAAGAATTTTGCTAATAGCTGAGATCACGTTTTCATTTAGAATTTCAGCTACGTTCCCACGAGTGTTTTGTGCTTTGTTATTGTTTCGCTACTTTTCGTTTCTTTCCTCACGCCAGTCTCGAAAATCACTGGTTTTATTGCTGCCGACCATATCAGTTCCATTGTTTAGACTTTTCTTTGTCCTATGTGGCGACGTGCGCGCAGTCGACATCCCATTGTATTCACTGCACGAGGTTTTTTTTTGTTGTTACCCGCACTTTCTTCACGAGGGTTACCTCGGGGTCACCAATTGTAGGTATTAACATTCAGGGTAATAATTAAACAACTCTCAACAGTTCGTAAATAACAAAATGCGCATTCTTTAACGTTATTAACCGGTATAAAGTTTATCGTAGTTCTTTGGTCTTTGTACATATAGAAAGATAATTTAGTCTACATGCTATTCGTGTACCGAGTTTTTGGTCTATATCTCCCTTGCAAAAGAATTAAAAAATCTCCCTAGCTTGAAGTGTTTGTTTTCGCTGATGACACTTGACGTCAGTTAGTTCTCTTGCTCCGTCGATAAATCTTTCGCGACTGCTGTTGGTACAGGTGGAAGTACTACCACAGGTTTGTGAGGCTCGGGGACCTCACATAACCGAGATCGCGCAAAAAAATAATACTAGTAATATTCGTTATTTGCGACATATTTAACGATATATATATATATATATATGAGGGATGGCTCGATTAATCAGGGCATTAAACCCCCACCTCGCGGCCTGCGGCTAATCAGCGCCGATCGGTGCGCTATCCCCCACCACGCGGCCTACGGCCGATCAGGCACTCGGCTGAATGACGGCGAATAACGAAGATACCAGCAAAGGCAACAGCAGCAAGCAGCATACGACGTAGCCATTATAATTTTGTTCGCATACAATAACGTAAGAACTATAATTTTGTTCGCGTACGATAATAACATAAACATATCAGTTTGAAGACTAGCCAGTTGAGTAGCTCTCATCATTTCTGGAACACCCCGGTACCTGTTATAAAGATCTCATATATTGAGACGATATTGTCTCATACACCCGAGCAACCCCCCCCCCCCCCCCCCCATCGAGAAATCGAACGTCGCAAGTGCACACGGCACGTAGATTCACACGGCACCAACGCCAAAACAGCTGATTGGCCCGTGTGAAAATCCTTCGACCTATAGGCAAGCAGCCTAATTAGTATAAAAGGCCGGAAAAATCACGATAAATCATCAGTTAATAGCTGGTCACTTACCCAGATGGGTGCTCTGAAGAAGAGACGAAACCTGGTAAGCGGCATCGAACTCTGAATAAGAGTGAAAAGTCGATTTAACTAAAAGAAATTCTGAAAAAGAATTCTTGCTCGGCGAAACATACATCGAACGAGCAGTACAGGTCCTGCCTAAGAGCATTGAGCGGTAACCTAAACACAACAACGCGCATTGTCAACGGACAGGCGGGGAGAGGAGCGATCACCTGCGATTCCGTCGCCGGCCCAGCTGACGGGAGAGGAGAGGAAAAGGTGATCGAGACTGTGATCGATGTTTTGGCGGTACACAGATGATCTACCAAGACGGCCAAGCGAAGCGGGAACATTGACCCGGGATTAATAGAATTAAAGACGGATTATATTCAATATTATTAAATTTTACTTTTCATCAAATTTATAAAGGGAATAAAGGTTCACAAACTATATAATCGTCGAGCCATTGCACTCAAATAAATTTATTGAAACGTTTTGCCGTTTCAATATATATATATACAGTGGCAGTCAAAAAAATAGAGCCACCTATACTGAATGTGCCAACAAGGAAGTGTCTGAGTGTTGAACAAATTTTTATCGATGATTAGTCCATAGATAAGTGTACAAGAGAACCTTCTATATGTTGAGACACATTACATGAACAAAAACTTAACAGTTGTCTTATGAACAAAATAAATTCCAAACCATCCTTCTTTTCGGTAGTCAAAATAATAGAGCCACTAAATTAAAGAATCAAATATAATCAGAAAAACTTAACAAAAACGGTTAAATTTTGGTGTAAGAATTAATATTTAGTCGGATAACCCTTATTTTTCAAAACCGCTCGACATCTCCTGCCGAGATTGTCAAGATTTGTTGCTTTTGAGCGATCAATTTTCTTATCCACGGTGTCCCATAAATTCTCAATGGGATTGAGGTCGGGAGATTGTGCAGGCCATTCCAAAAGAGTAATTTTTTCCTTCTCGAGAAACTGCTTTACAGCCTTGGCAGTATGTTTAGGATCGTTGTCCTGCATGAATGTCCATATTAGTGGCATCTCTCCTCTCGCGTAAGGCAGCATGACCTTCCGAAGGATGTCTTTGTACACTCCAGCGTTCATAGTTCCCTCAATCCGGAATATTGGACCGACCCCATACCAAGAAAAACATCCCCAGACCATTACACATCCACCACCATGTTTTACAGTTTTCACGGTGTATCTAGGATTGTTTTCTTGGTTTGGTGGACGTCTCACATACACTTTTCCATCCGACGAAAACCGATTAAACTTGGATTCGTCTGACCATAGCACATTGTACCACCAGCAATCGTCTTTATCTTTGTGATTCCTAGCAAACGACAACCGTTTCAACATGTTCTTTTTGGATACGTGCGGTTTCTTTTTTGCAATGCGCCCATATAATTTTGCTTCGGTCAGCCTCCTTCGTACCGTCGACATGGATAATTGAACGCCATATTCATCTGATATCTGGCATTTCAAACGCGGTGCAGTTAAGAAAGGGTCTTTCTTAACCCGTTGACAAATTGATCGATCTATACGTACTGACGATTTTCGAGGTCTTCCTCTATTTTCAACAACGGGAGTTGCTCGCTTTATTTTTTTTATTGCATTTTGTACGCGTTTCCGTGAAACCCTCAATTCTTTTGCAATATTATTCATCGAAATACCTCTCTGCCACATTCGAAACATTTCTTGACGCTCGCTATCGGTTGAATGCTTTGAACGGCCCATCTGCCGGGAATGAAAACGTAAATATTATTGTCGACGGTCACTTTCACATTTCGTGTTCACGAATAACTCGAATGATATTTCATAAAATCGTAAGAATATTAATAAATGTATAGACATAGTAAGTGGCTCTATTATTTTGGACGAGCTTAATCTTACCTTTCAATACTTTTTAGACTTGAACACTTCACAATAGCTTGTTAAACTATTTTCACTATTACCACTGTAATCTATAATTAATCCACGAGCGATGAATATTGAATGAGGCCTCCGGCTATTGGTGATAACTGATAATAGATACTTTTCATTCTCGAACGCTAGGTGGCTCTATTTTTTTTACTGCCACTGTATATATATATATTTCAGGAGGAATACTGTTTTTGTAGACACACGTGACGAGCTCTAACGCGTTACGCGATATAATAGCGGGATTTTCGCACGAGCTGACACGCTCGTCGCGCCGTATAAGATGATGGTATCTTTTTTCTGTTTTACCGCCAGAAACTACCAAATGATATAGCAAATTTGATGATATTTTCGAACGTGGACTTGTGGTTCTTTGGCCAAGTTGTTTGCTAGGTGTATTGGTCGCTAACATATATAACGTACACGAATTTTAAAGGAAACTCTTCAACGACTCTCTTGATTTGATCCATATACATCCATACTTTCAACAATTTTCTGACGACTGTTATTTAGTTTCTGACGTTTGTGATTGCTAAGAGTTTGCGAGAAATGGTGAAGATTATACGAGAATTTTCTGTTCTGAATGTAAAAGTTTTCATATAAACGTTCTACATAACACTATTTTGAGCAGTTGAAAATCTTTACCAGCAGATTACCTGCAATTATGAGAAATCTGTAGTAGTGGAACTCAGAAAAGTATTAGAAATTACCAGTAGGCGTCTACAAAAAATATTCATCAGTTTCGCAGTTCTCATGTCATTACAACTTTGACTACTTTACAAAAAAATTAAGTAGTAGGCCCTGTTGATAAATCGTTAGAGTACTTCTAAATATTTGCTTTTGGTACAGTTCCTTTGTTTAAGTTTTATTTATGCTATATATTGGATGACTATACAATTTTAATGCGTGCGTTTGAATATTTTCTATAGATGCAGCTGGTGCGGTCGGTGATGTATCGGAAAGTAATGAACATACGCAGGACGGAACGGATAAGGAAGTGAAGAAGCAGGTAATGTCTCCTGTAATTCATGATTTCCTGGCGTTGCAGGCCAACTTTGAACCGCAGATGGAGAATTTGAGCAACAACGTATACCCGTTGTTAGAGAAAGAAGAAATATCATCGGCGATTGTTGGTAATAAAACGAATGAGTTATTCATCGGTTCTGATGTAGACAGGACTCCCAAGACGGATCGTTTTCTAGGCTCTGGGTCGAGCGAAGAAAATTATGCTAAACATGAGACTAGTACGAAAATTGCATCTGTTACCGTTAAAATTCAGGAGAGACCCAACGAAATCCCCGAAGACATTGATGAATGTTCGTTAATGGTATCAAATGTCGATAGCGATATTACAGTAATGTCTGACAGTGTGGAGCAAATTGAATCGTTACTGCTAGACAAAGAATCCACGGAAGAGACAAAGAAAATGGTGAAAATGCATGAAACGAGCGATCAGATTGTAAGAACCGATTTTGGCGACCAACTAATTGGAGTTTCAACTCCGAATAAAGAGCAATTGGAAGTTGATATTTCAATGATTGCAGCTTCATCTGATACTCGAACGAATGATAATCCGGAAACTAATCACGTAGATTTTGTGAACATTAAACAATTGTTATCATCTGTCAAGGAGTTACCCGTGGAGCTCAGGGAATCCTTGACTGCGGCGTTAAATGAATTGGGATCCACAAATGTTACAACATCATCTGTATCGAGTCAAGTTAAAGTGATGGAACAGGAACCAAATCTTGCTGCAGAGTTAGATTCTTCAGACATTTCAATAGAAAAGCAACACGTTTACGATGATAGAGCCGATGTTTATGCAAGGACTGCCTCGGTAGACTCTGATTCACAGATAAAATACAATAGTCGAGAACATTTGTCGACGAATGAAATCGAAAATAAAGCTCATATATCACATGACCCAGTATGTAAATTTGGATCTGATCAAATCAACAAAACCCACACCATTTTCACAGATAACAATCGTCAGGTTGAAATAGATTCAGCTATGCCAGAAACTACAGAATTGGCGCTAAACTCACCAGTTATTGGATCGTGTGACAAAATAAATTTTGGAACAATTGATGAATTGGCGGGGAAAGCAGATCCGGTGATCTCCATGCCATGCGTGGATAAACAAAATCTTAATAATTGCACTTTAGAAAAACAAACACCGGCCTCAGAAATTTCGTACTCCCGCTTAAACTTGCGATCTCTGAAAAATAAATTTACGACGATGATGGCGAAATTACCGCTGTCAAGAGCAAGCATAACTTCGCTAAAGGCCAATGCACTATCTAATGTGCACAATGAAATTACCAAAGTTCCCGAAACCGTTAAAAATTCAGCACTTCCGGAGACGACTTTAAAAACATTGAACATCCATAAAACTCATGTGCACGGTTCCCTAACGGATGTTAAAACTTCTCCCATGACCACCCTAATAATCACCCACGACTTATCGACTTTTGGCTCGCCTGAGAGTGCTTCGCCGACTACTAACGATGATAAATCAAATAACGATCGATTTTCTAATCGGCTGTTAAACATTACCGGAGCACCCGACTTGTCTAATCCTAGGCTAATTAAAACAGTGACAACGATCGACGCACATGATCACACTATAGATAAAAAGTGTTTAGATAACCAGATGCCAGAATTAAAAGCAATGGCCAATGTTTCGCAAATAAATTCACTGAGTTCTAATCCAACAGCCAGTACGAACGATAATGAGAACTTCGTGGATCCAACGATTCCACCAATCAACGTCACCTCTTTGGGCCAACCAGCTTTTGAAACAGTAGCCGTAGTCCCCGAAATCGATAAAACATTGTCGGAGGTTGGTTCAAACGATTACTTCGAAGCTAACACAATGGGCTCACCGAGGGATACACCATCGGTCATATCACCCATAATCTCGAAAGACAAGTTTGTAGTCAGCGATCCGGATGAAAAATGCATAACGCAAATTCAAATCCCGGAGCCCAAAATCACTAATAACACAACAAAAAATGAATCTGAAATTGATATGTCCCTTGACATCCCAATGAGTGCTGACAAAATTCGTAATAGCGGTGAACACTTTGAAATGCCAATTTCAATGCCGGTGCAAATTCAAGTACTCGGTGAAAACAACAGCGATAGTGATGAACTATTAGTATCTCCAAATCAAATGGCTATTCTTACTGAAAAAGCCGAGAATATAATTAGCGATAGACATCAAATTATTGACTCTGAAATTCAGTCATCCACTTATTCTAGCTTCCAATTTGAAGCTCCGAGCAAAGATACAGTGCCAGTGATTCCTTCATTCGGAACTAGGGATATAGCAGTGAATGAAAGCACCGCTGGGCAAGAACCCGCAGAATATAATGTGGACAACCGAACTAATCAGCCTTCTATATCTATTGATATAGTTAAAGATCCGAAGGCAATTGACACCGTTGAAGCTCCAATAGCCAATAATGTGATATATACTCCAAACTCATCCGAGACCAACAAATCGCCAAATATGATCCACAAATTCGATAAGACCCCGAACACTCAACTGTCAACTAATAAAGTAATGGCGGAACAAATTCGGAAAAATGTAGTTTCCGCAGCCACGTGTTATACGAAAACGAGACCGCGTTCACCAATTAAGAGATCATTCAGCAAGAAAGTGCCGATAAAATGTATAAAAAAATATTCTCCCGTCTCGAGAAAAGTTGGTGTTATATTCAGCAGCGAGTCAAAAAATACGTCGATATCACAAGCCAAAGAGGTTCCTAAAAATGTAGGTAAAAATTCACCAGTTACGACCAAGCCATACAAAGACATCAAGATCGTTAAAACAAATGATTCGTTATCGGAAACGGCAAAAAAAAGTTTAAAAGTGCCAAAAGGGAAAGAAGTAGTTAAATCTGCGAATGGTAGATCAATCATTAAGAGGCGACCAGTGAACATTATACCATCGATCGTACCGACAGAATCGAACATCATTAAACAGAAAGCTCCCGTAGTCAATGGCAAAAAAACCACAAATATTCTCGCAAACATTAGTAAGGAAACGATGATCCCTGATTCTAACAATACAATGCAATCTATTGAAAAAATAAAAAACACAATTCCAGTCAAATTACCACCGAAAGTTATTACTCCATCGAAAATTCCTATTTTCAAGGGTAAGTCCAAACTTTTACCTCGAAATATATCTCTTTCGAGACACAATCCTATTGAGGTTAAAGATTCAAACGGGTCAGTAATTAATACACCTAAAGTCCTAATTGCACAAAATGCCCAAATGTCAAGAAAACCGCTGATCTCTCCACCAGCAATTCGTCAGGTAATCATCCATCAAAACGTCAATGGTGTAGAAAAAATAGAAACTTTAGGAGTGCAAATGGACGAGGATCGACTACTTGATACTGGTAATGTCCATCGAGACGTTGACATCGGCAAATCGAAAAATTCAACGTTCCACGAGGTAATGAGTGAGGATATACCATTGACATCGGTACTAGTTAAGCCCATGAGGGAGCTTGACAATATTAATAAAGCTCAGGATATACCATATTTTGAACACAGAACTCATGTCGAAGAGAGTATGAGTGTTGAACAATGTTCACCATCGGATCACTCAGAATCTGAAACAAATTCTAAGAATGATACAGCACATTCCGTTTACTCGGAACCCGAAGACATTTCTCAAGATGATGAAGCAGAAGAAAGTGATGAATCCGGCGATTCGAATAATAGCAAAATCAATTACCAAATATCAAAATATCAGGATTTTAGAGACATAAATGATGAGATTATGTTGCAAAATACATTAGACGGTATTAAATCGGCGTCGTCGGATAGCGAGCTTCAAGAATATGTTCAAGGTGATGAACAGTCGGAGGGGTATGAGAATTCGGAAGACGCTGAAGATTATTCGAAAAATTTTGAAACTGAAGTTACATCCGACGAACAAAGCTCTAATAGTTCGTTTGAAATAAAAGACGATGAAGAAAAAATTAAAGATGAAGAGAGCCACTCTACAGAAGATGAGGAGAAAGAAGAGGTATCGGTGATAGATATATTAATTGCACATCATGCTACGGAGCAAATGAAAAACAAGTCTGACATTGATGTCAATAAAAGCAATAATAATAGCCACAATGATACCGCTGCGATCAGCCTCGTCAATAGAACGAGAGAAGATTATGCGAGCGAAGAAATGTTACAATTGATTTCTCATACAGATGAAAGTATCGAAACCCCTGCCAACACTAATATGGTGAAAACCAACACCGAAATTGCGGGACCTAAAGTTCTGTCGCGACAAAAGTCGAAACTTAAAGGCAATAGGGAAATTGCGAGTGAATTACAGACTGTCAGAGATACAAAACCTTCCGAACTGAAAGTTATCGCCGGAAAGAAATTATCGAAAGAGCGTTTTTCGGTTGTAGCGAGTTACATAGAACAATTTGAAGGTGACATGCCACGTGTAAAGAAGACGAGCTTGTTCAAGACTGTCGCGGCTGAGGACAAAAAGGATAACTCTCCCAAAAATGAGAGGGAGGTCAGTAATCAACGAAACGATGCAAATTGTCCAATTATCCGCAATGTAGACTGTCAATCTCCTGTGCTACCAATGTCTACAAACGCAGCTTGAAAAAATCCCGTATTCTGTCCCAAACAGAGTTGAACGACTTTTTTCGCCCACCGTTTTATTGATAAAATGAAATGGTCTGCACTTATTAGGATTTGAGTGTATTACAATCGTGTAATTGCAAAATTTCTTCAATAATATCGAAACGAAGAATATTTTTGAGAATTCATATTTGTATTGCCTGCCAACAAACTTGTCGCCACAAATATTTCGCCCATTTTCTCATTATCTAATACTATATACAGATGAGGAGTTACGTTATTTCGTCATCTGTATAACGGGCTGTCGAGGAAGCTCGTTTCTAGACGTTGGTGTCATCACGTAACTTGTTTCATACCACACATAATCATTATTGTTATTGTTTTTACGATTTTCCTCATTTTTTTTCTTGTTACATACGTTCTATAAAAATGTAACGCTTCGTATAATGTATATAGATCACTTTTTTTTTTTATCACAAAGTCATTTTGCAAGGAGCGTATTCCCTTTTTCTCTACATATCTGGCGGAAAGACGTTTTTTCTAACTCGAATACTAGATTTGCAACTCCGTTACTCGGAGCGCTAGACTAGTGTGTGCTTACACCGTTGGCGTTGCTGGTGTGTTCCGGCTTTCGTCCGTGATGGTGGCGAGTCTACCACACTACTTAACTTATATTAGGTACAACAAATGTGCGGAGAAACTCTGTTGAAGTCAGTTTTGCCGATGGGGTTTCTACTTAGCTGCCATGTTCTCCTCGGCTCTTTTTGTCGATTCGTTTTTTTCTTTTATTTATTTGGATACTTGTTGATTATTTCCCTTTGGTTCATTCCTGTTGTAACCACCTTGGCTGAATTTTGTATTAATTTAACTATATATTAAGTTGAACTATCTTTTTCATTCTCGTTATTGAAGGGTATTTATGGTCAAATTTATGTATTTACATAGTTTACCTTTGAAGGAAGCTCAGTCCCCGTTTTTGTTATGTTATAATGGAGTCTTTGGCTTAGTGATAATACCATTGCTTAGTCTTAATAACACTAAAATGTGGTCTGACGATAGGTTTAAGCGAGATTGAATATCTGCGCAGTTTTTACTATGTTTTTATTGCAAAAAATTTCAATACTTTAAGAGTTCTGTCCCTGCCGCTGGGTCACTAAATAGGTTGTTCTAACAGTAACCGATCGCACTTTTTTTAGTCATTGTTCTTTAAAATTCTCGGTCTTTAGACGTGGATAGTCTTGGTCCCCCATGTGGGTATTGTTGGATTTAGGTTATTGCAAATCTGATTACACAAGGAAGTGTGAATAACGATTAGATTTATTATAAAGAATAGAAATAAGACTTTGTACAGAGATGCAAATGTAAGAGGAGATATAATGATGGAAAAAAGAAACGCCCTGATTGTGCGTTCCGGCGTAGTAAAAACAACATATTTTAACAGGTGTTTAGAGTCGTAGTCGCCCCGAGCCAATCCAAACGTTACCCCCATAAATCCAACGTTTGAACTTTGGAAGTAGTTACGATTAGTGAATTTATTTGCTTTCATTGAATACTTGCAGAGGCAATAGGTGCCTATAATAAGACTATAGCGTATGCAGCTTCCAATCTCCTAGTGACCCGCCCAATACCAGTATAAAAGTGATTCATTTTCCCAAGAGTTTGTTAGCTTATCTCTTATCATTTTCTGAATTTTATTAAATTCTTTCAAAGAATAATACTAAATACCAAAACTAAAAATAGGTTTATCTTCATATTTGTGGACTATAATATATCAAAAAACCCTCAAACTTCTAGAATTATATACGAGAGCGATGAGATGAGAGCTGCGATGAAATCTCATTCTAGATATGTGGGGATGGAACGGGATCAAACAATGACGTAAACTCCCCAATGGAGGAGTTCTTTAAGAAGAATACGAGAATACCCCGGCTGATGAATGGTGGACTGTTTTTGTTGACATTCAACGCGACTTCACCCGAAAATATTCATTTTAATATTCCTTTGCTCTCTTACTCGAGTATACCCATCCCAGAGCCTTATCCACGTTACGCACATAAGCTTTGTTTGTAGGGAAGTATTTTTGTATTGCAGCTGTGACACACACGCATGGGTCAAATTACCGTTTCATCCAGTCATAGTTAGAAATAGTTGACATTTTTATTCGCGTTTTTATAAAGGCTCTTAAGTAATTATCTGGACACAGAAAATTCCCGCTATATTAATTCGCAACGTTTAGAAACTTGAACAATGCAATGGAGCCTCCTGAGGCTGATTGTGAGTGATAATAGTAACAAATTTCTTCTACTGTGTCGACACGCCATTTATTAATTAATAGTTATTCTTTCAAGACCTACAAGAAAAGGAGCAATCTAAAAAAAACTATTTCGCTGGTACTGGAGCCAGTTGCCTAAGTGTATTCGATGTCCAGATAGTTGCTTAACACTGTGTATATATGGAGTGGCGGCGGGAGGTATAGTGAGCCGGGGAAGTAAAAAAATGCCGGACGGTGTTTTACTTCAATGAATCACTTTTAGACTATCACAATTGGTGCACGAGTTGCGTCATGTTCACCTTTCGCAGCTGTTCGGCTTCGACTTCTTTGGGTTATCATTCTTTTTTAGATACTCCAGATGATTCTGTCAAGTGTCTTAAAGAGGGAAAATAATGCACAGGAACTTCGTTTGCAGGAAATACTTTCGTGTTAGAGTTAATGTATACATAGGTGCTTTGTTCGTCATTATTCGACGAAGCTCTGGCCTCTAAAATCTAAATCTAAATTATATAGTGTTATCGTATTACCGTTCGATCGTTATTCGTTAGATTCAGGATGGGTAAAAGTAAATGAGATGATATTTAATACGAAAAGAATAATATAATTGCGAAGAAATATTGGTAGTTCTTTGAGGAGGCACTATCCACTCTCACGCCACAAGCTCAACTGACTCTTCGTTCTTAACCCACCCTTACTCACGGGCGCCGCCTGTTTTCCTTCGTGCATTTACACTCACACTCGCTTACAATAGGTTTCAACGAGTATATTGTCCTGTACATTTGAGCAGATATTGTCAACACAACCTGATTTTGAATATTTTTACTTAAACATTTCTAACTTATATGGACAGCCAGTTTAAATTTATTTATTCTTACTAGGAACTTTTTTTCTTTACATGGCTGACCTAATTCGTCCAAAACGGTCGACATTTAAGAAGAACCCACACTAAAGAACCTTCTTAAAGATTAACGCCGATCGATATTTAAGAGATCGGCTGCATGTCATCTCAACGCTAATAGAATGTATTAATATTTGGTGCAGAGAACGGCCAGGCGCTTGCTCGCCGAGGGACACGTCTTGACCTATGACGAAGCGGAAATCGCAGCAAGTTTGCTAGCACTAAATTTCAAAGACACCGAGGCAGTTCATGCAGCTAAACAGTGCACGAGTATCGAGTCGGCCATCGCATTTTTGCAACAAGAGTGTGAGCTCTGCACCGGACGTTTTCCTGTCAGTCAGGTTGGATATATCACATTTTTGTTCTTTGATTAACTCCATCGTCATGGTTCCTCTCCTTCTCCTTATTCATAGCCTATTTCTTAGATCTCAGTAAAATAATTAAGAGTAAGCCATCATTGGTACACGCTCGCCAGGCATTTTTAAAATGCTCATCCATATAATATTCTACATATTTAAAGTGAAGTTCATTCCGTAAATCCAGCGATGGTATGCAAATTCTTATACGAGGCAGAATTCAGTTGGGCATTTTGATAATAATACGCTAACAAGGAACCTGTCTGAGGTCGAACACTCCGATTTTGAAGAACTTTGACATGTTAGTAAAATGGACAAAAACTCGCCGATAACTTTTGAATAGGACGAGATATCCAAAAAAATTACAAATTCCAACAATGTTTATTTTTCCGCACACTATACACTGGAAATGAGAATGATGCAGATAATAAGAAGTTTCATATTGTTTATTGCAAACATGCAATTTTTTTCATAGGTATCTCCGAGAGTTTTAAACCGATTAGGGGGTATTTTCCATACACGTAGATGATGAAAAATAGCGCATACATGCTTTTTGTTTTTCCAATATTTCATGATAAAGGGGGTAAAACCACTCTTCGATACTTTAGCCCATTATTTTTTAGACATGCCGGATTAAATTCACGTTAATATAAGTACGTTTCAATATGCGAGAACTTATTTGTAAATTACACCACCGCATCTCCCAATCATCCCCCTCTTGAACGTTCGAAGTTCTTACCATCCGGCAGGGTTATAATGGAAATATAGTCAGTAGAATTAGTCGATACAATTTTTTATCGATTTAGCGGAACAACATTCTCGAAGAGTCAACGCACACTTAAAAAACTTTGTTCTTTCGCGACCGCGTCGAGATAAAAAAAAGTTTAAAGCGACAAAATGTATCCTTCGACTACTAAGCGTTCATAATGATAATTATGAATATAATAACTGGTGTAAATTACTGTTCAATTTTCCGCTAATATTGGTACAAAAGTAGGTAATGCTTCTAATATTACGGAATAATTTCATGCTTCGGAAAGTAACTAGATTGTTATGATATTTTTACGAAGAAATTCTCTTCAGTACATACTGCCTTGGGGGATTACCATATGATCGGAAAACTTTAATAATCAATTTAATAATACATTCTATATAGATTATACCTATTTCAATCATGATAGTCGTGATAAAAATGTTTGACACGTAGAAATTTCTTACGCAACGAATACGTGACAATAGCTGTTTTGTTGCATATGTCTCATGTCAGTGCATCTTGTGAAAAGCAACATCGTACCGGATTTTCGAACTTTAGTTATCTTTCTTCTACATAACCGCTTACAATCTCTTACAGTACACTGGACATAAATAAGCCGTAAGACCGCTGTACTCATGCTTGCCTTACCGCGCCCTGCTGAGACAGCTATACTATCCCATTAATTTCGTAACGGAGCAGCGCACTCGCTTTCCCCACTTCAGCGCGACACGACAATATCGCAAGGACCCTCTAGTTCACCCGTTGCCACACAGATGGACGCCGGCGTTCTCAGTTCTCAGAAGTGGAAGCTCGCGAGAGTAAGGATAAGTAGGCGAAGAAAGTTTTTGACAAGCATAAAACGACTCATCACGAACAATGATATGAATGGTAATCGTAATTTGTCGATTTACTTTTTTTAACAGTTTTCAATAGCAATATCTTGTTATTTTTTAATAGATATTGGGAATTTGTTTACGGTTCCGATATAATCGTTTTTTCGCAGCGTTTTAACGCGTACGTTCCACGCTCATACACTTTACTAAAATCAACTGAGAACATTATATATTTTAATTTTCACGGAAAGCCATTATATCGTATCACCCGTTGAGGAAAATATATCTTTTGACAAGTGTTTATAAATTGTGTACAGATTAGGGATGGGCGATGTTGAGAATAAAATCGATTTTACGAACATCGATAAATAAATAAAATATCGATATTAACAATCGATGTTTTTGGTAAAAAAATCGATGAACGAAATAATCGAACCCAATATGAAAAATTTCGAAAAAAACAAATTTATTATACAATTATATTTTTTTAATTATTTTGATCCAATGTTGTCGAAGTGGACCGTACCTGAAAAAGTATAAAATATGCATGAGAGCACACTTAAGATAAAAATAACAAAACGAAAAACGACCATTTTTTATTATAACACTTTTTTATACTTTGAAAAACATAAACATACATGAGGTGAGAACAAATACAATTATAGATGTTGTTACTGTTAACGCATACAAAATAGGAAATAGGAACTGTCACCGCTAACCTATAAAAACCACACTTTAAATAGCATCATGCGTAATGTCAGTGCGGTTCACGCCACGCAGCAAAGAGAAATAAAAGGAAAACCGTTCCTTCTTATACAAAACCCCAATCCTCAGGTGCGAGAGAACTCAAAAACAAGAGTTTCTTTAGATGCTCACCGCTCAGTCGACTGCGTTTGTCGGTCTTGATGTGTCCAGCTTGTGAGAAAAGTCGTTCGCATGGAACTGCGGTTCCAACGATACTGACGTATTGTATGGCCAATTTGTGTAACGAGGGAAACACATGTTTCATTGAGGACCAATATTTGAGAGTGGCTTCATGCCGCGAAATGACGGGCAGACTCAAATATTGCTTTAATTCAAAGCTAAGGCCTTCACAAAGCAAGGTGCTATCCGTTTTTGATGCAGTCAAACGATCGTGGAAGCTCCACAGACCACCACTTTTCATCGGCTCAGTCGACACTTTTTCGGATGTTTGCGGAACTCTATCTTTTTTGACGTAATCATTCAAACGCGTTACTACAGACGAAACTGCCAAAGCATTTTGGAAATGCAGTTTCTTAAATCTTGGGTCCAGTACAGTTGACAGTGCCAGAGTTTTGTGCAACTCGAAATCCTTGAAGCGATTTTCAATTGCTCCCTCGAGTTTCTCTTTGAATTCGTTTCCTGACTTCGTGGCTGGTTTGCATTCGTTTATGGTCATTTTGAGGCAACGAACCAGAGGGATGATCACGCTGCATGTAGGGTATGACTCTCCGCTTACTTCCGTTATGACGCATTCCAAGGGCTTCATTAATGTTACAACGTCACTCAACGTTTGTATCTCGTCGCGCTTCAGCATATCGGGTGCAGTTGGACATTTGGAAATAGCTGGATATACATATTCTTCGAGAAGGAGAAATCTTTCCAGCATGTATAGGGTGGAATTCCAGCGCGTGGGGACATCTTGAATAAATTTAAGAGCAGTCCCCTCAGATTTCCCATCTCGGATCTGCAGTCTTTTTAATTCGTCGCAAGCGACAACGCTCCTCCTCGTCACTGTGACTATGGCCTTGACTTTTGCGATTATGTCCCGAACGCGTGGCATAGCTACTAGTACGTCCGGTACAAGGTGCGAGAGAGTGTGCGCAAAGCATGCTAAATGCTTTTCTGGTCCAATGTAATCCCTCACAGCTTTTTTTATATTGGCAGCGCTGTCCGTAATGATTGCGGTAATTTTTGATCGATCCAGTCCAAAAGCCTTGATTGCAGAATTGATGCACCCCCCGAGGTACTTTGATGTGTGACTTTCGAACAAAGCAAAGACGCCAACACATCCACTCTTCATTTTTAAATCTTGAGTAACATAGTGCACCGTGACACCGAGATAGCTTTCAATGCTGACGTCCGTCCAATTGTCACACGTGACAGAATACGCGACAGCTTCGTTGAGGGTAGCCACGAAGCGCTCTTTGCATACCTCGTATCGAGCGTCTATCAATCTTGTGACAGTTTTCCTGCTAGGAACGCTGTAAAGAGGAGTCACCGTTTTCATTAATAAATTGAGCCCCTCGTTGTGTACCGTAGACAAGGGCATTTTGTCGACTGCGATCATGTACAATATGGCATTTGTGATTTTATCCGCGGCTTTGCCTCCTTCTGTAAATACAAAATCGAATCATTAAGCAGAAAATAACAATGAAAATAAAATAATGAAATATATTTGACCATGTACGTACCCAGAAACGAATTCGTACGCTCAAATGCCTCATTGATTGTCGTCAACTAAAATACGTCAAAATTTTAAAAATAAATGAAATTGAAAAAATAATAGTGAAATAAAAAATGATAGTTTAACTTAATCGTTCAATTATCTTATTTAATGCTAGTCATTTATGTACTCGCTTACCCGTGATTTCACACGTTTGGTCGGCGTCGGCGGACAATCATCGACCGATTCGTCGCTTGATGCTCCCGAGAGGACATTCGCTTTTCTCTTTTGATTTTGTTTGGTTATTTGTGAACAAAGAATTGCGTGGCGGGTACTTAGGTGTTGAAACAGGTTGGTAGTATTCCCTCCGTGTTTGTAAATCTTATTACAGAGGATGCACCGGGCTGTAGAGTTCTGGTCCTTTTCGAAATATTGCCATACTGCACTCGGGTGCTTTGCCCTGTAGAATTTCGAATTGAAACATTTATTGTGAATAAATCTTGTAAAACGTAACTTTACAGCGTATGAGGACTATGAGACCAAATATAACTTACCGAGATTTACTCTTTTCTCCAATTGAGCTTTGTGGTGTGACTTTAATTGACACCGTTTTATCGCCTGATTCTTGCTGAATATCCGCATCGTCCTCTGCTGTCATAATTCGTTCGCTATAAGAAGACAAATGTTAATTTTAACTAAGTGACAGATTCATATTGATACATTTTTGTACACTTACTAATCCACGTCATCGATCGATCGAAATATCGTTTCGATTGTGTCATCGGAGTTTTGGACTTTTCCGTTTCCAGCAAATTGCGAACGTAGTCAACAGCCTTATCTTTGTCATCTAAAATAAATAGCTCTGAGTATGCGATCATTCAAACCGACGGTCATTTTACATCACCGTGTAGTGTGTAGAATTGTAGATCTTACACATGTTACCCTGTAGATACTCAGTTTTTCAACATAGAAAATGGAAAATGCATGCGTATATATATACGTACGTTTGAATGAGACATACTGTGACATGGATAAATCCCGAACCGCATATGATTCTTGCCGATTAATTTGGAAAAACATTGTATGCGTTCTCACGGCTGCAATTGTAATATCAAAATAAAACGTGGTAAAATATTTTCGCCACGGCATTCTTAGAATTTACACAAAATTGATCACGCTATGTATCTACCTTTAACCTTTCGAGTATTTTAGCAGAGGTGGGTACTTCAAGGGTTAAATACTATAATATGCATAAATGAACTTACCGTTCGCGTCTGAATCTATACTCTCGGTATCCATCGCTTTTTTAACTGATTTTTGCGTTTTTTGTTGCTTGTTGATGGCAGTAAAATAACCAAACCGGCGGCGGCGTTTTCACGTTGAAGGTATGGTAGATGGTTTCATTCATATTGCGTCAGATGTCGCCATTGTCATAAATCTAAAGCCTGTATTCACAGTCGGTAAATATAAGTACACTTTTAAGTCCACGGTCCACGGCCCACGTTTTCATTATCGAGTTTTCTTTACACATCGAGTCTCAAAAACGGATTTCATATTGAATTATTTAAGAACCGACTGTTAATACGGGTCAAAAAAGCTCCGATGTTCCTTAAAAAAAATCGAACATCGATTAATCGCCTGGTTAAAATATCGACACAAAATAATCGATTATTTGTACCGATTTATCGACGCTTTCGATTAATCGGAAAACATCGCCCATCCCTAGTACAGATTTATGTTATGTTACTCCGGGTATAAACTATAGTAGGACACTGTTATGGCACCCGTAAGGCAACCATTAGCGCCGTGATTAGGCAACCTGATCAGGATCGTATTAGGCGCGGCATTACAGATTCTAACGGGGCGCTAAGGGCTGCCTACGAGTGCTGTAACAGGGCAGCCAGGCACCCTGAGAACACCCGGAACGGGCCCCTACTATAATTTCTACCCGAGACGTTAAGTACCACGTTAGCCATCGGTTGTTTACGCTGAACTTTCCGGTTAGATTGCGCCAGCCACCGGTGGCTGACAGTATAATATATATACCACAGCTTCTAAGCAACGGGCGTAGCCTGACGGGGATTTGTTTAAGAATTCGCATAACGCTCTGCGTGTTAATGTGACTTTGAGTCGGAGACTATAGCATAATCACTATCCTTTCAGAAATTTCAGAAAATTTATACTCCAGTCTACCTTCCGAGCCCTCGTCACAAAAAGGGTCAACGTTTTTGTCATCCCTACATAACTGATTTATTATAATTCGAGAAAGCACGTTATATGCCATGTAACAAACAATCAAAAATATAATTCTACAATTTCCGAAAAAAAAAAACAATTTATCGCACTCTGTTTTTAACTGACCGTGAAATACCCCCAATAATCACAGAAGTAAGAAACAAAAAAATCGACCTTTTATTCTGGAAAATTACACGGGCTCCACTCGGGTTTTGAGTGATAAAGTATTTTGGCGGCAAAGTTTGAATCTTTTCTTATTGTTAGAGAGAGAGAAAAGAAAATTAGACTAGTCTATACACGAGACTTTTTCACTAGGAGCGATGAATGCCGCCAGACAGCACGTAGATACCAACAGCTTGACCGTGTTTCAAAGAAGACGGCCGAGAAAGCGAGTATTGTTTGCCCGATAAGCCCATAAGAACCAAATACGTTGCAGCTGAAGTTCATAAACTAACGTCTAAACTAGTGGTTAATCATCCATAACTGTTGTTTAATTAACATATTGTTATCATTCTTGTTAATCATTCCCTGATTGATCTTATCATTCCCCTATTTTACAAATATAGCGCGTGCATATCGGTAACTCTCTAGCCCAACATCTATAAGGCGTCGCGAATAAGTATGTGGTATATCTGACAAGGGGACCACCAGAACTGCTAATCACCGATTTTTATGGACTTCAGGTATATTATACAGGGACCCCATCTGAGTACCCGGGTACTGGCTTTCATCCTAATGCGCCTTACTTTTCGAAAAAATCGATTTTGAAATGTAATATGATGCTATCCTACTGTGCCGTTAGTTATATTTCAACGGAATCAGCGTAGCTTTTTTTTTTAAAAGTTAGTTTTATTTACCGAACACACTTAATACATAATAAGTCCAAAACTTTCTTACAAAATACTTTGGTTTCGTGGGTGGTGGATAGACATGTGTCGTTGATCACGGAGTCACCCCAACAGATATTTCGAGCGTTGAAATCACCCGCAATTATATAAAAGGTGTTGTCGTCGTCAAGATGGATATCGGAGGCCAGTTTTTCGAGCTCTACATTTAAGCTAATGCTAGCGCATTGCGTTGCATATGAGGGATTCCACGCCAGATCAAACAACATTTTGCCTTACCATCTCCGATTTTTTTGAAAATTTTTTATGCTCTAGTATTGGTTGAAAGAGGCCTCCATAATTTTTTTCAATTTTTTTTGTCGAACCGTTTTCAAGATATCGATTTTTCAAAAATTACGTTACTTTTTTTTTGAACGTCCATAACTTTGCGAAAAATGGGCCAAACTGAACGTTTTTTTTTTGAAATTTTTCTTTTTGAACACACTTTTTATAAAAAAATATCGAATCAAATTTTCAAACCGTATTTCTATAAGATTTTCAAGTTTCAAGTCTAAATTGTTGATTTGCAAAAAACACGTACTGATCGATTTTCTTGAATTTTGTTTGTAAACAACTGTCAGTTATTCCACACCTTTTAAGACTAGTTGGATAATGGGATAACGATGGGATCAATTTTTTTTCGATTTTTCAATTTCCGCCCACGCACCTCTCCACTTCCTTCGCTGCACTTGCCCTCAGGCAATTTGCTAATAGACTTTTTGTCACTCGTGTTAGTTTTGGAAAATAAACTTTGCGGTATAATGATAGCTCGCTCAGCGCACGTGATTCACCTACGGAGATTTCCACAGAACTGAATCAGCGCAGCTTAACGTTTAAGGTTCCCCACTATCACTTTGGCGGAGCGTGTTCATATCTTGTCATTGAAGTTTTTTTAAATTTCTTTTTTTGAGTTTCATTGTACAGGATATCACCGAACAGTATAGGGTATGCAAAATTATTCAAAAATAATTATTTTTGGCGTAGTAATTTTATTATTAACCAATAAGTACAGAACCATCTTACTCGCTATCGTTTACATCGCTTGCATCATTTGCAGTGTAAGAACAGAAATCAGGATGATATTTATCGTAAAAGCAAGCGAAACATAAAACCGTACAGAATCATGCACACTTGATGAAAGCTACTGCCTTGCATGCACACAGATTTTTTAGGAGCGTTGTTTGAAAGAGGTGATGAAGCGAATATCGGAAAATAATAGAGAAACCAGTATTCGAAATACTATCGTTATTTATTATGAAGCGAAAAAGGTGGAACTTAGTTACATGTGATGAACCTTGAAAGAATACTCGCCGACAATTTTACTACGATCGTTATGATCTTGGTGGTAAGAATTTTTAAGATATGATTATTATACACTTACAAGAAAACGTTACGAGGTGGAAATCTCCGAATTCGATAAATTGGAAATGTTTTTAGAATGCATAAAAATAACCAACATGTATATTTTTATATCTGTTGAGTCCGATTTTTAAGAGGTGAAAGGCACCCTCGAAAATAAGGATGTTTTTCATTTTCCGACTATGAATTTTTAACGGTACGCGATATGAACAAAATTTTAATGAAACATTTATTTTTCTGCGTACTATAGATCGCAAATGAGAACGATGCAGATAATTGCATCTTATTCACAAATAGCAGAAACAGTGAATAAAAGAAATAAATATGTGCAAGAGGCATACAAAGGCTAAAGACTTACCCCTATTCCTGTGCCGATATGAGCGGAAAATTGAAGAATGATTTTCACCCAATTATTTCTCGAATTATTGCAATAAATAATACGCCATTTGTTGTTATATTCATCATTATTATCACGAACGTCTAGTAGTCGAAGAGCAGAACGTTTCGTCTGTTTAAACTTTTTTTTATCTCTGCCTGTTTACGAATGAACAAAGTTTTTGAGTTGCCCCCTTAAGGGTGACGTTACACCAAAACAGGGAAATTTGTATCGATTATTTTGACTGATTGAACTTCCAGTGTAACCCATTTTATTTCTAAAAATTTTCATCCATGCCGCACGGTAAGAACTTTGAACACTCAGGAAGGAGACGATGGGGCGGGGGGGTAAGTTGTATTTACAAATATGTACTCGAATATTGAAACGAACTTATATTAACGTGAATTTAACTCCGAATGGCAAAAGACCAGCTGATTATACGATGCAACTGAGTAAAAAATCCAAGGGTAGTTTCAACCCCTTAATTATGAGATATCAGAAAAACAAAAAAAAACCCGTCAACTTTATTTTGTCACCCTCTACCCGTATGCAAATTTTCAGCCCAATCGGTTAAGAACTCTCTGAGATACGTATGAAAAAATTGCAAATTTGCAATAAACAATATGAAATTTGTTGTCATCTGCATCATTCTCATATCCAGTGTATAGTACGCGAAAAAATAAATGCATGCCAAATTTCATCAAAATCGACGAAACACACCTGAGACAGTTTCCTTTTCAGCCGAGTTTCTAAAATGGAATTTCAGTTATGTTGCTTATTTGCTCAATGAATTATCAATTCAATCGTCTTTTTCAGATGATCTGTATGCTGAAATGCGTTCATCGATGCTGCAGCGACTGTGCGAAAAATTACTTTACGATACAAATAAGTGATCGTAATATTATGGACGCTGTTTGTCCATTCTGCAAAGAGCCTGATCTTAAAGACGGCAATGAAGACGAGGTACTAGAATATTTCAGTATTCTTGATATTCAGCTTAAGTCTCTTCTCGATCCACCGATTCACGAGCTATTTCAAAGAAAATTGCGCGACAGAACTCTCATGCAGGATCCAAATTTCAAGTGGTGTGCTCAGGTGATTATATAACCCGTTTGGTCAATTTTGTCAATTACACTTTAACGTGTTGTATGAGCTTAAGTTGGTTTTTATTTTTCTGTTCTTTTTTCCATCAGTGCTCCAGTGGATTTTATGCAAATCCGAACCAGCAGCGGTTAATCTGTCCGGATTGCCAGTCAGTGACATGTGCATTCTGCAGAAGACCGGTATGTAAGAAATATTGAGTAAAAAGGCAACAAATTATTAACATCTAACAACTGGCCTACATATAAATAATGAAAGCAGCCGGTTTTCCTCCAATAAAACAATATTTATTGCGGCAAACAAACCCAGTCATTTCTTGCCAAAAATGATCGAAATATCAACTGTCATACGGAGAGAAAAGTCCTACAAAAATTACCATGCTTGCCCGATAAAGTGTGTGGAATCGACATGTATAGGAGATTTTCTGCGAAATCATTGAAAAATTGGTCTGAAGCGTTAGAATTTTTACCCAGAGAGCACGATAAAAATTTGGAGGCAGCATTCTACATTTTACATTTCTATTGAAATCTAGGACTCTTTAGTGTTAAGCAGCACGAAAATTAATATTGCTCCGGTAAAATTTCAGAGACGGTTTCATAGAATTTCATCTGTAGCAGGGTAATTTTTACGATGTTTTGTGATGAATTTAAGCGCTGTCCTTTTTCATCTCATAGATAAAATGGAGAAAGAAGATGTTCAAGCATTTTCGGTTCTTCTGGCAACTTGTACCTACGTCATGCCTACCTCATACCACGCGGTCCGTGTTTACATCCGACGGGTCGGATTATAAACGCTGTCCTTTTTCATCTCATATATATATATATATATACACAGGCAAAATAGAGAAAAGAAATGTTCGGTTGTCTTCGGTTTTCGACATTTGTCAACACGTCCAACGGACGAGAGGGTTTCCGGCCAGCAGTATATTACGAGACAGTGCAGTATAGTGTAGGGCGTGTCCAAGTAATAACAGCGTAGATATAGTAGTAGTAGTACCGCTCACGACCGACAGGTGGCGCATGGCCATCCCTCTTCTCACAAACGAATCATGCGTCCGCTGGCATTATAAATGCGTAAACTGTAGAAAAAAGTATTAGGTTTCCTCTGCAACGTGTTGCAAAGAATTAGCTAATACTCCTATAAGTGTGCTATACAATTCCTGGATCGTACAATTATATATACTTTTTTGTTATATATACTTATTATTTTCTCGATAGTGTAAGAAATTTTATTGGATAAGGAGAAGGAAATTTTAATAAATCGGTAACAAACTTTTTGTGTCGAGCACAACAATTTTCACTGTGCTGGCATCGGAATTTTGCGGGGCTGCGACTGAGAATTTTTCCTCGAGTTAAGACATTTTTTCTGTAGTTGGGCAAATGTAGACAGATTATAGGTCAGCATGGTAATTTTTCCTAGAATTTCATAACAAAAATTCTAAGACTTGTTCTCTCCGTGTACAAAAGCCACATTTTTTATTTTTTTTTACTCTCTAAATAATTCATTATTCCCGATTATATGCAATGTTACGTACACTGCTTGAAATAGCTGTTTATTTAATATAATACAAACAATAATTTTTTACCGCGCATTTGGGAAACGTTACGAAATGGAATTATAAAATGCATTTATCCCATGATGGCGCATGATTGTACGAAAAAAAATGGATATTTTGGACAAAGTTTGGACAAGTAATGCTAACAAGTATAAACTCCCAATCTTTATTATAATTAATGACCGAGCTATAATTTTGTATTCTAAATCAAACTTTAAATCAAATTGTGCTTTCTTGAAATGATTTTTCGTATTTCTGCTGCTATAAAAGATGGTGGAATGAATCAGTTTACTATTTTATAAATTTAAAGCCTTTTAATTATTTGAAAACATCAATGTTTTTGAAAAAAGTTTTTCCCCTTTTCAAGCCGAATGCATAGGTCATAATAAGCCTACACAAGACGTGTCTCAAGAGTTTTAAATACATTATTTAAACGAAATAATCATCTTCATCAAAACTACATAATATAATAAATATGGGACACATTACGAGAAACGTATTTTCCTGTCATTGTTGAACGTTTTCTAAATGAGCGCCGAGAAATCTGATTACCCATAGAAGGTTCTCTGTGCGTGGGTAAAATCACGGGAAAGAAATATGCAATTTAAAATTCGCTAGTGTTTCATCGTGCATGTAAGACTATTGAGAAGCTGGTATTGTTTAATTCGGGAATCTGGAGTTAATTCTATGAGAAAACGATTCTACAATCGGGATTTTATTAATCGATAGGTTGTAAAAGGTTGAATAGCATACACACTATGGCATTAAATAATTGAAAATATTTTGTAACATATAGATCCCGCGTCCCTCTAATGCCGAAATTTTTGTTGAAAAAACAAACAAGCATCCAGCATAAAAAGATCCCTTAAAATGGAACAAAACGTTGTGTAGAGCAACAAATAACAATAACCGAATGCCCCAAAATGATTCGTTAAGAAGTTATCGCAATCGAAAGTTCTCGAATTATTTCGATCTCTTGGCAAGTGTTCAGGCAGGACAAGCTCCGTCGAGTTGAACAAGAAGTATCGAGAATTACGAAAAAAGACATCAGTAATGTATTGCGCAACATCAAGAAGCTGACGGACACGTGCTAGCATTGCAAAGGAAGACCGATCCAACTCTTGTTGTAACGTTGAACTTTTGGCTGCTATACCTTTTTTACGAGTGAGTTTAGGGAATAAATATGTTCATACTGGTATGTAAAGCATACAAAACTACATCAGTTGGGGTAGAAAAAAATATAGCTTTCCATTTTTTAAAAAGTGCGGACGCACTTTTCTGATGCACTGATGCATAAACGTCCATACACATAGTTTCGTATTATGCACCATTTGACACCATTCTACTGTTACCAACAACATTTCCTTCTGTTCCCAACCGCTTAGGAGATACGACCCATTGCAGTTGCATAGTACACCCTGTATATAACTTAATATATTTTTTAACTTTCTATAGCTCTTTGTAGATTTGTAACTTATATTTTTATCGTCTTTAATCTCTTATGCCTTCCTCTCTCCTTAATCACTTATGCCTTTTTATGACCTTGTATAACTTATGCATTATACCTTTTTTATAACCTTTTGTAACTTTGTAATTTTTAACGTCTTTATTTTATAACCTCAATGATTTGCCCGCGTACCAATCTTCGTTTGATCTTAGTAGCCTCTGGTTCTTGGCTTTATGGTTGTACCACACACCTTTTTAACATTCCTGATCTTTGTCTCATATACAAACTCTGGTCAGGTGTATGAATTCAGTTCACGTTTTTTTTTGTTTGATTTTGGTGTTTTTATGGTACATGTTTGAGCTTCCACTTCATTTGTTTGTGTCATCTTTATTGGATGTCGGTATTGTTACACCAGTTAGGTTCTCTTCTCCAAATAGTTTAATAAAACTTTCCGCTCGTTTTTTCCTCTTGTGTTTCTCTTTTTTTCTTGGTGTATTTGGGATTTCGTATTCCGTCCGTTCGTTCATCGATGTAGTTTCCTTGGTTCCTATTTTTGGGGTCTTTTAATTCTAGTTGTTTGCTGGAGTTTTCCTTCTAGGCTCCTTCTTTTTCTTCAATATGGTACTCCCGGCCTCCAGATCCTCCTTGATTCTCCTCAGCAGACTTTATACCTAATGTTATCCATATTCAGTCTGTCAGTATTTACTGCTTCCTTGGGGTTTATGTAGCTTCATTTATCGTTGGCGACACCAGCCTTTTCAATTATTGTACCGTAAAAATTTGCTCGCATATTCGGAAACGTGCGTAGTGTCGGGAGTCCATGCGAGAGGTCAGCAGGTTTCGGCCTTTGACTATCGGTTGGACTCGGCCGTACTTGCACGTACCGAGATATTCCCCCACTAATCAATCACCGAACTTGATCGATTTTCGCCTTTTTTTTCACTTCAATCGAACTTTCTATTGCGAACGGATTTACTACGCCCGTTTCTTCGTAGAGTTTTTCTTTCGGCTTACATATACATCGGTAATTCCACGGCAATTCCACGGCAATATTCTTCGAACCAAGTGAACGACACGATCTCAAACCGGCTATTCTTTCTATTTGTATTCTTCAAAATCTGTGGACTATTTCGACCCGGCTATTCTTCTCTGTTTATTCCGAATTGATTATGGTGATTATCGACTTATATTTAAGGTAGTCCTATAGTTGGGTAGGGGATTAAGATTTTATTCCCGTTTTTTCTCACATTGGAAGTGGACCAAGCGTTAAAGTTCATTAAGAAAAGTTGTTGCAAATCGACTAAAGAACAACATACTCAAAATTCAAATTGATCCTACGGAAAGTTTATTTGTTATATAATAAACAAAATCATGAATTTTTTTCCATAAGATTTGTTATAAAAACTAACCGAAGCTTCTTTGATATCATATAAAAATGTGTGCAAAATTTCAACAGGCTTCATCGACCAAATGATCCAGATACTCGTTGTATAATGTTGCGATATTTAACACGGGCTCTTATCGGAGATTGCGAAATATGACGATTTTCAAGAATAAATATCGTGATTTTTGAGTCGATAAAGGCCCCTGAAATTTTACACACATATACATATGACATCAAAGAATGTTTCTGCAAATTTTCAGTGAAATCTAACGGAAACGCTGTAACGATAGGACTACCTTAACGAGAACGACGGCTTTATACTCGGACTACTTCTAAAGGCATCGTGCACCAGAGTTAGGCAACCGCCATTACGCGTACTGAGAACTTCGGTGTATTTGTTGACTCATTAAATTGGTTGTTATATATTTTTTAATAGATAATGTTAAAAGGTGCATTCTTCTTCGGCTTTCTTCAAACTACATTGTCTTAACATCCTCTCCCCACTTCCCCCCAAAACCACATCCTGGGTCTGTCACTTTGCAGACATCGCATGATCCCTTTCCCTCTCTTTCCCAATATTTAAATCTACATGTTTATACGTGATTAGTCTTAGCATTTCCTCAATTTTGTACGGTACTTTGTACAGAGATAAGAACGTGGCCGGTTATGTCTTTAGTTGGGTCGAATACGGTGAGCGCCTTTATCGGTATGAGTTCTTCAACCTGTACACAAGTTAAACGGCATTTCTCATGGAACTTTGTTGCTCGTTATTTTTCTTTAAATCGTATTTGTTCTCTGGAGCTCATTATTTTCTCCTCCCATATTAGTTGATTATTGTCTTCTTCCTTCTGGGTCTCGCCAATCCTTTTATTCCATGGCCGGTTTGGCCGTTTACTGGTGTGCAGCTCAATCGGGGGGGGGGGGGGGGGGGCTATAATCGGTGGTCTTGTGGTATGCACGGTTTATACATCATTCTATTGCAAGCATCCGCTTAGCTCACCCGGAATGGTTGTAATTTAGAAATGTAAGAAAAAAACCCTCTATCTCTAGGTTTATCCTTTCGATGATGTTCCCTTGGTGATGCTGTATCGATGAAAATATGGGTTTATCCCGGGTAGAAATTTTGTAGGATTTGCCTTATTTGCTACAAGGCCCTGACCAGGTAGCGCTACGGCTTGCCATAACATGGCAAGCCTGAGAAGCTCTTGATATGGCCCTGCAAAGGCCTGCCGTAAGACGGCCGTACTCAAGCTTGCCTTACAGCACCCTGCTAAGACAGCCATACTATCCCATTAAGGGGGGAAACCAGTTTAGACCGATCGAAAAATCGTCTTTTTTTTATTGCATGAATCGTTAGTATAACTATTCAAGAATATGTGGTCAAAATTTCAAAGCTAAATTCCCATTAGTTCGAATGCAATGAGCACTTAAGTGACCGCCCGTCGGTTCTGTGAAGAAGCGCACGGTAATTATATCGGTGATGGAGATTCGAAAACGTTCACAGCAATTCTAAATTTGAATCCCTACGGTAATGAACTGAAAGTTGTTAAAAGTGAATGTATAGGCCATGTTCAGAAAAGGATGGGAACTCGGCTCCGAAACATCAGGAAAGATAAAAAACTAGGCGGAAAAGGAAAATTGACAGAGGCGTTGATGAAACAGCTCAGCACGTACTACGGCTTAGCGATTCGAAGAAATATAAACAGCGTCGAAGACATGAAGAAGGCTATAATGGCAACTTTTCAGCACATGATATCCACAGACGACAATCCACAACACGACAACTGCCCAGAGGGAGCAGATAGCTGGTGCAAGTGGCAGCAAGCTACAGCACTTGGAACAGAGCCTGAACCGCACCCTGCCCCATTACACCCCGACGTTCAAAAAGAAATTCTTCCGATATACGAAGATTTATCGAGAGACGATCTGCTGACGAGATGCTTAGGCGGTCATACGCAGAATGCGAACGAAAGTTTCAATTCAACCGTTTGGCGACTGGCTCCAAAGCAACTACATGCTGGTTTAAAAATAGTCGAGATTGCAACATTCTTGGCTACTGCATTATTCAATGAAGGAAATTCAGCCCTTCTAATGCTGATGAATGAATTAAATCTCGTCGTTGGCTCACAGAGCTTCAATTATGCCGAGAGCATGGACAGAAAGCGCGTGACGAGACAGAATAGGCGCAGCTCATTGGAGACGAAGGAAGCTCGTATAGCTCGTCAAGTGGAGTTGCAAGCTAAAAATGACGCATATGAGCAAGAAGAGGGATTGCTATATGGTGCTGGAATAGCTGATTAATCGGTGAGCATTTTTTATAATTAATTACTGCCTTGAATTTCTCGTTTTCGCTACATTTTATTTCAAACGCGTTTTTCTCGAAACGACTTTTTTTCGACTTGCGTACATTCTAGCTCAAAAAGTTATTGATCAATCGTTCTGAAATTTGGTGTAGATATTCTTTATTCAATTCCACGGAACATGAACCAAATTCGGGGATTATATTGTTATTGAAAATATATTTTTTTATCTTAGAAAGATGAAAAAATATAGTATAAAAACATGACATTGTGTTCAAACACCTCAAAAACATGCAATTTTCAATTTGTTTGATCAAAATTAGGTTCATATTCTTAGAAAATATGTTTTTAATGAAAAAAAAAAATATCCTGATGATTACAGATAAAAATTGCGACGTCAGGGATGTACGCAAGCCAAATGCTCGGATGGCAATCGCCCATGGACTGCACGCGGTAACTCCACTATTTCCGACGGAAATCGTTTGAAAAAATTTTAAAGTGTACTTGAAAACATAAATAAAATATCCTCCAAATTTAAACAATTTGTGATTATTCCTTCCTGGTTAAAAAAAAATCATGAAAAACAGCAAAATTTCGACCTCATAAACCGGTTTCCCCCCTTAATTTCGTAACGGAGCAGCGCACTCGCTCTCCCCATTCCGGCGCGACACGACAGTATCGCGAGGACCTTTTAGTTCACCCGTTGCCACACAGATGGACGCCGGCGTTCTCAATTCTCAGAAGTGGAAGGGCGCGAGAATAAGGATAAGTAGGCGAAGAAAGTTTTTTTTCATGAGTATTAAAACGACTCATCACGAATAATACTATGAGTGATGATTATAATTTGTCGATTTACGTTGTTTTTAAAGTTTTCAATAGAAATATTTTATTTCTTAATAGATATTGGGAATTTGTTTACGGTTCCGATATAATCGTTTTTTCGCAGCGTTTTAACTCGTACGTTCTACGCTCATACACTTTACTAAAATCAATTGAGAACATTATATATTTTAATTTTCACGGAGAGTCATTACATGGTATCACCAGTATCACGCGTTGATGAACATATATCTTTTGACAAGTGTTTATAGATTGTGTACAGATTTAGGTTATGTTACCCCGAGTATAAACTAGGGATGTTCATACAGAAAATACATCGATGTTTTTTTCGATGTGATGCATCGAATGAAAACATCGACATATTCATGCATATATCAATTAACAAAGGTTAGGACTGTAGAAAAATTGAAACATTTATTTGAATTATTTTTTTAATTATAATCTTTTATAAAGGCAGTTTTGAAACGTCCGGGATTTTTCAAATAGAAATCCGGTAAGATAGATAGAATACAAAGAAAGCGAGAAAACGCTGAAAGAGGGTTATAATATTGAGATTTCAATTTAATTAGAAATTACAAAACCCAATATTTTCTCTGTAAACTTTGCATAAATAAGATTTTATTAACCCGCTTTCCTTGTATTCTATTACGTTGTTGGCTTAAAACTTGCGCAGCTTTCGAAAAAAGTCTTTCTGATGGTACTGAGCTGGCTACTATAGTTAAATATTTATAAGTTATTTTATACAATTTTGGGAACTGTTGCTTATAATCAAACCACACTTCTAACGGATTTTCATTAAGCCGGCAAACCGTGGTCCTCAAATAGACAGACAGCTCATCAGAAACACTTTCTTCGGTCCTGTTTGATTTCCAGTTTCGATGAACTAGTTTGTGGTGATCTGTCCAAAGATTGAAATCTTCGGATGTTTTGTCCGAACTATCTGAGTCAGATTCTATTGGCTTTTCGTCCAGCTCCATGTTCATCATATCTTTGATCTTCTGAACAGCATTAGCGCAAGCCATCGGGTCTTCAAAATGTAGTTTTTTAAACCGTGGGTCCAATAAGGTCGCAATAGCTAGAGATGATACTTGTTCAACAGCACCCATCCGTTTGTTAATTTCTTTCAGGATGAGTTTATGTACTTCTATCACCAAAGGTTCATCAATCGCAACTACTTTGAGTGCAGAGCGCATGCAATGCACTAGAGGGATTGCTTTACTGCTGGTACAATATTTATCCCCAGATATTTCTTTAGTTGTAGCTTCAAGTGGGCGAAGTATGGTAAGAAGAGATGACGCTATACTTAATTCCAAACCAGTTAACATTGGTGCTGTTTTATGGCAAATCAATATATCACTTGCAGGATTTTTAAGCTCCAAAAATCTTTGGATCATATAGTATGTGCTGTTCCAACGTGTTGGTACGTCCTGTATTAACTTCGTTTCAGCATTCATTGACTTTCTCAAATCATCGCTTGCCATACAGCTTTGTTTAAAGAAAGTAACAATCATCTTTATTTTTGACAATATATTTTCCATTTCAGGAAATTTGAGAATATTTTGAGCAACCAAATTAAGCGTGTGAGCGAAACAAGAGATGTGCTTCTTCTTTCCAAATGCTAATTCGCAGCTTTTACCATATTTGCGGCATTATCAGTAACGACGGCAGATCTTTGTTAAATCCCCAATCGGTGCAGGTTTTAAGGAGCATCTGTGCAATATATTCCGATGTATGTCTGTCATCAAGTTGATACACTCCCAATGTTATTGATTCGAATATCGTGTCTACGCCAAAATGCGCTATGACACCCAAAAAAACTGCGCATTTGCGTGTCTGACCATATATCACTAGTTAATGTGAAGTGTTCAACGTTCGAGAGTTTTGATTTTGTGAATGCTGCCAAGGCATCATATTTGTCATCAAGCCACCGTGTCACAGTTGCTCTGCTGATTACTTTATAATGAGGAGCAGTAACTTTGAGCAAATTTTTGAAGCCTTTATTCTCTACCATAGAAAAAGGCTGATTGTCTTTATAAATCATGTACATTATAGCATCCTTAATTTTTCTCGCTTTATCACCAGTAGCAGAAGTATACGAATAAATTTCTTTAAAACTATTCTTTATCGACTTCTGTTCCTTCAGACATTTTGAAGACATGTGTGCGTCGAAGTCAATCTCAATCTCCATAGTCGGGTCTGCTGGTAGTATTGGATTGGTGTTTGATGTAGATGGCTTTGGATTTGCAGTGCTGCTGCAATCGTCTCCTGCTTCTATTTCATTTCTTGAAGTACTTGAGCATGATGGTTCTGATTTTTGTTGGCCATTATTAATTTTTTTTAATTCTGCATTAATAGCTCTGTGGACGTTTTTTATGTGCCCTATTAAATTTGTAGTATTTCCAGCCGGTCGTATATTTTTTTGGCATAGTTTACACCTTGCAGTTTTATCGTCGAGTTTCTCATAATAATTCCAAACTTTACTTTTTTCGGCGGTCCCATAATGAAAGGAGTCTGAAAAGAAAATATGATTTTCAAATAAAATTATTTAACAAAATTGTCAAACAAATATTGTTTTAACAAAATCGAGCCAATGCATCGGTAGCATTACAAAGTAAAAAATATTTATGTCTCATTTCTACACATTCAATGGATATCTCAATGAATAATAACAAAGTGTATATAAAATCTTGAAATATGTCTCGTGCTTACTTAATTTTGTCTTAGTTTTGAATTACTAAATCGTTGCAATAATTATCGAAGTAACATTCATGTTATTCGTGTTAGATCCAAATGAAATTGAAAGAAAACCGTTAGTTAACCTAAAACCTAGCCTACGAAATGGGACTGCCAATATTAGTATCAATCAATAATCAATATAAAATAAACGCACCTGCACTCCACGTCGTTCACCGGTCGTCTAACAATTCGCATATACCCACAAATAAAATTGTCACTCGCTGATATTTTTAACAACACACCATAGAACCAGTCACCGGTCAGCCATTAACTGCTCTTAGTGGCGGGAAATTTCCTGTAAACGACAAAGAGCGCCCGGAGCGGGCCCCTGCTACAATTTATATTTCTTAATTCGATTAAGAATATCGCTTCATATGCATATCGCTTGGCCAACCATGGATAGAAGTTCTCCAACATTAGAAATAGCAAATGTTGCGAGGTTGAGCTCACCGATTTGGAATAAATTTGGCATGCTGGTAGAATGGACGAAAATAAGCAACATTGTGACGGTGCTGAGCGGTAATGAATAATGCGCGTATAGTTATGTGATAGAATTGGTTTATTAATTTAGATGGAGCGGTATAGCGTCTTGACGGGTTAGATGTTGGAGGAGGATTGAATTAGATGATGGAAGATGCTGGGAGAAAGGGTTTGAAGAAAGAGTTTAGGAGTGGAGGGGATGTCGCGTGAGGGTGATAAGGGACCGTGGGACTGTGGAGTCAGCGGAATTGGGAGTTAGCGGGAAAAGAGATTAGGAGTAGGTGAGAACAGTGGGAATTAAGTGTGGGACCGTTACACTCCCCTTCTTGGGAAAAGAATGGATGCTCCTGCATCCGTTTTACAAAATTTTGTTTGTGTTATGTGCTGTTCGTTCTTGATTTTGTCGGGGTATTTCTACCGGGTGAATTATTTTGAGAATTTCGTTGCTCGGCATTTGAGTCCGTATTAGGTCGTTCTTGATATTCATTTTGGTGTTGGTCAAATGAGTTGTTTCTGTATCGATTTTGGGAATTGTCTCTGTGTTTATCTCGGGAGTAGTTTTTGTGTCTGTCGTTCGAATTACTTCTGTTTGAATAATTGGTATGTCTGTCGTTCGAGTAATCTCTGTGTCTGTCGTTTGAATAATTTCTGGATCTGTCGTTTGAGTATCTGTCGTTTGAACGATTTCTGTATCTGTCGTTAGAGTTATTTCTGTACCTGTCGTTTGAATATCTGTCGTTTGAACGATTTCTGTATCTGTCGTTTGAGTATCTATCGTTTGAATAGTTTCTGTATCTGTCGTTAGAGTTATCTCTGTACCTGTCGTCTGAATAATTTCGGTATTCGTCGTTTGAGTATCTGTCGTGTGAATATCTGTCATTTGAACGATTTCTATATCTGTCGTTTGAGTATCTGTCGTTTGAATAGTTTCTGTATCTGTCGTTTGATCGGTTTCTCGAATGATTTCTATATTTGTCATTTGAGTAATTTCTGTATCTGCCGTTTGAGTCGTTTCTGTATTGGCCTCTAGAATTTCTGGTTTTGTTTCGAGAGTATCTGTCTCGTGAATTATTTCGGTATCGGTCGGATGTTTCTTGTGAGCGCCAAGAATTTTTACCTTCGCGCATGTTTTTTATTGTGAAGCAGTCTTTTGTGTCGTGTGTATGTGATTGATGAAGTTCGCAAAATTTTTCTGGGTTTTTGTGTTCTGTGAAATGTACTTTTGCGGTGTTTCTGATGTCGAGTGTTCCGCGCATTCGCTTTTGTTTCTCGATTTCGTATTCTATTGTCTGAGCTCGATCTATGATATTGTCAAATGTTTCTGCGTTATGGAGAATCAAATGAGAACCAATTGCAGGCATTAGTCCTCTAACGTAAGCTCTTTTTGCTATAGCTGTTACCTCGTCGATTCGTGTATCTAAAAATGGTCTTTGTGCGGCTGTATTGTATACATCTGACAATTTATCGATGATATTATTAAGTATGTCGCGCGTTCTCGCTGCGTATTCTATAACAGTTTCACCGTAATTCTGTGGGGATGATTCTATGTCGTTTTCTAAGTCTGCCAAATCTTTATTTTTACTGAATGTTTTCTTTAATATTTTTAGGAGTGATTCTAGAGAATTTGGGGGGTTTGCATCGATGACTGAACGTGCGATGCCGTTCAGTTTGAGTGGAATCATTTTTAATAATTTAGATCGTTCGCCATCTGAAAGGCATTCATTGACTCGTTTAATTGTTTTTGCGTACTCTTCTATTTTTATATTTTTCCCATCGTATACGGTTACAACTTTAAAAGCGTCTCTAAATGTAAATGTATTGTTATTTTCAGCCATTGTAATAATTTGGTGTTCAATGTTTGGGTAAAAATGTGGGGGTACTGAATTTCGTCTATTTGTTCTACGGGGTGGTCTGGTCGGTGGATTGGAGATTACGGCGCGATAAAATGACATGGAGACATGTTTATTAACTTTGAATTGTGGTTATTAAATGTACATTTTTGTTCGTTGATGGTTAAATGTAAAAAAAAATTTTCTGTCGAAAAGTTTTCGAGAGGGGGAGACAACAAAAAAAAATGTTTACATTTCGTGTGTAGTTATTAATGTTTGTGTGTGAGTTACTTCCACCATAAACGAATATGCGATTTTAGAGCTAGCATGCAAAAGATTTTTGAGTGGAGTGTACTTACAATGCCAGAAGAACGATGGTGAGCGTAAGCATCAGCTGATCCTTTATGCGCTGAGACGGTGGCTCACGCGTAGCGGCTGAGTCGTTGTGTGCGTGCGTCTTCGTTGTTCCGTCCGTGTGTTGGCGTAGTAGGTCTGGTATGGCTGAGGTCGTGTCGTGTGTGTCTCGTTCGTTGTTCCTCGCTCGTTGCTTCGTTGTGTGTGTTATCGATGATCGTTGCGTATGTGTTCTTTCTTCTTTCTTTGCTGCTTCGTTTCCGTGTACGTTGTGTAGAGTAATGTATAGTGTGGTCTGTGTTTGATGTGATTTGTCTCCAACCTTTTTTTTTTCACTTGTGTTAAATTATTATTATATTATTTTTTTTTTCTTCGCTGTGTCGTTTGTGTAATTTATTGTTGTTATTAAAAAAAACTTTTTTTTTGATGATTCGCGTGGGTCGAATCTACTTCTGACACCATGTGACGGTGCTGAGCGGTAATGAGTAATGCGCGTATAGTTATGTGATAGAATTGGTTTATTAATTTAGATGGAGCGGTATAGCGTCTTGACGGGTTAGATGTTGGAGGAGGACTGAATTAGATGATGGAAGATGCTGGGAGAAAGGGTTTTAAGAAAGAGTTTAGGAGTGGAGGGGATGTCGCGTGAGGGTGATAAGGGACCGTGGGACTGTGGAGTCAGCGGAATTGGGAGTTAGCGGGAAAAGAGATTAGGAGTAGGTGAGAACAGTGGGAATTAGGTATGGGACCGTTACAACATACATTTTTTCGTTTTAGCGGAATGCCACTCTTAACTTACCCCTTCTTAAGGGCGCACTTAAAAACTTTGTTCTTTCGTGAACAGGCTGAGATAAAAAAGGTTCGAAGGGATAAAATGTTGTATTCTTCGAGTACTAAACGTTCATAATGATGATGATGAATACAACAACAAATGAAGTATTGTTTATTATAATCATTCGCGAGTAACTAGTGAAATCACTTTTCAATTCTCCTCTAATATCAGCACAGAAGTAGGTAAGGATTTGTTATTACGGAATAATTTCATGCTTCGGAAAGTAACTGGATTACTATCGTACTTTACGAAGAAATTCTCTTCGGGACGTAATGCAATTTCTTTGTAAAAGTACGTTAGTAATCCAATTACTTCTCGAAGCGCGAAATTATTCCCTAATAGCAAAACCCTTTCCCCCTTATATAGTTTATACTATATTAGGCATACGAAATGCCTTTACATAGCTATAATTTATTAATATGTTTATTAATATACCTTTGGATGATTATAACTTGTTAATAATTGTACAATTGCCCATCTAGTGGGAGAAACAGCACGAGGGCATACCGTGCGATCAATTTGCCACATGGAAAGATGAAAACGATCCTGACAATCAAGCAGCTGGTCTTGCCAAACATATGGCCGATAATGGGATTGATTGCCCCAAGTGCAAGTTCCGTTATTCTCTATCCCGTGGCGGTAAGTTTTTATTGAATATATAGGACGTTCTCGGTATATTAAGATATGCATATTTGAAGTTTATATGTCACATTCTGGAAATTCTAGTGACTTACTTAAATCTATTCTATATCTTTCCACTTATTATGAATTGAAAATATAAACTATGATGCGCAGAGAGCTTGATGAAAAAGACTCAGAATTCAGGGAAAGTCCAAGTTTATGCAATAATAAATCTATAAAAAATCTTTTCCCTGTTGTAACTAAAGTTTGGAGGTTGATTGACTGTGGGAAACGCTTGTCTGCTCGTCAATTAGGCAAGGAAATGTATACTCGTATAGTACATATACCGAAAATAATGAGAAACATTAAGAGTCAGTGTTACATGCGACGCGCGCTTTGAAATTTTGATCAGTACTACAGAAAGCACTGAATAACCGATCAGGTTAAAAATTGGCAGATACACAGAGAATTATGTCAAAAAGTGGCTCTTGGTATTTTTTTCACAATTTTGGAAATATTGGTCCAGGCGACGAACGATTCAAAAACACCATCCGTACTTTTTCCGGCACTGAGCATTAAAGTTTTGACGGTATCTAGAGAATTATGGCAACAATTTTGGAAAAAAAATACCAAGAGCCACTTTTTGCCATAACGCTCTATGTGCCTGCCAATTTTTAACTTGATCGGTTGTTTAGTGCTCGTATATTTACTAATCAAATTTTCTATGCGTGCGTCGCATGTAACACTGACTCTAAATATTTTTAGATATATATTTAAAAATATTTAGCGTCAGTGTTACATGCGGGTTGTTCACTGCTTGCTGGAGTACTGATCGAAATTTCGAAGCGCACGTCGCATGTAACACTGAGAAGGGGACGCTCTCGGAGATTCATCGAGTTACGGGCTCTCACTTCGCATATTTATAGTGTGGATAGGTAGTAACCAAACCCCAAAATTGTAGGTGCCAACTCGGCTTCGTTTTCAAGAAATCACCGATTTACGGGCTCTCACTTCCCATATTTATAGTGTGGGTAGGTAGTAATCAAACCCCAAAATTGTAGGTGCCAACCCGGCTTTGTTTTCAAGAAATCCCCGATAAAATTTTGGAGTTTGCTTCATAACCGGCTATGTATCCTAAATTGTCTACATAAACACAACAAAACGAGTAGCCTAGTGGTAAAGGGCAAAACTTCCATACGAACGACTCGGGGTTCAACCCCCGTCTATAATCTCCTATAATCTGGATATAATATTTATTAGAAATATGGATGGTGACAGAGAAATAAAAAGGTTTATTGACGGATGGCCGACTCGATGTCTACTATCTACTTGTGAGGACAACGGCCATGTCGACCGGAGTTGCCCGAAAGCACCGACAGAACGTGCACGGAGACAATCCATAGTGCACGATAGAGGCGCTTATGTGATGGGTTTGGGGCATTAAGGAAGCGGCGTCCAATCTATGATGGGCCCACGCAGTGCTTTCATATGCGTTACTTGACGGATCTAGTAAGACTCGAAATACCTCCCACGAAATGAGTGCTGTAAATTTCTCTGTATTGTAGATACCGAGCGATCTCGTGATTCATTTGAGAATTACCACAAGAGTCGTAAATTCTTGTGTGCTATGATGCAACGGAATCGACGGTAAAAATGTTGGAGTCAAAATTAATCGACGACAACTGGTTTCGCGTATGTAGGAAGAAAATTGGGATTCAGAACCTTTGGAAACAACAAATAATAATTTATTCCCGAACAATAGTAATCGTTTACAAATGGTAAAGTGAACGTGTTGTGTGAAATCGGGTAGAGTGGTCTCTAGACACGATGTTGACGTGGTGACGAGGAGTTAAGAACTGCCTAAAAATTGTAGATACAGAAAAATTCCCAATTTTCCTTGTGATGGAGGGAGAAGTTTCAAGCGACAGTATTGAACATTCTCATTGGCTATATTTTTTAGACAATACGAAACAAAAATGCGATTGGTCAAGGGTTGAGCTCACCCGCGGGTCGGTACGACGCGTCTCGAGAGGCGGGCTCGCGGAAAAACCCTAACGGTTGTTGGCAATAAAACATTTGGTCGCCAGAGATCGACTCATCGGCTTTCCCAGCAATAAAACATCTGCAAGCCAAAAGTTGAAATTTCCTGTGAATTATAAGCCTTTGAAAATGTTCGATTTCTTAATCCTCTAAATGAATGCATTTTTGAATGTCTGTGTTTGTGTGTTCGTGTATAGTTGGAATATTATTACTAAATTTAATTCCACTTAATATTCTGTGCATAGCGTCTCTTGAGACGCTCCATTCTCCTTCAATATTTGATCAAATGAGCAACTTGCAAAACCTTGCAATCACCCTTTGAACGTTGTGACCGACAGTTCGTATAGTTGAGACTTGAATTTGGTCATCTTAGTCCGGATGAAGCTCAATTACTCGACCCCATCTTCACTTGACGGGAAAAGATGTTCGTCTCGCACCATCAGTAAATCTGCCATCTCCACACTGGCTTCTGGATTTTGCTACTTTGCCCGCCCGTGGAAAGTGTGGAGGTACTCTATTACCCACCGCTTCCCAAAATCTTCACGACATTTCTACGTCACCCTCCATCGATTTAATTGGATTTTTAGAATCTCACTCGCGTCAATATGACGGAGACTCGTAAACGGCTCATCCACTAGGAAACGTGTAGGTGTGAGTGGCAGGTCTGTTGGATCGGCTGACATCGCGGAGTTGCGCCGCAAATTCAAGCAGCCTTGTATTTTATTTAACGTAGTAAACAATTCTTCGAATGTGGATATAGTGTTGCCCACGATTCGCTTCAGGTGATACTCGTAGGTTTTACTGCGGCTTCCCACAATTCATCTACGTAACGAGGACCCGGCGGAATGATTTTACGTTCGAAGTTTTCGTTTGCGAATATTCTTCCAATTATCGTGTTCCCTTAAGGGCGAACAAATTCGTAGGACCCATTTATCTTCTGATGCGCGCTGACTAACAATAAGTTGGTTCCGTTATCGCTATGCATCGTGCGAGGCGTTGCGCGCCAGCTGATGAATCGACGAAGCGCGGTGATGAAAGCGGCGATTGTCAAGTCAGTCGTTGCTTCTAGGTGAATATTTTGGGCCGAATAAGAAATAAATAGTGTGATGTAAGATTTGTTCGTTTCTCGTAGACGGTCTTTGTGAACCAGTGTCACAGTCGGACTACCAAAATTGGTGTCCCCAACGGTGAAAGCTCGCCTCAGATGCGCTATGTTGCGGAATAGCGATCATATAAATTGCAACTAATTCCACGGTTCGTTTCTTGCACATCATATGCAGTTACGACGCATTTGTATGCCCAAGTTCCAACCCTCGAGCGGCCGCCATTTTTCCTTGAAAACAATATGTCACTTGATGAGGCGCCGGCAAAACGATGTAATTCTTACGATCAAATGGTAACGAATGTGTTGCAACTGCCCGCGCACCTTGAGAGCGCCCCTTTCGCGGAGAAATGGATATAGTTGAACCACTTTGGTGGACGTCTTCATTCGACACCAAAGGTCCTCATCGAGTTTGAGTCGATACTGCGAATCGGAACATCTTCTCTTCTGTCTTGGGGTACGTCAGGCATACCTTCAAAGTGATTCGAACACCATTTGCAGTTTGCCAATCTACCTGTTTGTAACAGGGCCGTCAGTTGCCGTTGTGCTTCGACGATGCTTCGCAGGTCGTTAACTCCTGTCATTACATCATCTACATACATTGCACCGTGCAGGGCTCGTGCAAGAAAAGGATAGTTAGTTTTCGGTTGTTCGGCAAGGTCACGAATGTACTTAGTAGCTAGATAGGTCGAACTAGCCTCTCCATTCGTGACTGTGTTTAATCGAAACTCTCATACGGGTTTATTTGAAGCTTCTCTCCACAATTTGTGGTGGAAATTGCGATCGTCGGGATGTACAACTACCTGCCGGGACATTTTTCGTAGATGTCTCATCAACACGATATTTTGGAATCTAAAGCGTTTCACTATCTTTACCTAATTGCAATGCTCAGTGGGACCTACGTGGATCACGGCGTTGAGCATTAATTCGGAGTAAGTTTTGAGGTTGGGTAGTATGACTCGATTATTTTATTACACCGCCATGCGGTAAATGCACAATCGGTCGCCTAGTTTCTTGTGTAACTTCTTTTCCTAGCCACAATAGCCCGGGGCCTTATATTACAGCATGAATTGCATGTAACGCTCTCGTAAAGTTGAGTTTTTCGCGAAGCGATGCTTCAACTGAGCCTGTCACCGTGTCCCCTTGTCTCGTGCTTCACCAAGCAAGTTTGGATCCTAGCGAAAAGGTAGCCGCAACATGAAAGGGTCGTTGCAATCACGTATTGTCGTTTTCGTCACTTCTCTAGAGAGCATAGAGTGTCGTGATCGCGCTACGAGCACTATTTAAGCTTGTATGATTGAGATCGATTGTTTTGACGATGCACCACCTTCGATTTTCACAATGACGGAAGATTTCTTCCGAGTTTTATTTTCTCGGTTTCCGGTAAATCGAAAAAAAAATCGGCACTTACGAGAATATCTATTGCGTTTCACGTATGGTACTTAATGTCCGTGGGCATGATGTTTGGCGGAAGTTGTATCCTGGTTTGATCTATTTATTTCGATGGCAAAGTTTTCGTAATTATCAATACTATGAAGTATTGAACATTTCTTCGGTAATTCGAATATCTCGACTAAATGATGATATTACAATTCTGTGATATTTGACTTTCTATGTCGTTCAGACCAATGATGATTTCCGACGTCCTATTTCATTTGAAGCCTAGTTCTGTATACGTGGATTATTCAGCAATTTTCGCCTCGCTAGTGCTATGTATCTAAAAGGATACGTCTCATTGTCATGCGCTGCGTTGACCACTGTCGTAGACATGATGACGCAGTACGCCTTGGAGTAATTTGACAGGTAATGAACCGACACGTTGCTGTTCAGCTTGCTCCTTCTTTTCAGGAATATTGGACATTTCCTGCAGCATCCCACTCGGCAAGATTTTACGAAATGGCTATTTTGTAGGCCAGTGATGCATAGTCTCAGCCGTTGGCTCTCCTTAATTTTTGAGTCGGTTGTCATTGCGTGGACTTTGCCGAAGGGATATAAAAAATGATCTCCTTGGCTGAGGAGAGATTTATCGGAACTCACGGAGTTCTCCAGCGTTGATGGCCTTTCACCTTGGCTTATTTTTCCTCTGATATGTGGTTTCGACTGTTTTTTTTCGAACTCGCCTTTAACCATGCCGTCCTTCGGTCTCCATCTTGATCCGATGAGTTTGAAGGCTTGATACCGAACTTGTAAGAAGTCAATTATTAGGTTTTTTAGTATTGTATCGGTCGAAATCCTATTCTGTTCCATGCTCAAAGTATAACGATGTGTAGTTTCGATCCAATCATATGAATGATCAACTGGTACTACGAACCTGTCGGCAAATCCATCGATTTTTAGATGTTTGAGCATGTTACAGCATACTTAGTTACAATATACAGGGTCCATTATGAAAGTAATGTGCATGATTTGATTGTGACGCGGCTATCCATCGCAGCGGGGTAAAACCGATCGGGAAATGTGGCAAGGAGTCTGACCTTTCAATGCAGCCGGTTGCCAGTTTACTCCGAGCAGTCTGAGTGGAAAGTCGTGACTCCATGTGAAGTGTGTTTTTCGACTTTTTAACATGGCACGATGAAGCATTCGCTTGAACAGCCATACGCAATCAAGTTTTGTGTGCACCTTGGAATGAATGCAACTGAAACATTTCAGATGCTTCAAAAGGCCTTCAAGCACAACTGCATTTCAAGGTCACAGTCCGGGAGATGGATGAGAACCGACGAAAACGTGAGTCGTGTGCGCAATGTTTTGCGTTCCAACCGTCAATTGAGCATCCAGTAAGAGCTGACATCGAAAACACGATCAGGCTCCACCATGACAATGCTCCCACTAAAAAGATTTTTGTGTATTAAAAAACACTTTTTTACCCGACCGAAAAAAGTTAATTTTGAAAAAAACATCTTTCTTTTTTTCAACAATGTTCAAAGGCTCATACATTTTTCAAAAATTAGTTGATTGAGACTTTTTTTTACATATTGTTGTGACCGTGCGATGGTTCCCGTGAGAACCTTCGCATGGTAACAACGACTTCGCTGACCATGGAGCTACGCACGATGGCGCTCCAAGGAGTGAATGCTCCGGGTCAGCGAAAACCTTCGTGAAGGTCGATACGTGCAGCTGACGCAGGACAAACACAGCGGAGCCTCTCCGAAATCACGTCAAATTTCCGAATATGCGTGCGATTACTGGAAAATTCCATATCCCCACCTGAGGGTCCGCGGACCCCGGTGTACGATGCGAAATCGCAAAAAGAATCGGTTCTGACCGAACTCCTATCAGGGAGACTCCGCTGCGTGCCCAACGTTGGGAAGTGAGACACTAAATAGGCTGCGGCTCTTAAAGCAAAGCCAAGATGTTTGGTGGGCTCTGGCTCTTTGTGGCTACCCCAGAACGGGATAAATCGTTTAGCGTTAGTTTCATAGTCCACTATTTTTCTTCGTTATCTAAATTTGTGAATCCGTGGATCTTAAAACACCACGAATAGAGACCGTTAAGTGCAATTAACATCGAGACGACGCAGCCCTGCGCGGAACATCTAAAGTAATAAGTTTACACAATATTGTTATCGTCGTCATTCGCCTTTTATACTTTGCATCGATTTCCTACAAGCATCCAACGGGTGCAATAAATATTGTTAATTTGGGGCACATTGTCTCCGATAATTTCTCAGCACCCTCTCCTTCCCAAGTTCCGGTAATAATTAGTAACGGACCCGTACAGGATGAGCGGTGACTCACGCCCTTCCGACAGGCCCGCACACTATCTCTCTCTCTTCTATTTCTTATTACAGAGCGCTTTCCGCGCTCTGTTGGTGGCAGCAACCCCTTTGTTGGATTCAGCATAAGCTGATCCGTAACAGTATTTCGTATCTAAAGCGCTTTTCAGAAGAAAAAAATTACACGAAAATATTCGCGTCATACTCTATAAAAATTTCAATTTTTTTTTAACTTTGTTTTATTCTGAGTTTAATGCCGTAAGATTAATAGTGGGCAGATAGCTTTTTCCATTTTTTTCTCGATCCAAACGAAAATTGCTCCAGTTTTTCTGAGAAAAATATCAACTTTCCGAAAAACTTTATTTTTGATTCTTGATTTTCGATTTTTTTTAACTTTGATTCATTTTGAGTTTAATGCGGCTAGATTCATAGTGACAGATCTTTTTCTATTTTTTTTCTTCGTTTGAAAAAGAATTGCTTCAAATATAAGGAACTATCGTATAGCTATTGTGTCATATCATTATTAAATGTAAGGAACCATCGTATAACTATTTTGCCATATTATATTGCACCGGAAGTCGCTTCCCAATAATACCACAGGTCCACAAAAAAGAAATGATGTGTGCTGGGTGGCAGGCTATGTTTTTCCCGGCATATTTTTTCCTGATGAACACGAATCTGAAGTCAGAATTAGGGGTCCCTGAGCAACTAATGAAGAAAAACCAAGGAAAAACCATAAAAATCACGATCTAGTAATTTTTTTCTGTATGACGATAACATTCTTATAGTGTTCGTCGTTTCTATTCCAGGTTTCGTGGATGAGGAAGGTGAGATAAAAGATTAACAATTGGATTCTGTTAGTTTATTCGTAGGATATAGGAAAGTGTAACTCAGAACGCAAGTGACGTGATTGTATCTCGGTAGTGGAGTACACAGTAATGAAAAAGGCGGGCGTCCCCGAAGCGAGGTTCACCCGAGCCCATCGGTCTGAAGTAGTCGCGAGATCACAATGAAGTTGTGCGCGAATGCGCCCGTTCTAATAGATATTAACATAGTCATCCGATGATGAGGTAGAACGAGGGTCGGATCGTAACAGACTCTAACAGTTTCTTGGCTCTTTTGTCCTCAAATGACATATGCAGTGGATTTTTGATGTCGTGAATCGATCTATGAGTACTTTGTATTTTTTGTCCCTATGTACTTTACACAAATATAGCAAAAGATATTGGGATTCCTAGAACATTCGGGATCGTGACGAGTACTAGAAGTTCTAGCAAAATGTTGAGTAGAAAAATCATCACAATTCATTACAATAAATAAACCCCGTACGCTCGAATACCTAGCCGGATCGCTGGTGGGTCAGCGGCCCTACTGGTCGTCGGAAACACTATGTCATCATTTTCATATCCTAGCACTTCCCTGAAAAACACTGCGTCTTCCTTGTCTTAGATATGACGAAATGTTGACTAGCGAATCATTCTACAGACCCCATTAAAGGACAGTTGTCATCGCAGTCCGAACATTCTGTAGCAGCAGGTTTCTGCCGGTAAATGTACCGATTTATTACCTATATGAAACCTAAGTGAGACATAATAGGCAGTGAATCGGCATATTTGCTATTACGGTTGGATACTACAGAGAGAAACAGGCAAAGACCGTGTGCTAATAATATTATGCAGAACAAATTACTAGATGGTGATTTTTTATCGTTTTTGGGTTTTTCTCTATTATTTATTCACTGACCTCCAATTCTGACTTCAGATTCACGTTCAGCGGGAAAAATACATCAGCAAGAAAATATATGAGGTGGTACAAAAAATATTGTTTTCATTTAATTGATATCTACGTATGGAATGCATATTGCTTATGCAAATTTAAAATATATCTATAAAAAAATATGTATATGGGAAAATTTAACTTACAATTAATTCAGCAACTTTTAAATAATTATCTACAAAGAACGAACAACAACATTTCAAATAAATCAGGACAAATAAATCCACTTCATCTTACTTGAAGACATTTTCCGTTGCTGTATACAAGTGCAACTACAAAACAAAAGGATCCATTGCGAAAGTGTGTTCTATGTGCAAAAAATGATACAAGCGAACTGCGATACCAGTGCCAAATTTGCACGCTCTCTTAATCCCCTGAGCGGCAAGAAAAATATTAGTTTTCACAATACCAGATATATACAAAACACATTGTTTGCTCGAATTTTATTTCTGGAGATTTGCTCGACTGTTGATTATGAATCTGCATATTTACAATTCAGAGTACTAGATGCAATGCGACGGAAATAAAGCAATTAATAACTTTACGTTATCCGCGTGGGTTTCAGATGTGGAATTTTTCGCTGTCACTGGTTATTAATTCAGACTGAATGTTAAGTTATTTGAAATAGCGAATTCAATGTGATGGATTACAATATAGACACGACATGATTTGAAAGACGTTTCTTAGGCACAACATTTTAAGATTAGTAGCGCTAAAATTTACCTCATAGCCCACAAATTCAAAATGATGAATCAATAGGGAAGTTTTGGGCCTTTTCAGGCAATGCGAATGCAGAACAAAGTATTAACAATGTGAGTTTCAAAAAAATCTCAAGTACGCAGTTTCTTCCAAATTACATAACTTTTTGTATATGGGCTTGGCCCACAACATTTGATTGATTATTTACGCGTATAAATTTCATAATGATATTCGCAATCTGAGATCTAAAGAAATGTAAAGAACAAAATTGAAAATAAATCATTGGGGCTGATAGCAAAATAAATTATGTATCGATTATCGTGAATTGAGTGCACTAATTTTGTATTGTCTTTTTTTCTAGGTTGTATGCATTTCACATGTAATCAATGCAAATACGAGTTTTGTTGCGGCTGTGGTAAGGCATTTGTAATGGGCGCAAAGTGCTCGGTTAGCCCGTACTGCGCAAAACTTGGGCTCCACGCGCACCATCCGAGAAATTGCCTCTTTTATCTACGAGACAAAGAACCCACTCAGTTGCAACAACTTTTACGTGAAAACGGAATTGAATACGACACGATCAACCCATCGATGGAGCAGAAATGCAAGGTTCAACTACAAAAGGAGACACCGACAGGTGTGGTAGACGCTGTTTGCAACTCGGATATTGCCGAGGATCAAGCCGGATTATGCAGGTATATTAAATTGGAATATTAAAAATTATATCATCGAAATCAGAAGATACAATAATAGTGGAGATTCGTACCAAGGTCTAGGACATCAAGCAAGATACTATTTCCACATTAATTTGTACTTGCATCCTGAATTCTTATAGGATTTTTAAAGAAATGTGCAAAATTCGGTTTTTTGTTTCGCATCCAATGGTTTCTTGAATAGTCAACTTCTCCCGCGAACGATTTGAATGGCTAATTGCAAAAATATGAAGTATAAATCTTCCGTCTTTCTCTTATCCGAAAGGTCAATCGCTTAATTATATTATACATTTCCTCAAAGAAAAATCTACGTGAATTTCGTAATATGCTAGTATTTGCATTCGCACTATTTCTACATTGTTATCTTTCGTTTATATGCTCATTATGTAACATTCTCGATCTCCATACAATACACTCTTATCCAATTTCATCGAATTGTTTCAAAGTGATGTCATACTTTCATCTGAGTGTTTGAGCCATCAAATATGTTTCAGATAATATTTTCATAGCTAGTTTGAGGCTATCAAAAAAGCTAATTGTTCCAATGATGTTCTGTCTGCATTGTCGGGTGATTGAATTTGGTTTTCCGATATAAATTAGAAAATAGCTCTGAGAGATTTCAATTCCATCAGTCTGTGTATATAATTTTCATTGTGGTTAAAGTCACGACATATACACTTATAGCATGCATATGTTAGTAAAAACGATTCTACCATATAATGAAGTGACGGGTCAACTCCTGATATAAGGTTCACACTATGTACATGTATTGCTACATTTATTATGACCTTTGTTCATGCAAATCTGCATATGAGTATCTTTCTTGCAATGAAAAAGATTGCAATGAAAAAGATTTACATAACTATTGTTATGTAAAACGTAGCGTCGTTCTGAAAATTATATTTTTATGAATCATTTCATTTCCCTTGGAAGACTATTACAAAGAGTCTTACTGTTCAAAACTAAATTAATTAAAAAAATTGATGAATTAAAATAGTTTTTATCAGCGAACAACATCAAATTTTCAGTATTATTTGTGATAAATTACACACGCGAGGGCATTTCATTGCATATACTGGGGCTCATAATAAAAGTAGTTGAATTAGTCTATACGGATAATATGATCGTTTGTGAGCTCCATGGGTAGGGAATAAAAATCACCTCGTACTTATCACGTTTTCCTACTCAGGATTCATTATATAGAATATCTTGTGAGAAAGATTCGTTACGCACGATTGGAGCCACTATTGTTGTTGAGCGTGGATGACTTGGAGACGTGCATTAGAAGAGCGGGCGTTACGATGCCACCGAATTGGTATAAACGCGACCAACGAGACTATCATCGTGATCTCATCGAGGTAAACAACTTACATTTGAGCAGTCGTTTTAATCTGAGTATGGGTACTTTTCCCCGCAGGCAGCACTACATTGAGTACTTGGCGGGCCTGGTGCTCAAGGGAAAACTGGACCCTGTGGCGATCTTTGATTTGAACGAGGCTAAGCAAGAGTTGCGCCGTCGGGGAAAAGTCCCGCCTGCTAAGGGCCAGGAAATGTCCGAGCAAGATTATCTCAAGGCGTGCATTCAGGTGATTCATATTATGCAAGAAAAAAATAACAATCAATATGATTTCACTTTAATACACGCTATCTTCCTCTGTATATACTATACGCACGCAATTTTATATTAGCGACAAGCAATGTGGCAAAATTGATAGATAATTACCCGCGGAAGATTTTTTGTATTAGAGATGCTTAATATACATACACTCCCGTTCTTTTGATTAATTTAATTCGCTGATGATATTGATACAATGTAGTATGCTATTTGGAAGGTCAGCCATGAAAATACTTTAATAAAAGTGTAAGAACTTCGATTTTAACCACTTGCGCTGGAAAGACGTGCCACGCACGTCGTAATGCTTTTGTCACAGAATCGCCGACGACGTGGTCTGTACGTCGTTATGCATTTGTTACAGAAACGCTAGACCGTTCTGGTACACGCGTTAGTGATTTTCTTGCCAGCGCAAGTGGTTAAAAAGATAGGAAATTACGTTAAAGAATTGGAAGGTAAAATCTTTTATCATACTACAATGATCTGAAATAAAATTGAAGAATATTTAAAAATTTGTATAGTTTTCGTTCCAAATATGGGTTTCCGGTATGAAATATGAATTCTCCGAAGAAAAAATCATTCCACAAAATCCTCTTATCATAATATATTCAATATTTCCGGCTGATTTGGCATTTTCTATGACTTAAAATTTTAGATGTCATTGCATGCCTTAAAAAGCGCTTAGAGTTTAAAAAGTTTTTCGTATGTTTAGATGGTGCAGAAGCAGATACCGTTGGAATGACCAGATGGAATACGGACATACTCATTAGACGTTGGAGTTTATCAACGCGATAACATTATTATTAAGATTTATGTGAACGTCCAATTTATCTCGGATCACACACCCACACATATATATATATACATTTATGTATGTGTATTTGCGTGTGCCCGTATGAATATGAAGAGATATTGAATTATGCAACACATACGACTGTCACAAAAAAGGTCAAAAGAGCAAGATCCATGGTGCCCGAGTACTGCAAAACCATAATCTATATAATTTATTGGTATTATACCTTATTTTTAAGAGAGTTGATATAAATGAGCCTTTATGTATAAAGGAAATATTAAGAATGAAAAATAAAAAGGCGTGAGTAAGTGTGTACTTTTCTCTTTCTTATCGTAAATTCATTAATCACTTTAGAAAATCTACGCCGTCGTTCTATGTAGATTTACTTAAAGCAACAAGGCCCTCATTTCCCACAGTTTGTACAACATTGCCGTTATCTACTGAAAATCACATGCAATATTATAAGAACGTTACATGTTGCTTGCATGTAAGTTTCTATTTTCGCCTCCTGAATGTTACAAGTAACAAAACTTTTGTCACATTAATGTTACATAACTGAACACATCAATAAATACGTATCAGTTATGAATCATTCAAGTAACAAGTAATGTATTAGCAATGAAAATAGTATATATAATAAAAACTCTTTTTCGGGAATATAATAGGCAGAAATCGACCGAGAAGTTACTTGATTCATTTAATTATGTATCAAACGTATTTTATATTATTTCTTCATTCTTTATACATGTCAGGATAATGAAGAAGTATTATATATGTAAAATACAACGAAGCTTGAGTAACAAAAATCAAATACATTCTTTGGGTATAGTTTCATATCCTAATCGCTAATGGAAACACGATGGGATTTTCTAAAATAAACTTAATTGTTTTTCTAAATGTTAGTCTGAATAAATGAGTAGGAAAATACTGAATAGGATCGTTTAGAATAATATGAAATAATAATGAAATAAAATAATACAAAAATCAGTCAGTATGCATCAAATATTATTTCCATGGTTCTTATCTTTTTAAAATTATTATTTTAATGGAAATATTATTTAATCTCACTCAATATAGATATTCTTTTAGGAAAATCCATTTTCGTGGAACAAAAAAATCACTTCAACAAATAAAATCTTTTTCATCAAATAAAATGGCAGTAATTCGAGAAAATACTTGTTTGGATTAATGTTTTAAATATATCAATCTTTTATTCAATCATTTTTTATCAGTTCATCAGAATAAGGGTTAAGTCATAAAAATTATATCATTTATATATAACTTGGATGTAACCAATGCAATATTGCACGAAGGGAACACTGTTATATTGCTAATATATAACATAGTGACGTGCATACAATATAACATAAATCGGGTTAGATGACTTACATATAACTTGGATGGAACAAATATAATATTACATGGAGATAACACTGTTATATTTCTGATATATAACATAGCTGTAATCGAATCATTTAACATAACCCTAGCAATGTAATATCACTAATGTATAATATACATGTAATAAATACAATATAACTAGTTACTCTCGTGTTATATAACTGTTATATTTCATAGAAGAAAACAATGTAATATAACTTATAACTTCCATGTTATATAACTGTTATAAACTATGTTCACTGGGTTATAGATCCGATACACTGTTACACTTAATATTATTCTTGCATTTATATCAAATTTAGATAAGCCGAAACCCACCAGAGGATCTATCGTCAGTTTTCATTCATTTTCAAAGTGCTTCAATCGATTATTTCTTGAGAGCCAGTGTTACTATTAAGCAAGTGTATTATAGTGAGGATAGGGGAGTAAGATAACTACTAATTACAGTAATAGTAACAATAGAAATGCTTTATTTTAATAAGACACCAAAACTGGTTGCGTTGATACCGCTCTAATTAATCTCGTTGCTTCTTGCCGTACTCTGAAAATCAGTCTGAGACTAACTGTAACGATCGCATTAATACACCACGAACATTCCCGATTATAAGCGGACTCTCTCAAGAGGTACGATGAGAGCGCCGATTCTTGAACGCGAGTTCAATTATTTTCAATACTTCCAGCGTTTACTTACGTTCCATACACACACGCACACCAATGATTTTTCTTGTACAGAATTTTTTTCTTGGTGGAGCTTTGGTGAAAATATCGGCTTTTTGTTGTTCCATTCAAACATACTTTACTCTTAATATTTTAACTTCAACTTTTTCCATAATATAATGATATCTTATCTCAATGTGTTATGTACGTTTGTGGAACTCTGGGTTCCTGACTATCTGTATTGCACTTTGATTATCTATGAATATCTCAGTAGCATCGACACATGAGCATTCAATATCCGATAACAATTTTCTTACCCAAATCGCCTCTCGGGATGCTACAGATGTACCGATGTATTCGGGTTCCGTTGTGCTTAGCGTAACCTATTTTTGACGCTGACTAGCCCAAGTCATGGAACCACCCGCTAGCAGAAACAAGTACCCAACTGTCGATCTACGCGTCTCTACGCTTCACCGCCGCGGAACTCTATACCACAGTCGACTATATCTAATAAGTGCGCGAGTTTTGTCTTCATGGCTCGCCAATGATCATAATTGTGATTATTCAAGCATTTACTGACAGAGTTGACCGCGTACCCAAGTAAAAGTGATTATATATACTTAGATAAAATTATATAAAAATAATATACAATCATATATATTTATATATAGGGTTATATATAATTGTATATAACTCTATACATTCGTATATATAATCCGATATAAATGTACTACTCGGCTAAAATGATCGTATATACTTAGATACAGTTATATAAAAATGATATATAGTCATATATATTTATATATAGGTCTATATATAATTTTATTTAACCCTATAATTCGTATATATAATCCGATATAAATGTACTTTCATCAAATTTGATTTTGATAAAATGTACATAGTTCTATATATAATCATATATGGAGATACTATTTTTATAGGGTGTTTATATAATTATCTGAGTAAAAATGAATATATATATAAACATATATAATTGTATATAAATTGATCATATCTAATTGTATACAAAAATTGGCCCGATAGAATTTTATACACTAATATACAATTATATATATTAATATATTATCATATATAACTGTATATTAGTATATACAATTGTATACAAATATATATAATTCTATCGGGCCAATTTTTGTATACAATTGTATATGATCAATTTATATACAATTATATATGTTTATATATATTCATTTTTACTCGGGTATCCTATGTCCGGATGTGAAACTATAGCGAGAAATGTTAACGACCCTACGGCTTCTCTAAACGGCACTCTCTCAGACTTTTCCTCTCTTTCACTCATAGGGTACAAGATTACATTTGGGTCTGATAGCACACTCAACCTTTTAGCATTACTCATACCGAATGTCTTGGTAGATAGGCCAATATGCCAGAGTGCGGTCTTTCAAATAGTCTTCGAGTACCCGGAGAAGATATCCGGGCACTCGGAAAACCCGCTCCAGCGCGCTTAACGCGTCGTTCCACCGTACCGAGTTGAAGGCCTTCTTCACGTCCAGTGTGACCAGTAGACAAACGGGGCAGTAAAAGTGGTTTTCCCGCTCCGCACCCCTAGCTGCCGCGGCTACCTCCTCGATAGCGTTTATCGTCGACCTCCCTTTCCGAGAGGCAGTACAGCTTTCGGAAACGGAGGTCGAAGAAGCTTCTCCAGGAGTTTGCCGGCTATGTCTAGCATACAGGAGCCTGTAGAATGGTGGACTGTCCACTGGTCCCCCTTTGCCTTTGCCGATCAGTAAAAGCCATGCCCCCTTCCAGCGCAGTGGAAAGATTCCCACTTGCAGGCAGGCGTTGTACATCTCGAGGAAGAGATGTGGGTGTTTTTCAACTGCGGCTTTAAGTATCTCTGCTGGCACACCATCTGCACCTGGCGCCTTCTTGTTTTTGAAGCACCTCACCACACACGCCAGCTCCTCTTGGGTAAAGAGGGGCGTTGGTGATTCCTCTAGTGGTCGGAGGTGGCGCGGGAGCTTGGAGCGATCCGGGAATAGGGCATCAACGATACCGTTGATAACCCTTGCATCAGTCGGGGCACATTCAGCGAATGTTCCGAACTTGCGGAGGACCAGTTTGTACCCTAATCCCCAAGGGTCTTCGTTGAGGTCCACCCCAAGCTTCTTCCATGTGGACATCGACCCGGTGTTTAGCACCACCAGCCCAAGTCTGGACGCCATGTCCACCACTTGTCCACCCCGGGAGTCGGGCCAGGCGGCACGCCACTCGAGAGCTTTAGCGTTAAAATCTCCGGCCACTACCAGCTCGCCCTCCATAGTCCGGGCAGCGTCCTCCAGGGCGTAGAGTTTGGCCCGAAAGTCCGTGATTTGCTCGTTTGGAGTGAAGTAGCAGCTGATGTAAGTAATGTTGCTGCTCCTCACCCAAACGAATCCGCCGCCCGAGCCATGGCTGACGACGAGAAACCGTCGTCGATCGGGGACCCAGATCGCCGCCGCGCTGAGGGCATCCGAATACCAACCCAGCCCTTCCCTGTCCCGATATTGCTCGCTGATGAAAACTACGTCAGCGTTTTTTTCGAGACAGATCTGGGCCAAGAGGTCATCGGCGATCCGACTCCTGTGCAGGTTTCCCTGAAGGACCGTCGATATTATGCTTTAGCACGTGCCAGGGCCTCCTGGAAGGCGCCACACTGGCCTGAGCCAGCGACATGCTGGCGAACCTCGGGCTTGCCCTCCACCTCTGCGCAGAGGAAGCACTTCGCACTCGCGTCGCACGACGCCGCCCCGTGCCCCGTTGTGCCGCACCGGTAGCAAGCGCTGCTTCGGGCATGTCCGGTGCATTGCCAGCTGTGGTGGCCAAAACCTAGACATTTGAAGCACCTAGGCACCTCTATTCGTCTCTTAATTCTACAGTTCACCCCGCCGATCTTGACGCGTGCGGCCCGCATAAGGGCCGTGGCGCCTGCCTCGTCGATTGTGACGATGGCAGCTATCTGTTCCCGGGTGTTCGGTCGGGTTAGGTTAAGCTGCAGAGGGCCTTCGTGTTTGTCAAGAACCATCTTTAGCGCCTCAGCGACCTCCTCCTTCGTGGCGTAGCTGTTCAAGCTACAGATTTCCAGGCTAACTTTGGGTGTTATTTCCCAGACGCTGCTTTCATACCCTGTTGCCTCCTTGAGGGCCTCGGAGAACATCGCCCTTGAGTTGGCCGACGTCTTGCCGAGCTCGATTAGGATTTCGCCTGTGCGCGTGCGCCGAACCGATGTGATTTCGACGCCGTGTGCCTCAGGCTTGACCTCTCTGCAGACAACGGTTAAGACGTCGGCGTACGTTTTTCCTGCTGCTGGTCGGAGAGCTATCACGTCCCGTTTTCGCGGGGCCCTCCTCTTCGCAGCACTTCTCGTGGTTCGCGGAGGTGCCGCATTCGACGTCCCCCGGGCGCCTTGGGAAACTTTCGGGTTTTTGTCGCTTCCCTCCTGTCTCGTCTGCTTGTTTCTTCCATTTCCTCCTTTCTTTTCTTTTGCTTTTTGTGAGCCACCTCGGTCCACTCGTTTTCAGGAGTGCCGTCTTTCCTTTTCTTACTTTTCGTCTCCGTCACCGGAGGGACCGGTGGGCTGGTGGCCGGCCGTTTCTGTCCTCTAGATGTGGGAGGAAGGGGCTCCAATACAGCTGGGCTCGCACTTCTCGGAGAGGCTGCCTTTTGGAACCTCTTGTGCCGGGTCCCCGGAAGGGGTTCCGACATGGCCGGGCTCGCGGTTCTCAGGTTCGCATTCCTCGTTTTCCGCGCCTCCTTCAGGGGATGATGCCATTCCACAAGCTCCTCAAGGTGCTCCACCAATACCGGAAGGCCTTCCTTGATGGTCCTGGTTACATTTGGCTGCTTCTTCATCGCGTCCATCATATCCTTGATAAGACTCTGCATTTCTGCGAGTCTCGACTCCACTTTTTCTTCATACTCGACGAGCAGCTGTCTCCATGGGACTCCGTCGTCTTTCTCCTTCCTGTTTCCAATTTGGTTATACATGATTTGGTTTGAACCAGCGCTTCGTGTGCAAAGGGGGGGGGGGCGTAATAGTCAGGAACGGGTGTACCCTCGGAGTATAATAACTCCTACCCCAGTTCCCTGAGGCCTGACCTACGCTTAACCGGTCCCGGAAAACACGGACGGACCGGCGCTCGCCCGGAGCAATGTAGCTTCCGACCGCTGCATTCGGTGCACACTTCCTGATCGGGACCCGAAGGGGCTGGCTCCTGATACACACCGCAGTGGCCACCTCGGCAGAGCACGCTCACAGTAGCCTCCATGCCGACGCCGAGGAAATATCGACGCCGGTTTCAGGCACTCCCAGTGTGCGAGAGATGTAGCGAGAGATTCCTGAAAGGTAGCGACGAAATATATTCGAAGGTCGCGAGAGATTACCGAAAGATAGCGACAAAGTATACTCGAAGGTAGCGAGAGATTACCGAAAGGTAGCGACAAAATATATTCGAAGGTAGCGAGAGATTACCGAAAGGTAGCGACAAAATTATATTCGAAGGTAGCGAGAGATTACCGAAAGGTAGCGACACAATTATATTCAAAGGTAGCGAGAGATTCCTGAAAGGTAGCGACAAAATATACTCGAAGGTAGCGAGAAATTACTCCAAGGTAGGGACGGGGTAGACCGAAAGATAGCGACGAACATCACGACAAACAACGAAAAGACCGAGACGCATTACGAATTTAACTCTATCGCGGGAGCGGGATACACGGACGAAGGTCAGGGGCAGACAAAGACGACATAATATCGACGCCAAACTCGTCGAACGTTTCCACCTGAGCAGCTAACCGCCACCTTCGCGGAGGTGGCGGTAGCTCTACCGGCCGACCGGTAAAATAAAGAACGCGCTGAGGCGGCCTGACTCAAATCGTCGACTTAATCAACAAAAGCCCTAATACCAGACTTACCTAAACGAAGTGGCGGTCCAACGTCGAACTCTCACTTGGCGTCGCACACAAAGAAAGCGGTACTCACGATGAACAATGAAGAGGGAACACGGGACACTGCACGGCGAGTTATCCGCAAGACCGGATCGAAAAGTACTAATCGATGTTTAGCGCGTCCGAACGGGCTGGCCGACGCGCGCCCCACTTAGTCGAAAAATCGATTTTTCCCCCAACTATGCAAAATTTCGTGGACGATGATTGACGCGCGATGGCCGCTACCCCTACCACGCGCTACGGCGGGGAAATAAGAAAGAGAGCGAAGGAGAGAGCAGACAATGGGTACGTGTACGCCTCGCGAAGGGGCAAGTGCTACCGAACTCATTGTCCTCTAACAATAAGTCCTATACCACGTGATCACAACACCGAGCGCGATGATTATCGGTGCCGGACGCCTCGGATTCCTGGAACTCTGGTCGGGCTATTGTGCGACTCTCGTCGCTAATTTTCAATGTTTCGGCCGGCTTATTTTTGCGCGTAATTTGATGTCTCGATGGCAAAGAGGGGCGTTAATACGCCTCGCACGATGAATTGTTGGTATTGGAAACGAGAAGGCGCAAAAATTCGTCACAAAACCCCCTCCAAAGATGTTAGCAGTTCGTGCTTTGGGCCATCGAGGACTAGCTGGGTGCGGCGGCTGTGGCTGAAACAAAGAAGTGAAATCGCTGGGAGGTCTGCCCGCTGGGTGAAATGGGCGGTCGGGAAAACCAAATGAAAGCTAAGGCGTGGCAGGCAGTGGTTAACAAAGCGCTTTAATCTGGTGCAAAGGTACTGCAAGCGCGGTGCGTTACAGGTTTAGGTCAAAGGAGTGAGCGTAGTGCCGGCGCAACTACATAACAAAAAAAAATTGTTCGTCATTGAGCTGATCAGGCGCGGAAGCGGAATAACAGAAAGAAAAGAAAAAAAAAATGGTACTAACAGCCACCAGGTAAAACTTAGTTAAATGACCCGTGGTCAGAAGAAGGAAACAAACAAGAAAAAAAAACGAACAGAACCTCTTGTTGGCCTTGGTTCATTACGGAGCCTTTAGGGTGGCTCGCCACAACGGTTTCTCGTCCTGCGCGATGCTGGGAGTCTGTCCGGGCTCCTGGGAGGGTAGACGCTCGCGTGGTATATTACCTCCTTGAGAGGGAACGAAAGGACCCGCGGCGCGCCAGGCCCTCGCATGGACCGGGCAGGTCTTGTCTGTGACTCCGGGCCGCCCGCAACGGTAACAACAGACCTATTTCGGGGCCGGGCAGTTGGTCCTGGTGTGGGTGGGGTCCCCACAATTGAAACAACGGCCAAAACGTGACTGGCAGGTGCTGGACGTCAGCTTCTGTGATCCGTTCTCCGGGTCGACGGACCTTTTCTCGTGGCGGACAGGGAGTTGAGATGGTCCCGGTTTCTCCCAGGCGAGGGGGCGGCATCGGACCGTCTCCGTGGCGGGTGCCGTGAGGATTTTCGTCACCGGTGGAACCGCGGGGAGTAATTCCGTTTGGGTGGCCAGGTTACGGAACTGGCTGCCTCCCACTTGGGCCTCCGCCTCCGCGGTGTCGATCGGGTTGGTCTGGGCCGCGCGATGGACCGTGGGCGGGAAGTCGGAGACGTCCCCGGAAGTGGCTAGCCGTACTGGCTGACCGAACCCCGCTAGTAGAGGGCAAGGGCCCGATTCCCGGTGGGTCAAACTGACGACCAGTTTCCGTAAGTTATCGAAAAACCCTGGTCGTAGGTATTGTACCGCTCGCAGCTCGCGCACATAGCCCCGGATGGGGTCCCAGACGGGATCGGGGTCTATGGGACAGTCGTCCTCGAGGTCCCGAGCCAGCATGATTTCCTCCGCTAGAGAGGGTACTTCGGTGGCGGCCCCCGAAGAACTAGCCGCTTCCATGGCCGATGACACCCGGGCGGTACTAATTGTGGGTCCTCCAGGATTTCAATGGAAGGCGATGATGATCCTTCCGGCCGGGGAGGGCGGCAGTCGCCTCGTAATTCGTTATCGCGAGACACTGCCACGGCAAACCAGTCCTCTTCGGATGGCGTTGAACTGAAACTCCTCGACATTGCGTAATCTTATCTGAAAGAATTGGTTAAACGGAGGTGCCGAGTGGGCGTTTAATAGCAGTTAGGTGGCTGGTCTGTAAGGTAGTTATGTAAAGAAGCAAGGTAGCGGAGAAGAAAGCTTTGCTGCACTCAGGCCGAAAGGTAGCTCAAAAGTTAGCGGTATTTTGGGAAAGGTAGCGCAAAGTTAGCGATGCAGTACAAAAGGTAGCTCAGAAGTTAACGGTGAGGGGCGGTAAGGAAGCTTCGCCGTATTAAGGCCGAAAGGTACTTGAAAGTCTATCCACAAGGTAGCTATTTAGAGAAACAAGGTACCGGGGTCTTCTTGCAGGTAGCTCAAAGTGGGCCATAGAGACTGAAAAGTTAGCGATTTAGACGGTGAGGTAGCTCAAAGGGAGCCACGGGGCAAACGGAAATGGCCAACGGGGAAGAGAGCGAATCCAAAGGTAGCGGAGGGTAACATAAAGGTACACAGTTCGCACCTACTAGCGAGGTAAAGATAGCCAACGATAACTACCCGAGGGGCGCGTAGTCGCGTCGCGGTAATGAACAGTAGGGGTAGTCTGGGGGAAGCTATGTAACCGATCTAGTTAGCTCGGCCGCGTGGTAGTCCGCGCCTAGGACGCGAGGGACCTGGTTCCCCGTGGGAGGAAACTGGTGATGGTGGTTCGATCGGAAGGGATGGTTCCAATGGCGGTATGTATGGTTTGAGGTTCTTTACGTGAGCCTTACCGACGCCTAGTTCTGGTCGGCGCCCCAGCCTGAACGCCTCGTTCTGGTCGGCGCCCCAGGTCCACAGCTTGTTTTTCTTTAGCAAGATGGTAAGTGGGTGCGCCAGTTGCGCAAAGTCCGGGATGAAACGCCGGTACCAGGAAGCCATACCTAAGAACCGCCTCAGCTGTTTGATATTGCGTGGGGCGGGGTATTCCAAGATGGGTGCTACCTTATCCCGATCGACCTGTAACCCCTCGCGATTAACGATGAAACCGAGGTAGCGTACCGCGGAGCAGCAGAATTCGCTCTTCTCCGGGTTGATAGTTAGCCCGGCCTGGTGGATCCGACGAAGGACTAGAGGGAGCCAGTATAAGTGGTCCTTGAAGGTAGACGTAACAACGATAATATCATCCAGGTAGACGTTCACGTGCGGTTGCAGTTCTGGTCCGAGGAGGCGGTCGAGCAAGCGCTGGAAGGTAGCGGGGGCGTTCGTGAGACCAAACAGCATGCGCCTGAATTGGAAAAGACCCATGCCCGGGACCGTGAATGCCGTAATCTCCCGGCTAGCCTCCTCCAGGGGGACCTGGAAGTAGGCTTGGCTTAAGTGCAAGGTCGTGATGTAGTTCGCGCTACGTAGCTTGTCCAAGATCCCGTTCATGTGTGGAATTGGGTAGGCGTCCTTCTTCGTGACACTATTGACCTTCCGGAAATCGAGACAGAAACGCAGTTTTCCATTGGCCTTTTTGACCATCACGATCGGGCTTGACCATTCGCTCTGCGATGGCTCGATGACGCCATCGGCGAGCATCTCTCTGACGGCGGCGTGGATGGCCTCTTGAATGACCGGGGAGACGGTGTAATAACGTTGATTGATGGCACGGTGCCCTCCGACAAGGTTGGTAGCGCGGAGGAGTTTCGGTGCCGGCGGAATCTCTTTAGCTACCAAAGCTGCTAGACGGCGGGCCTGGTCGGGGGCGAGCTCCTGGAGGCCGCAGCACGCTGCCGTAGCCCGGGTTCCGGCTTGCCGCATCTCGAACGGGTGGTACTGCCCGGGATGTAGCTTAGTGAACCAACGAGCGTGGTCGAAGTCGATGACAAATTGCGCTGCCTGGAGCAAGTCTATTCCCAGAATGCAAGGTAACGTGAGCACCGGTAGGCAGTAAGCGGTGAGGTGGAAGAGAACGTCGTCTAGCTAGGCTGTGAAGTCGGCCGCCTCGTACGCTACGGCTTCCTGGCCGCCCGCCATTACCACGTGGAGCGGTGGTGGATTATAGAACAGTTGGCCGTTTTCCCGCAGTTTGTCGACCGTATCGGGGCCAAGGAAGGTCCGGCTGGAGCCTGTGTCCACTAGAGCTCGCACCTTCAGGTCCCCAATGGTGATCGTGAGGTAGAGAGCCGTGGAACTATCGACATTGTGTCGGTTGACGCGCCGGTCGGTCGGGTCGGCGGACGAGGGAGCGGTGACAAGGTGGTTCCTAGGAGTCGAGACTTGTTCGGCGGCGGGATTGCTCCGTAAAGGTCGAGGTACCGCCGTTAATGGTTTCCCGAACAAGGACACTCCGGGCTTCGAACACCGTTTTCCCACAACGGTAGCAGAATAGCCGCTTGGCCTCCCTACAGGAGTTGAAGCGGTGGCCGGGTCGTCGACAATTCCAACAGGTCGGAGGGGGTCTAGTCTCCTCGTGACCCTGGTCAGCACTAGGCGCTGGAATACCGGCCCGGGAGCATGAAGAACCGCTCTGACGGCGGTTACTGAGTGGAGGCGGCCTATGTCGGTCGGGCTTTCCGTTCGCGAAGGCTACTTGCTTACCCTGTGACGCCAGGTGGCGTGGTGGGTCGGCCCGATCGGAGGTCCCGTTCGTTCATTGATCTGCTTTCGGTGATGCACGCGGCGGTTCCCGATGGTAATACGTTGGCTGGTTTGACGACTCAGGCTCGTCCCGCGATACTTCGGGTACCCAGTCCTCCTGGCCGCTTTCCAATGTGGCGTAAAGGTGCCTCGCCGGTGGTGCGGCTCGCTGCGATCGTGGGCTCCGGTAGGCTAATTCAGGGCACAAGGATTGGTCCGGTGTCGGGGGCGGCCGATATCTTCAGGCAGACTGGTAACTCTTCTCGGTGCGAGTCGCGATGTGCTCCAGGGAATCGAAGTCGTAAAGGTCGTCCCGATGGATAGCGATTTGAAGCTTAGGGAGCATGTCCCGGTGCACGTATGGGATTTGTTCAGCTTCGCGCCAGGGTCGTCGGAGACGTTTCTCACGCGATCGTTTCCGCACCACCTTGAGATAGATAGCTTGGCGCGTTTTTTTTTATAGTGGTTTCCCCAGTAGGCCTAAATTTACGTTAATAACTGTTCGGAGTGCCTTCCTCGTGCTTGTAAGCAGAGGAAGGCTCTTCGTGTTACTTGTCGCGTCGCACGGTGCACCATGTCCGGCGTAAAGGTATTGAAGGCCGCCAAAATTGCGTCGCGTACCTCGTTTTCGGTACCTTCACGCCTGTACTCTACCAAACTTTTAACATGACCCCAAACAAAATAGTCTAGCACATTAAAATCTGGTGACCGTGCCGGCCAAATGATTGGGCCACCTCGACCCATCCATTTGTCCGGAAAACGCGCATCTAAAATCTCCCGCACTCTGCGTGCAAAATGTGCGGGAGCCCCGTCCTGCTGGTATATCATTTTTTCGCGTACCCGAAGAGGTATGTCCTCTAAAAGTACCGGCAATTCATTAATTAAAAATTCCGCGTACCTCTCTGCTGTTAACCGTGCCGGCAGAAAATATTGTCCGATCTGAAAAATAGATGCATTACGAATAGAATGTGCGGAAGACTTCTAAATTTGCAAGAATACTTACTACTTTATTTCCAATTACTCCTGCCCACACATTGATGGACCAGCGATATTGGAATGACGTCTGGCGAATCGCATGCGGATTTTCGTTATTCCACGTGACAAAGTTCCGCGTGTTAAACATACCGTTTGGCGTAAAGGTTGCCTCGTCGGTCCATAAAATGTAATCGGTAAATCGCGGATCTCGCCGGCATTGTGCGAGAAAACCTACGCACGTTTTATTAATGGTTATTATCGTATATCCATGATTATTTAATAACAAGTAAAATGATAACAAAGAAAAATACCTGAGCAAAAATCTATTCGCGGTATTTCATCCCGCGGAAGGAGTTATTGCACCCGGCGAAAGTGATATGGATGCAATCCATTCTCATGTAAAACGCGAGAAACCGTGGCTTGCGATGCAAGTAGCTCATGAGCTACCTTCCGCGTAGAGGTACTTGGGTTCTCCTCGAATTCACGCAAAATAGCTTCGTCCATACGAACGGGACGACGGACGGCCCCTTCGCGTCGTTTTTTTTGAGGACGGAACCCGTTTCTCTTGCCCGTTCATAACATTGGACGATAGTTTTGTCTGTCGGGAACCGATGACGATATGGAAATCTTTCGGCGTATATTCGCGCGGCGTTACGTGCATTTCCATTCGCCATCCCGTAACAAAATACCATGTCGGTATACTCTTCCGCAGTGTAATTCATTGTACGAACACAATAATACTCTGAATTCGTCGCGATCCGTAACAGTTATGTGAGAAACGAGGAAAAACAATTGATAATCGAAAATCGTGGCAGCACTTATTTTCGATTATCAATTGTTTTTCTTCGTTCCTCGTAACATGTGAGAAACCTTGGGTACGCCGCATCACCTCCTCCCTCAGGGCGTACTGGTAATCTGGGTCACCGAACCGTAAACGGCAAGCATCCTTGAAGTGGCGCCAACTGGCGCACCGGCTGCTATCATTGCGGTACCATTGCAGCGCGATCCCCGTGCGGAAGAACGGTAGACAGCGCAACAGGTCTGCATCGCTGACGGGGAATAACGCGCGTCCCTCGGCGGCTCGTGTGAGGAACGTCTCGACATCCTCGCTCCGACGCCCCGAGAAGGAAATGTTCCATTTCCTCATGATATTGAGGACGGCCGATGCGGATGAGTAGGGGGGTCGATTTCCTCGGTCTGTGTCCTCGTCCCTCCTTGTCCAAATAGGGCCGGTCACCGCGTCCTAGCCGAGGTTACCACGGAGAGGTGCCTCGGGGACACCGGCTCCCTCGGGTCGCTGCGGTCCGATACCGCTGAGCGTTCCATGAGGCGGATGTGTGGTATCGCCTGGCGCGGTGCGGCTGCGCGGGTAGCTGGCACCCGAGAGGAAACGAGGCTCCTGCCTTGGGATTGCCCCTTGCGGAGGGACTGGATCTTGCCAGGCGGGGTCGGTCGCGATGAACGGTGTACCTCTCGTCGAGCCCCACTGGAGGTGGAGCGATGGGCCCACGCCCGAGTCCCACGGAGTGTATTCCTCGGGTATGGTAGAGTCACGCGTGTGCTGCTGAGGCGCCTGCTGGTCGCAGTGTCGGATCGGGGTTTCCGACTCGGTCCCCGGTCGAGGGCGCTCGGCTCCGGGGTTATCGGCCTGAGTCAGCGTGCTATCATCCGTTTCGGGCATCGTGAGGTGGAGAGGACGGATGCTACCGTGAGACGTCTGCTATGGTCCGTCGAATCGCAGGGCCAATCCGTAGGCGGTTCTCTTGGCGAGAGGGCCTTTCGAGGAGGGTGGGCAGGTAACGCCGCGTTGGAGGGGCGTCCCAAATTAGATATCTTCGCAAAAGATCACGACCGGTATACGTAGCTCCACTAAAGGTCCCGATAGGTAACGTCGGATAGATATAGGTATCTTCGCAAAAGGTAACGACAGGTAACGTCCGATAGGTATCCTCGCAAAAGGTAACGACAGGTATACGTAGCTTCACGAAAGGTAACGATAGGTAACGTCGAATAGGCTGCCTATGGTGAACGGAAGAAGTAAATGAACTGATTTGGGATGGGGCAGCCACCGGTTTATGTACCCGGAGGCACTGCCCCACTCGAGGGTTATCCCCCACCGACACGGATTGGCTAGCCAATCCCAAGTCGTAATTCCTTTCCCAACACCTCAGGAGAAGTCAACAAGGGATTAACGCGTTGTACTATTGTTGACAGAATCGTTGTTGTCATTGGGTTTGAGGATTCCGGGGATTGCCTCAGGGGGCACACAGTGGGTCTTAATCCTCGGACGTAAACATACAAACTTGTTGTTTCTTAGTAAGTCCGGTTCGTATGTACGGCCGGGCCTTGAACAAAGCACTTCGACGATTTATCGTTACAAGGAAGACACGCAAGAAATTGTTATGGTTGGTACGGACCGAGAGCGGCGCTAAGCCGCTGCGCAAAACATGCGGCCTCTCTGGATACACGTCAACAAAGCCATTGTTCGATGAAGCTAATCCCCAAGCTCGATAAGGAATTGTAATATACTAGAGTTTACAACACAAACATCGAGGGGGGTCACGGTCAAGCAAGCCTTTGTCCGTCAGAGACACGTATTCTAAGGCGGACAGAACAAAACCAGCGCGACGTTCGGTCGCTACTGTTGACGGATTGATGCTTCTAGCCTTCCTGGAAGCGAGAAGCGACACAGAACCAACAAAAAACAATTTTCACCGTAAGCCCCATCCAATACGATTATAGGGCCCTGATAACCAGGGATTAGCTTTCACCGACGGCAAACTTTTCTGCGATACGCGGCCAGCGATACTACAAAACCTCGACGAGCCAAGGGATGTCAAGTCTGGTCGTGAATGCACACCACGACCTCTGCATAGAACGTGAAAGATACGATACCCAACCTTGGCCTCGCCCCACGTTGGGCGCCATTTGTAACGGCCTTTCGTTACCTATCCGGGAGACTCCGCCGTCTGAGCTCCCTGGTTGCTAGCGAGGCGCGCGTCACCCTGATCGACACGGCTAGGGGCGACGGCCACCGGCGGACATTTGCGGGGCACCCGGGGTGAACGGGCGCCAGGTACTAATACCACCGGAAAACCAGCTTATTTAAGTTTGTCACCCCGGATACGCCACTGAGAAGCTAAATAGAACCTGCGGGGCACAGCGGAGTCCCGGGCACACGAAATCGGCTAGGCCAGCCCGACTCGCTGTCGGTAATGGTAGAGGGGCGCGGACGGGCGCAAGGACCAAGGCAGTGAAAAGACGACGAACGCAGTAGATAAAGTTTTCAGTTCTCTTTATTGAAAGCTTCGCTGGCGACTACACCTCAATTCGTCGCAATCCGGAGGACGGCGACTGGTGAGCTAGGCCGCGTGAAAGATGGCACGAGGCGGCGAAATGCAGCGACGATGATTTCCGAGAGGTAGCGACGGTATGGACGGAAAGGTAGCGACGAATTATATTCGGAGGTAGCGAAAGACCCCTGAAAGGTAGCGACGAAATATATTCGAAGGTAGCGAGAGATTCCTGAAAGGTAGCGACGAAATATATTCGAAGGTCGCGAAAGATTACCGAAAGGTTGCGACAAAATATACTCGAAGGTAGGGAGAGATTACCGAAAGGTAGCGACAAAATATACTCGAAGGTAGCGAGAGATTACCGAAAGGTAGCGACAAAATTATATTCGAAGGTAGCGAGAGATTACCGAAAGGTAGCAACAAAATTATATTCAAAGGTAGCGAGAGATTCCTAAAAGGTAGCGACAAAATATACTCGAAGGTAGCGAGAAATTACTCCAAGGTACCGACGAAACGTATTCGGAGGTAGCGAGAGATCAACGAAAGGTAGTGACAAAAGATATTCGAAGGTAACGAGAAATTACTCAAAGGTAGCGAGAGATCAACGAAAGGTAGCGACAAAAGATATTCGAAGGTAGCGAGAAATTACTCAAAGGTAGGGACGGGGTAGACCGAAAGATAGCGACGAACATCACGACAAACAACGAAAAGACCGAGACGCATTACGAATTTAACTCTATCGCGGGAGCGGGATACACGGACGAAGGTCAGGGACAGACAAAGACGACATAATATCGACGCCAAACCTCGTCGAACGTTTCCACCTGAGCAGCTAACCGCCACCTTCGCGGAGGTGGCGGTAGCTCTACCGGCCGACCGGTAAAATAAAGAACGCGCTGAGGCGGCCTGACTCAAATCGTCGACTTAATCGACAAAAGCCCTAATACCAGACTTACCTAAACGTAGTGGCGGTCCAACGTCGAACTCTCACTTGGCGTCGCACACAAAGAAAGCGGTACTCACGATGAACAATGAAGAGGGAACACGGGACAGTGCACGGCGAGTTATCCGCAAGATCGGATCGAAAAGTACTAATCGATGTTTAGCGCGTCCGAACGGGCTGGCCGACGCGCGCCCCACTTAGTCGAAAAATCGATTTTTCCCCCAACTATGCAAAATTTCGTGGACGATGATTGACGCGCGACGGCGGCTACCCCTACCACGCGCTACGGCGGGGAAATAAGAAAGAGAGCGAAGGAGAGAGCAGACAATGGGTACGTCCACGCCTCGCGAAGGGGCAAGTACTACCGAACTCGTTGTCCTCTAACAATAAGTCCTATACCACGTGATCACAACACCGAGCGCGATGATTATCGGTGCCGGACGCCTCGGATTCCTGGAACTCTGGTCGGGCTATTGTGCGACTCTCGTCGCTAATTTTCAATGTTTCGGCCGGCTTATTTTTGCGCGTAATTTGATGTCTCGATGGCAAAGAGGGGCGTTAATCCGCCTCGCACGATGAATTGTTGGTCTTGGAAACGAGAAGGCGCAAAAACTCGTCACAATACACATACAGGGTGAATTGCGTAAGGGGTGTCAGCCAGTATTTCAAGGTAGATGGGCTCAGTACGAACAAAAGTTGCAAATAAACATTAGGGATATTGTTAATAATTTACGAGATATACATTTTTTAAATCGGACCAATCAGAGCGCGCCGAGAAGCGTTGAATCCACCCATTCCCACCCTAGCCGTAGATATAGCATAGATTAGGGCGTTACATTTGTGTTTGCAAAATTAAGAGCAGTCAATTTTATTGATTGTATTAGTACGCAGTCATTTTTTGTTCGCGGTCATTGGCTGCTCTGAGTTTTGCCGACCGTCTCAAGAAGCGTTGGAGCCTCCCACTCCCGGCCCTAGCCGTACAGATAGCGCAGTGAATTAGGCATTAGATGACCGGGTGAGGGGGGAGAGGGGGTTACTCCATTGAAAAGTTACATTTGCACAATTCCGATACAGTCATTCGTCCATTTTATTATTCAGTCATTTTTATCCCTCGGGCAAACTATTCGCCGGACAAAAAATTTGTTTAACATTTCTTGTTGAAAATTAAACTCTCTACAATTTCCGTCTCGTAACTTTTAATCACAAACGCCAAAAATAACAAAGTTATGAACGAAAATACAGGGTGTCCCATTTTAGACAATCCACGCAAATATCTTCGGAATTTGGCAACTCACAAAAAAGTGTCTCAGACAAGATTTGTCAGATTTGAAGGGGGACATCTAATGGTCACTCCGGAATTGACCTTGGGATTGACCTTGAAGGTTTTATCAAGGTCAAATCCACTTTTTGAATGGAAACGCCTATTTTCGACTCCGCCATTCGATAGAGCAGGAAATTTTACATGAAAATATGTACTAAGTTTATTTTTTTTTCATAGAGGTCATCGGGGTCAAAATGACTAAAAATCCATTTAAGCACAGAGACAATAATTTGGACTGTAAACTCATCTCGAATCTTGAATCGACTTTCAAATTGACATTTAATTTTCTAAAAACGTGGAAAGTTGTCAATTTGTCCCTTCGTTATTATGATTTTACAGTCCAAATTACTGTCTGTGTGCTTAAATGGATTTTTAGTCATTTTGACCCCGATGACCTCTATGAAAAAAAAATAAATTTAGTGCATATTTCCATGTAAAATTTCCTCAGGTGATCGGTGAGGGTGATGTGCTGCGTGGATACGCCTGGATTGTGACTGCGCCTTGCTGATGCTGCGCTCCAGCTTAAGTCTGTGCCTCCTGGTTCTTCCTGCGCCTCCTAGTTATTGCGGTGTCTCCGGATTGTGGCTGCGTCTCCGGATGATTGCTGTGTCTCCTCAGACTTCCTCGATACCGGTGAGTTGGTCTGATTCAAGCTTGCCCTGAAGGTTGCTCACCCGCTGACTCCGCTGTCACAATACCGAGGTATTGTGCTGCTCCGCCGGGGTTATTGCTTCCTTCGATTGGTCCGCTCGGATCAGGACCCATTTCAAGGGTACTTTTCTCGTTCATTTGTTGTCATTTTATATTCTCGTAAACTTTATATTGTTTACGAGATCTCTTTAAATTATCCGCCATCTGGTGTTTGTTTATGTAACTCACTATTGTTTGTTTTATTTACAGGTCACGGGGTCGGTCGTCGTTGGACGATTACAATACGTTTATCTTATCTTTCCATCATTTTTATAAGAGTTGATGCAAGAGTAAGCAAGAGTATGCAAGTTGATTATTGCTACATATTTTTCGTAATGAAAATGTGAATCTAAATTTATAGCTTCGTGTCACAACACTTATTATTAAATGATACAAAATTATTTCGTGGCAGGGAAACGCTATCGTTTCCACCCCACCTCGAGGTAGATAGCTTGTCGCATTTTTTTATAGTGGTTTCCCCAGTAGGCCTAATCCACTCTCAAAAGTTAATTTAATAATTGTTCGAAGTGCCTTCCTCGTGCTTGTAAGTAGAGTTCGGGCCTTCGTGTTATTTGTTGCGTCGCACGGTGCACCATATCAGGCGTGACGGTATTGAAGGCCGCCAAAATTTCGTCGCGTACTTCATTTTCGGTCCCGTCACGCCTGTGTTCAACTAAACTTTTCATGTATCCCCAAACGAAATAATCTAAAACATTCAAATCTGGCGACCGTGCCGTCCAGAGGATTGGGCCACCTCGACTCATCCATCTGTCCGGAAAACGCATGTCTAGTATTTCCCGCACTATACGTGTAAAATGTGCGGGAGCCCCGTCATGTTGAAATATCAGGTTTTCCTGCGCCCGGAGAGGAACGTCTTCTAAAAGTATGGGTAATTCGTTTTGTACAAATTCCGCGTACCTCTCTCCGTTTACACGTGCTGGTAGAAAATACGGACCGATCTGAAAAATAGATTCGTTATGATGAGAATGTACGCAAGATTTCTTAATTTGCAAGAATACTTACAACTTTGCCCGCAATTACTCCCGCCCACACATTTATTGACCAGTGATATTGGAAAGTCGTTTCGCGTATGGCATGAGGATTTTCCTCTTGCCATAACACGAAATTGTGCGCAGTGAATACCCCGTCCGGGGTCGCCTCGTCTGTCGACAAAATCTGGTCAGTAAATGCAGGATGCCGCCGGCATTGTGCGAGAAATCCTGCACACATTTTATTAATGATTATTATTATATGCCAAAACAGCCATAATTATCGACGAAGTGGAACAAAAAATAAAAATACCTTCGCAAAAGTTGACCCGCGGTATTTCGTCCCGGGGAAGAAACTGGTGCACTCTTTGATAGTGAAAAGGGTGTATCCCATTCTCATGTAAAATGCGACACACCGTGCCTTGCGATATATTCAACGCACGGGCTACCTTTCGTGTGGTGCTGTTGGGGTCCTCTCCAAAATTATGTAAAACCGCTTCCTCGATATCTATACCGCGACGTACCATTTTTTTGCGATGCGTTTTAGGAAGAAGTGATCCCGTCTGTCTTGCGCGTTCATAACAATTTATAATAGTTTTACGTGACGGATGCCGATCACGGTGGGGAAACCGTTCCGCATATAAGCGTTTCGCGGACCGCCCATTTCCCATACACATCCCATAACAAAATAACATATCAGTGTATTCTTGAGCTGTATAAGACATTGTTAATGGCAAAAATGAAGCGCACACGTCAAAATATTTCACCAATATGCGAGAAATGAGAAAAAACAATTGAAGATCAAAAATTCATTCGTAATTCATGCTGCCACCACTACAGAGCATCTGGTCGATAAGATAGTATTAAAATGTTATCGACGCGTAAGACGGACAGGATCAGTTCTCCACATCAGCACACAAGAAATAGCTCGTGATTGCGGAGTGTCACAAGCTAGTGTTTTGAGGATTTTAAAGCACCATAAATACTATCCGTATCACATGTCGTTGCACCAAGATGTTCATGGCGTTGATTTTCAAAATCGGTTAACATTTTGTCAGTGGGCAAGGGAACAATTACAAATGAATCGTATTTTCTTTCATTGTGTGTTATTTTCTGACGAATCAACATTTACGAATCATGGAGCAATTAATCGACACAATATGCATTATTGGAGCGTTGAAAACCCAGTTTGGTTGCGGTCAGGTTGAGCATCAACGCCCTTGATCGGTTAACGTATGGTGCTGAATAATTGACGAGAAAATCATCGGTCCGCAGATATTTGAAGGCCATTTAAATGAAAGAATGTATGGAGATTTCCTGGACAATACATTGCCACAGCTACTCGAAGACCTAAATTTAGAAATGCAGCAGAATATGTGATTTCAACATGACGGTTGTCCGGCGCATTATTCGGCAGCACCACGTGAAATTCTTCATCGAAAGTTTCCTGGTCGCTGGATTGGTAGAGCTGGTCCGATAAATTGGCCAGCCAGATTACCAGATCTGACTACGCTACATTTTTTTTTGTGGGTATACCTCAAAGAGAAAGTATACCAAGAAGTACCTACAACCAGTGCAGCCAGATCGCGCGTAAAACTTACCCCCACTCTCGTCTCTTACGCACCCATCACACAACCATACTAGCGCGTGTCCGTGAGCGAGCGACGCTCGGACAACTTCGGAAAGAGCCAAGCGCGGTCGAAGTTTCCCGACCGTGCCGTCGGCATTCCAATCAGATCGCGCGTAAGACTTACCCCCTCTCCAGTCTCTTGCGCGCCCATCACACAATGATAGAGCGCGTGTCCGTGAGCGACCGACGCTCGGACGACTTCGGTAAGAGGTGAGCGCGGTCGAAGGTTCCCGACCGCGCCTCGGCAGCTACACCAATACATGAACGCTGAGCACATCCATGTGCGGCTAAGCCGAAACGAAGGCTTCGAGGGAAAACGCAATCTGACAAACAATTCGCTCGTGACGTCACCCGACGACACGCGCGCGGCTTTTATATGATTTGAAAAGTTATTTAGCTTTTGATTCTATACGTTATTAATGCATACAAAATAATGTATCGCGCACTCTGATCGTTAATTTTTTTCGTTTATACGTTAATTTAAATATAATAACAACTTAATTATCTTTTAAAAAATGATTTACGCTGAACAGGGACGCGGGGTCGTTCTCCGCGCTCAGTACATTTTTATTTTCTATGTTTTTTTAAATTTCTTTTTGTATGGGGTGAATTGTTTATTCGTGAAACACGCGCATTGAAAAAAGCATTATTCTGAAAACAGGAAAGGTGCTCATGACGTCTTACGATTAAAATTTGTTGTTCTGTCAATGGTGAGTGTTCACAAATAAACAATTAACCGCATTACAATGAAAATTACCTGTAAATGTAAAAACATCAAAAAATGCAATGTTTTGTACTTCTTTCCATGTCACCCATGAGGTAAAGTACAATTGTACACATTTTTTTTTAACGTGCTGTCCCCAGGAGGTATAATCCACGACGAAAAGAAACCTTAACCCTTTGCAGTATACCCGTTCGATATTTTAAGTTGAAAATTGTTACTCGGGGGTTTTCGGGGTCGCTGATTACGAATCCAAAGTCAGAATATTAATATTTTCACATTCAAGATGGTGGATTTAAATCGGCTAAAAGTGTGGAAAAAAATATAAAAAAAAAAAAACAGATTCGTACTCAGCGACCCCAAAAACCCCGGTAACCAATTTTGTTTATTTACAACTATTTAACAATAAATAAAATATTAATTTTTTTTAATGAGCAATAAAAAATGAACAACGATTTATATACCTATATATATGTACACCTGTATACAGTTATATACATGGATATATACACTTATATACAGTTATATACACCAATATATACACTTATATACAACAATATATACACTTATAAATACACCTATAAATAAAATTTTGATAAATAAAAATCTTGAACAGGTGGCTATTACAATAGTCACTATGCCGCAAAGGGTTAAGGAAACCCCCAAGTCCCAGTTTTTCATCGAATGCACAAAAATGATTCAAATAAACAATTTATTAACATCTTTTGCGAATATTGCGCTAAGATACTTTCTTATTTCCAGTGAGAAAAAATACGTTTACCCCGGAAAGTTGTAAACGTCCCAGTCATCGTACTGGTCGTATTCTCGGACTTGGAGTTTTTCTTTTCGTTCCTTACCTATCTTATTGTATAAATTTTCCGCGTTAACTAGAGACAGATAGTCTCGAGTTATTATCATGGTGGTCGCACTGTCCCCCCTAGCCCCCAAAGCCGACCTCACAACACAGATAGAATTTAGCATATTCGAACTGAGGTAATTCCTTTTCTTTGTTTTTGTATCAGGGATGAGAGAGAACGCTCGTTCAGCCGCAGCATTCGAATGAGGCAACGTCCTCACCATGCCCATCAACAACCGCAAAGTTTCGTACCGGAGAACACCGTCAGAATTGGTAACAGTGCAAATTGCCATCCACATCTCGTCGAATGACAATTTACACCATTCTTTCTTCTGACGACTGTCCTCTTCGTACAAGGACTGCCATTCGTTACGAATTTTCATTTCGTCCGAAACGCGAAGTTGACGAGAAACGGATAATACGCGCGCAACGGTTGACTCGCGATCCGCATCTAATAACGCGGGGCCCTGTTCGAATACCGTCAAATTCTTCAAAAAATCATTGTCGCAGGGGAGTCTATCGCGAATTTGACTCGCAGCCGTAATGTAAAACCGAAGGCAGTTTTGGCGGAACGTGTCGACTTCGGCTTGTGGAGTCCCTCTGCTCTGAATATCCGCCAAATATTCTTTGCAGTCGACTCCAATATCAATATCGATCAATGCGCGCTGATTCGCGCATTTTTCGAAGTCGATATTGTGAGCGTAAACGTCAAATATTTCCGGCTGCAACAGAGCGGATTTGAGAAACCTCTGGTGGATCTCTACAAGCATCGTCTTTGAAGAAGGCTGCAGACGATGGATTAAAGTTGCTTCGCTTTGAAACAGCGCGTTGATTTTGTTAAATGATTCGAGAACAAATCTCAAAAAAAGAAAATACGCTTTCGTCATCGGATTTTTCATAACTTCAAGAAGTTCTTCCGCTTGTTTGGCCTTCTCCAATGACTGATCCGCCAAAAATGCTATCAGCGTCGGATAATTTTCGATTATTTTGACGACGGCGGAATGGCGCGAGAGCCATCTCGTTTCCGCGTGTCGCGTGATTTTAGCCGGACGATCCTGAAAACTATCTTGAAAATCGCGAAAAACTGTTGTTCGTTTCGGACTGTTGTTAACAAAGGTCGCGATACCTTTGATAAAACGGTCAATCTCTTTCGGAATAGCGGAGAATGCGGCGCTAGCGATCAACGTGAGGGCATGGCAAATACACGGCCGCGTTATTAGCTCGGGGTTATTTTCCGACAGAAATGTACGGAACGACGAATGTTTGCCGACCATTACAGATGCGTTATCGCACGCGAGACCGAGGATGCTGCGCAGGGGAATTTGTTTCCGGAAAAACTGATTTTTTAACGTTTTGAACAGTTCAATGGCCGAATAATTCGCCGCGTTCAAATGAACCATCGTCAACAATTCTGTCCTTACCATCAGCGTACTTGGCTCTATGTAACGGACCACTAACGACATCCATTTATCGTTCGTGCAATCTGATGTTTCGTCAACATGAATGGAAAATCTATTCTCGCGTAGTACACGCGTTATTCGGTCGGCTTCTACTACGCTGACAACCCTGTCGACTAGCTTTGTTGCCTTTGTTTTTCCAACTTTCATAGCCTGCAATACGGCAGGCTCTTGACCGATGACTTTAAAGAGGCTGAGCATATCTGGTGCAACTGTCATTGCAATAGTATGCTCAACCAAAAAAGTTGCAAAACGGATTTCAGCAATTTGTACTCGTTCATTGAAGTCAAATTCAGCACCAGAGGCAGCTGAAAAACTCTCTTGAGTACAAGTTGCTTCCGGAACACACGCAGAAGGCGTAGTGTTCCCCGAATTCGCCAATCCTACACCTAATGCACTCATATTTTTCTCATGCACTCATTTTCTCATTTTGAGTGTCTTTCTATCTCACAGTGGCCACATGACAATGTTGTTCCGCACGCGACGCAATGAAATTTATCCGGTCGCGATTCGACAGGCTGAACCCATTTTTTCCATTTTGGATGCTGGTCGTACCATTGATGTTGAACATATTTCTTTTCAACCGGTTTCGGCTTTTTTACCGCGGTCTCATCCATAACGAAATAAAACAAGAATTTAAAAAACACAAATTAAATGCTCAATAAATGAGAAAAAAGTAATTTAAAAACACCAATGTTACGAGGCACAGAGTAGGAACGCTACGAAAGGTACCCTCTTATTATTCGCGTTAAAAATTCACTTTTCATAACTTACGATTCGCGGCCGGATAGATGATTTTCGACGATAATGCGATATCGCTCGATGAAACTATAACAATGAATATAACAGGCTAGAGGCAACAAAGAGGACGCGATGCTTTCAGTTGTTTTGATTCGTCTTTTATTGGCAACACCGCCTAACGTTTCGCTAGCGTTTGTCATTTCGCGGTTGTGGATACAAATTCACCAGGCTGAAAAAACTAGTGGATTTGTCCTCAAACCTTGATTTCTTTGGCAAGTCATTGAAATTCGGAGGGTATGCGTAATTTTTAATGCCAAACAACTTTTTCGTCTTAGTAATTTTCGAGAATATTATGCGTTCGCGAGAAAAAAATTAAATACTAAAAAAAGGGGGGAGTTCGGGAGTGGTTTTTCACCTCCCACGGCTGTAATTTTTCGATTGTCTGAAAAATTCAATTGCAGGGTGGTAGATAATTTAATTTCGCACAAAAAAGTCCGCGATAGCACTAGTCTATCTGTAAAAGGTGGGTCGTGAAAATTATTCAAAGCCGTTTTTGCGGCGGGCGGTTTTTTTGACAAGTCGCGTCACATTAAACAAATTTCAACAAATTTCTAGCAAAACTTGAAAAAAAAAATTTTAATGCGGCAGTTATCTGTACAATCGTTTGTTTTATAATCTTAACGAAAAAACAATTCTACGAGTATTTATGCTCGTTGTATCACAGTTTCAATATTTAAACCGGCTTTTTTTGGGCATTCCCACGAACGAAAAAAATTTTATCCTAAATATTTAAAAGCACTACTTTATAACGGAAAATAAAGGTCCTTGAAAGGTCCTCGTCACTATCACCGTTTACGCGGTATTAACTAGAATAGTTAATATCGCGTAATTTTTTTCGTCGTTTTTTTGTCGAAAAAAAAGAAAATCCCCCCTTAACTATTCCAGTAGGTAAATATATTGCACTAGTTTCATTAGTTCTATAGACAATTAATTAAAATTGCAATTCGTAATTCTTACAGGTGCAACAGGAATGATACAGCCCCTTGATGTTTATGGTTTCCGTGTATGGAAAAACTTCATTAAACACTTCTCTGGCATAGTAATATTATACAACTACGACGTTAATCTGCACTTGAGAGATAATATTGTTAAATTACAATCTCTTAGACACAACCAATTTTCTTCTCCACTTCTCTATAAACCTTTTTAAATATGCGTGGCACAAAAGCGGTTACGTAGAAGAAAGACCACCAAAGTTCGAAAATCCGGTACAATTCTGCTTTTCACAAAATGCACCGACATGCGACATATGCAGCGAAGCAGCTGTTGTCACTTGTGCGTGGTGTAAAAAATCTCTGTGTTTCAAACACTTTTATCCCTACTATCATTATTGTAATGCGTATAATCCATAACAAATTTACTATTAAAATGTTTATTAAAGCGTTCCGATTATATTTTAACCTTCAAAGGCAGTATGTGCCGGACAGACTTTTTTCGTAAAAATACCATAGTAATCCAGTTCCTTTCCGAAGTAAGACATTATTCCGTAATAGCGAAAGACTTACCTATTTTTGTACCGATATGAACGAACAATTAAAGAGTGATTTTTATCCAGTTATTCAAGAATTATTGCAATAAATAATATGCCATTTGTTGTTATATTCATCATTATTATCACGAACGTCTAGTAGTCGAAGAGCAGAACGTTTTGTCCCTATAAACTTTCTTTTTTTATCTCCGCCCGTTCACGAATGAACAAAGTTTTTGAGTTGCCCCCTTAAGGGTAATGTTAAGCCAAAATAGTGAAATTTGTATCGATTATTTTGACTGATTGAACTTCGAGTCTAACCCATTTTATTTCTACAAATTTTCATCCATGCCGCGCGGTACGAACTTTGAACGGGCGGGAGGGGGATGATTGGGGGTGGGGGGTGAGTGGCATTTACAAATATGTATTCGAGTATTCAAACGAATTTATATTAATGTGAATTTAACCCGGAATTGCGAAAGACCAGCTGATTATATGATGCAGTTGAGTATAAAATCGAAGGGTAGTTTTAACCCCTTAATTATGAGATATCGGAAAAACAAAAAAATACGTAAACTGTATTTTGTCACCCTCTACCCGTATGCAAATTTGCATCCCAATCGGTTAAGAACTCTCTGAGATACGTATGAAAAAATTGCATATTTGCAATAAACAATATGAAATTTATTGTTATCTGCACCACTCTCATATCCAGTGTATAGTACGTGAAAAAATAAATATTGCTGCCATTTGAAATTTTTTCATATCTCCTATTGTTCAAAAGTTATAGACGAAAATCGAAAAATACCCCTATTTTCGAGGGTGCGTTTCACCCCTTCAAAATCAATCTTGGCACGTATAAAAAAATACGTGTCGCCTATTTTTGTCCGTTCTATGACCATGCCTAATTTCATAAAAATCGGCGAGATACACCTGAGACCGTTTCCTTGTTAGTCGTTCCCAACAATTTCCCTCTTGAAGAGGATGGAATCGCGGGTCAACCTTTTTTAACACAAGAAGAAGCAATTATTTGTATGAAACAACGAATGATTATTTTTCATAGAATCTATTCAGAAGCGAAGCTTTTTAAATTAAACACTTCATCGCCAATCACTTTTTCTCAGTCTTGAAGTCACCTATTAAAAGAAAATACCCGAATTCAACATATTCTAAATGAAAAAGATCGCGATAACCTTTGGGAAATTATTGACTTGTACCAAGATGTTTTTTATTTACCGGGTGATCCATTGCCATGCACGAACCTAGCCGAACACACGATAGAGCTGACCGATAATATTAAACAATACCGGTATTTGCCGGCTCAGCACGAAGAAATCTTAAAACAAGTAGAGGAAGTGCATGAAAAAGGAATCGTGCAAGAATCGAACTCACCGTACAATTCACCCCTATGGGTACTTCCAAAAAAGAAAGACGCGTCTGGGAAGCAAAAAGTGGAGAGTAGTCGTAGATTTCAGAAAGGTGAACGAGAAAACCTTACAGGATCCATACCGTTGCCAAATATCGAAGAAATATTAGATCAGCTGGGCAATGCTCGATATTTTTCAGTATTTGATCTAGCTAGCGGATTCCACCAAATCCCAATGAAAGAACAAGGTAGAAAAAAACAGCATTCAGTACACCTCATGGCCATTTCGAATACTTGAGAATGCCATTTGGTCTGAAAAACGCCCCGGCAACGTTTCAAAGGATGATCGACAACGCCTTGAGAGGGTTAATTGGTAATACTTGTTTCGCTATTTGGACGATATTGTTATTTACGGAAAAACCATGGAAGAGCACAATGAAAAGTTGTGTATATTTTGTAAAAGAATGCGAGAGACTAATTTAAAGCTTCAGCCAGATAAATGTGAATACTTGCGACCGGAATTGCAATATTTAGGCCATGTCATCACCGAAGAGGGAGTTAAACCAAATCCGGAAAAATGTAAATGTGTCTTGGAATTCCCGCAACCAAAAAACGTTAAAAACATTCGTCAATTCCTAGGACTTGTTACGTCCCAAGGTGGAGAGAATTTGAAGCTCCGTCGATAATTCGATGTGCGCGCGATATTTGGATTAGATTGCGCTATTCGGCTGGACGTGAGCTCGCCGCCTGAGACTTACTTGTGCTCAATGTACCAACTCAACGATTTATGATTAATCGTCGAGGATGATTCCTCTTCGAAGACGTATTGTTGATGAATGATGTTTCCCAGAGTTCTCGATTGAACCGAGAAGATGTATTTTATCTTGGGAAGATTGTTATTGATTGCAACACCAACACTTCTCATACAATTAACAATAACAACTGTACTTTATTCAAGTTTGAAATTGTACTTTGAAATTACAACACAAATTAGACTTAGAATGATTTTACACAATGTCGGAGATTTGTTAGCTTAAGATGCTTTCGATTTCGAGGTTGAGTCGATTCTTATTCTCTTGTCGAAGTTGGTTGACGATTTCGCCTCGGTTCGGACGGAGTTACAAAATTATACATAATTGATTGGTCGGATTCTTTAGCGAGATTTTGAGTTTTCCCTATCAGAGGGGTTGTTTCAAAGATGTGGGGGTGTTTTGAGAGCGTCGCTTTTTGGACGGCGATCGTGGGAGAGAAAAGTGTGTTTTCTGATTATGGTTCTGAGAAATACCGAGTTTGGTTTTCGTCAGTTTTTACGAGCGGTGATATCGAACGAGGCGCTCGTAAAAATGTGAACATAAATAAGGAGAGCAGGGAAAAGTTTTTCCGTGTTTGATAATTATAAATTCGTATATGGTTCGCTTTTAAATTAATGAGTCGAGCTACGGAATCGCGCAAGACGTTCGTGGAAAAGACATTAAAAAAGATGTTTGCCAGAGAGAGTTTTTACGACTGGATGAAGTGTTTTGGTTATGATTTTGAGTTGCTTGGTGCATGTATGTAATCTTAGCTGGGATCTTTCCCCTAATCTGTTTAGTTTCTACGGATAAATGATATAGTTTATAAATGCAATAATAAGATAGCAATAAGAGAGAAAAAAGTTGTACATACTGTTTAAATTTTACCGGTAGGCTGCATTGGTTTACAGGTAGGTAAGGTAGTAGTCTAATTTATTGACTGGAGGTGCGCGTCACCCATGCTGGGACGTAACAGACTCACGGGTTATTATCGGAAGTTTATTAAAGATTACAGTAGGAAAACCAAAGCTTTGACTCAGTTATTACAGAAAAATACCGATTTTCATTGGGGACCGGAACAAGAACGAGCATTTGCAGTTCTAAAAAGGGAATTGTGCGAAGAACCGATTTTGTTATACCCCGATTTTTCCTGACAGTTTACGTTGACTACAGACGCTTCAGATATCGCTCTGGGCGGAATATTATCTCAAGAGAAAAATGGTAAAGGGCATCCAATTGCTTACACAAGCCGTGTCCTCAACAAGGCTGAACAAAACTATTCAACAACAGAAAAGCAGTTGTTAGCAATTGTTTGGTGTGTTAAACATTTTCGACCATATTTGTATGGCCGTAAATTTAAAATTATCACGGACCATCGCCCATTAATCTGGTTGATGAACCACAAAGATCCACATTCACGACTCGCAAGATGGCGAATCACATTACAGGATTATGAATATGAGATATTGTACAAGAAGCGTACCCTCAATACAAATGCGGATGCATTATCGAGAAACCCAGTTTTGATAAATCGCCGCATGAATGCAGACGACTTAGTTGAAGAAGGTGACTACGAAGAAAAACAAGAAGAAGGAAATCGAAAAAGAAAACGTAAAAATGAGGTCGAACTACGGAAATCCCGACGACTAGAAGAATCAGAAAAAGATACGAATACTGAACAACCTGGGGAAGAAGCGGGACAAAACCAACATGAAGAAGACCAATTAGAAACACAAGTGCAGAATCATCATGAAGATAATCCATGCGAGGAACTCCCACATGAAGAACAGGGCGACATTGAACAGCCATTGATACGATTGGGCAGACAAGCATTTCTGACGAACTCTTCGATACCTGAGGGTAGCGTAGATGTTTCGTTTATCCGAAAGGAAGAAGAAAATGAAAACGCACAAGATCTCGAAATCTTCTCCTCGGAGGGTGATCGAGAATTTCACGTAATAATGAGCGTAAGCCAAGGTATGTTTAAGGATGAACTGTTGAAACAGATCAGAGAATTATGTTCGGTTGCAATTGCTGAGGAATGGGAAGAAATTCATATCGATCATGAAAGCTGTATTCGATTGACTGACATTTCGAGGAAAGACATTGAGAAACAATGGCGAGAAGTTTTTAATCCAAGTGATTGTTCTGTGTACCTTCACGATAGAGAACGACTGATTCCACGAATAGAAGACATCCAGAAGATACTTGACGAAAATCATAACATTCCAATAGAAGGTCACAGTGGAGTCAAGAAAATATACTACCGCATATCACAAAATTTCTTTTGGAAATCATTGAGAAAGGACATCGAAAATTTCGTGAAGAATTGCGTGATTTGCCAGAGAAATAAGGTTAACCGGCATCCAACAAGAATGCCCATGGTAATGACCGACATACCGGAGAAGTTCAATGACAAGATCGCTATGGATATTTGCGAACCCTTACCATTGACCGCCAATCGGAATAAATATCTGTTAACCATACTAGACTATTTAATAAAATATTTCATAGCAGCTGAACTCAAAGATTTTACAGCCTCTTCAGTAATCGAAGCATTTTTGAAAGGATATGTTAAATATTTTGGAGTACCACGCGCAATCCTGATTGGCAGAGGAACCAACTTCACCAGCAATTTAATAAAGAATTTTACGAAAATGTTAGGAATCAAGCACATCACAACAACGAGTTTTCATCCAGAAAGTAATGGTAGTCTGGAAAGAAGTCATCAGGTATTAAAAGATTATCTTCGTCATTGTACAAATAAAAACGCTGATGATTGGGATGAGCGAATTCACTTGGCAACTTTATACTACAATACGTCAAGACACGAGAGTACGGGTTTTACACCGTACGAGCTGACCTTTGGTAACAACCCGAGGAGTATTTTATCATTGAAGAAAACCAATACAACTTATCCTGAATACTTGGAAAATCTACAAACGAAGATCACGACAACATTACAAGAAAGTAGACGAATAATTGTCGACAGCAAAATGCGTACGAAAGAACGCTACAATCGAATGATTAATCCACAAGAATTTGAACCTGGAGATTTTATTTGGTTAAAAAAAGAAAGTACAGCTAATAACAAGACTAACGCATTAAACGTTCCCTTCGAGGGACCATTTAGGATAATTGAAAGAATCTCCGACGTTAATTACAAGATAGCAAAAAATAAAAAGGAAGTAATTGTCCATGCGAATAGAATGAAATATGCTAATGTAAATTTGTTTCAGGACCATCCTGATTGAAATATTGTGGATCGATGCCAAACATTATGAGGAAACAGAAATTCCGACCTTACCGAATTTGCATATGGAATGTTTGGGTGATGTAAAATTCTTTCATGAGACGTATAACGTAGTCTCATATTACAATTTGGACGAATTAACCTGGGAAGAGAGTGAGATTACTAAAGGATTAAAAATCTTGGAAACTTTGTGCTCCCAAAATTGCACGGAAAAGAGGCTGATTCAACGACTACGTAACCAATTGAACATAATTAGTAACGATAAGTATACTCTGTTTTCAACAATAGGCGTACCTAGCCTCTATCGGAGTAAACGAGGTTTATTTGATTTTGTCGGTAAAATAAGCAAAGTACTATTTGGAACAATGAGTTCAGATGATGCAGAATACTACAATAAAGAAATAGCCGCAGTCCATAATGATAACAAACCAATCGGTGAATTATTCAAAAATCAAACACGCATAATTCAGCTCTTTCTTCAGAAGAGTGAAGGTCTTTTTCGCGAAAACAAAAACGCATTCGACCAAGTCAATCTTAATTTTCAAAATATTGGTAACGAATTGCAGGAGTTGGCTAAAAGAGAAAAATGATTAGAAAAGGACGCTTTGATAACAGAAATGTATTTAGAAATCGAACTGGCATTGATCGGATTAGACAAGCGTGAGAATCTTAATAGAATCAATTATCTTTGCTAAAACTGGTCAAGCAAACCCTCAACTTTTATCACCGGAATCTTTGCGGGGGTCGAAAAAACGAGGATTTTCGACCGACAAATTATCGGTAGTCTAAATTAGCACCTCCGTCTTCATAGACGGATCTGTCGATCGACGTACTCGTACCTTAGGACAAGTACATCTCGCGCACCGAGAGTCTCGCGAGTGTAACTTTGAGTGCGGGAAATCGAAACCATAATTTAGAGTTCTTTGCATGTAAGCTAACCTTAGCGGCGCTTCACGTCCCTCGAAACACATCTGTACTGCGATAAATACTAGCGGCTAAGTAGCGGATAACTACTAGCGGCATTACGCGCTGGAGTGTATCGAGCGAAAATAAAACTCCAATCAAACATTATCTCCGTTAAACCTGAGAGCGCTAGAGTCCAGTGAGTCGCATCGTGTGCCGAACGCTCGCCCTTTTTGCCGACTCAGCGCAGGCAGCTAGACCGTAGCGGTAGCGACGCATACAAGTGCGCGCGTGTAAACCTGCACGGTCAATCCTTGTATAAAAATCCGAATAACAGTTTCAAGTGTATCTGTGTGTATTATCTCCACGGCCAAGACTACCGCCATAACCGACCTTCTCAGGAATCCGCCGACGTCAGCTGGTCGCAGCGCAGAATCACACGTACACATACACACAAAAGGCGAGGCGCGTTACACCACTTAAACTAATGTAAGACGGAACCCACACGTCGAGTACCCTGACAACTCGACTTTTAAAATAATAGGAAAATCTTAACATATTAGGACGGAAAGCCGTACGTAACAAAAGGAAAATTGTTTAAGTTCTCTTATTTGTCAAAATATCATAATAAATATTCCATTCATTAATTCAAACGTTATCGATAATTCAATATTAATTCTGGATACTATAATAAATTTGTTCTTCTTTCTCACAAACACTATCTCCATGCGAGCTATTCATTTCAGCCGTCTACATCTCGATCACAATTCTTATTTTCTCACTAACGTTATCTCTGCGCGTGCTATTCATTTTAACCGTCTATGTCACGATCTCAATTGTTTTCTCTCTCGCGACGATGCGTCATACACACGTGCAAAAGTGCTGATCTAGGACTTTGGGGAGCATCGCAATAGGATGCTGCTGCTCCTCATTAGCCTCTAGAAATCAGTTCAAGTCGAAGAAGCGTCGCGAGTTGTAACAAATTAAAAAAAAATGAGCAAACGGTCTATGGAGTCGGTAATGCAGACGCGTAAAAACAGCGCGTCGAAAACCTATTTACGGCTGCCACGTTACCGGACAATTTTAATTGCGTCATAACCCACATCGAATCGTGGAATCGTGTGTTTATAAGAACGCCTCTAATGGAGTCTGCGTGGTGCCAAATAACAAAAGCTATGAGGGCATTTTATGTGAGGGAAAAACGCGGCGTACTTGTGAGCGTGGTCTTTGCACAGGTATGGGAAGCAGCAGGGCCGGCGAAACAGATTTAGCCCGGGTGGGGAGCACAAAGTGGGGGGGGGGGGGGGGGTAATCTTTATTTCGAATACTTTAAACTAGTAACTTCCATTCATTTTCCGGATAGTGCGAATACAGTGCTTCGTTTCGAATTTTTCTTTATAAATTCGTCCAACAGCTCTTCATCGTCAAGTTCGTCGGCCCTTTCTGAATAAATTTGTAACATCGCAAAATCTTTCAACCGACTTTGGGACATCGTTGTTCGAAGATAATTTTTTAGACGTTTAAGGACCGAAAAACATCTTTCGTTCGTACATGACGACCCCGGTATCGTCAATAATAACTTTATAAACCTTACGTATTCAGGCAAAATCCCTAGCGTCCATTTTTCTCTTTGCAAAAAATGTATTATATCCTGCAAGTTGTTAACGTTTTCGTTTTTTCGTCCCACCAAGTTGAAAAACAAAGTACGATCTTCTACCAATCGTCCTTCGTCAAAATCCCCTTGGTAAAAGTTAATAATTTTTTTTAAATCTTTAGGCTTATCGACTCCGATAGCGAAAGCTTCTAAAGTCTGAAAAAAATGATTTGATTCGTGATCAAATCGACTTTTCAGTGACGTACACGTTTGGTCGAAAACTTCACAATATTTTTTCCGATACATGTCTTCCGGAGTTTGAAAAACATGATCATTCCCTGCGTTCGCGTCAAGACGATTGGGGATTTTACGACGTCGTGGTAGTCGGCTCGTCAATTTCCAATTTCTTGACTGCGTCCATGCTTCTTTCCCAAATCGCGTGAAATTTTGAATCACGTGACTTTTCGAAACCGAAGATCACCGCGTCAACTTTGCGGTACGAGTCAATCGCGCTGAGCTGAGAGTTTTGTAACTCCTTGTTCAATATTTCAATTCGGTCAAAGATTTCCGTCATCATCGTCAAATAGAAAAGAAACTCGAACGTCTGCATAGTTTCCAAAAATCCGGAAGCTTTAGCTGAGACCAAACTGTCCACATCGCAATCGATTTTTTGCTCAAAGAAAATAATCAACGAATCATAGTTGGCTTGGACTCTCTTGAGGGAGCTGATTCGCATGACCCACCTGTAAAGTAGATTTATATTTATACACATATGACTATACGAGTAGAGTGTTTAATTACTAATTTGGTAATTTTGAAACGATACGAAAAAAAGTTTTACCTAGCTGGGCAATAGGCTGCGAAAGCAGGATTTTTTACCGTCTCCTCATCTGGTTCTGCGTCTAACTGGATTTTTCCGAACTTTGCCACGCGTTTGGGCGAATCTCGCACGAAATCTATCATGTCCTTTACTGTCCCAATAAATGTCCTCGCTCCTGAAACTTTTTCAATTGCGTCTTGAACCACAAGATTCAAGTTATGAGCGTTGCAATGAACGAAAAGCGCTCGAGGCTCCACTTCTCGCAGTCGAGTCTGCAGTCCTGATATTTTTCCAGAAACGTTCGCTGCACCGTCGTAACATTGACCGTCTCACCGGCCTATTCCCCCACCCCTTGAAAATTTTGAACTACCTGCCTTGAGATCATGCAGTGAGAGAGACAAAGAAAGAACGTCGCTGCTGCCTGTTCAAGCATGGGAGTAAGCAAGGGAGAAAAAGAGAAGGAGCGACAGCAACTGGCAACCGTTAGGTGCGTGCATGCACGCTACAGGAATCACAGCTAGGTGCGAGCACGAGGCCCCGATGGCCGATGTAGTGGATGCTTAGATCCACAGATGGTTTGGGTTATGGCTTATTCACAGCAGATGAATCATAAAAATTATTGAACTAATCTACACATTGAAAAAATGAATTTACGATTTTTTTCTATATATATTGCAACGGGTTTCCCCGCACCTACCGAGAACCTCCTGTCCCTCAACCCGAGGTGGAGCGCGCGTTGGTCCCCGCCAGCTTCCACCGCTCCGGCGAGGTGGATTCGGGACCTGCTGACGTAGCAGGGGCAACCGGGGGCGGACGGGCGCCAGGTACACTCGCGTACCACCGACCTAAGCCGGCTTTATTTAAATTCGCCGCCACCGCGGCCCCCCTACGCGTCCCCGCTCCACCCCGAGGGCGAGCACTGGGGCCTCGGGCTTCACGTCGGCTGGCCCAGCCCGCCTGCGGGTCGGTAAGGTAGAGGGGGTGGACGTGGAGGATTTTGGGGCAATCAGGTAGCGTAGTCAGTGATACTCCAACAATCAGCGGGGCAACAGGTTTATTGCACGGTGGTAATGACACAATATTGAATATACAGAAGATCGAGTGACATACATCTATCGGCTACCGCTCGCTCGCGGTAGATAACCTTGTCCCGCTGTTAGCCTACTACACCTGATCGGAAGGTAGCCGCGTCCAAGATATGGACTAACTTTAAGTAATACCCTGTAGATAACTCATGCGCAGGGATTCCCCTCAAAGCTAACGCATTATTTTACGGAGCACCTTGTAGATAACCCTTATGGATCGGTAATCCCTTCGAAGATACCTAGTTACTTTATGGAGCACCCTGTAGATGACGAATTGCGGTAGGTAACTCCCTCGACGATAGATAGTCATTTTAGGTAGCACCCTGTAGGCAGCGAATCACGGTAGGTAACCCCCTCGACGATAGATAGTCATTTTAGGTAGCACCCTGTAGGTAGCGAATTACGGTAGGTAACCCCCTCGAAGATAGATAGTCATTTCAGGTAGCTCCCTGTAGGTAGAGAATTACGGTAGGTAACCCCCTCGAAGATAGATAGTCATTTTAGGTAGCACCCTGTAGGTAGCGAATTACGGTAGATAACCCCCTCGAAGTTAAGTAATTTATGTAACACCCTGTAGGTAACCAATACCCCAGATAGCCCTCTCGAAGACAGATAAGTAATTTATGTAACACCATGTAGGTAACCAATACGCCAGATAGACCCCTCGAAGATAGATAAGTAATTTATGTAACACCCTGTAGGTAACCAATACGCCAGATAGCCCCCTCGAAGATAGATAAGTCATTTATGTAACACCCTGTCGGTAACCAATACGCCAGATAGCCCCCTCGAAGATAGATAAGTAATTTATATACATAGCTTCGACGCGACGAGAGAAAAATTACTACTCTATGATAATTTTATATTTACTAGAAGCGACATGAAACTTGGCACGGCGACTCGATACACAGTATGTAAACAACCCGATGCGACCGCTGTCGAGGACGGCCGCACGTGGTACGCGACGCGGGTATCTCGACTGGTATGTAGCCTATGGTGTGACGCACGGCTATACCGAATACAGCGACGAGAAGTGTATGAAAGTAGAGAGTCGGCAAGGGGCGAGCAGCTTCACAAAATCGAAATTCGGCTTTACCGGTCATCTGAACTGCTAGCACGCGGGACTACCGCAAATATTTTAAAGTTCTTCGTAATTAATGTCGCCGGACTTAATTACGTAGCTGCCCCGTCCATGCCTACTCTCTCTTTCTTTTATTAAAAAGGGATCGACTTACAAAATTTCCGGTGGAAGCGTCGCCACACACAATACTTCTCGCTACGTCGCTACACTCACTTTTGTTACTTCGCATTACGCTGGTCCGTCGAACTCTATGTCTCATTGTCCGGCCGGCGTACTTAGCCTAGGCACTCTCCCCCTTCTTCTCCTCATTTTCGCCAGGTTGACGAGTTATGCCATAGGGCGACGTTGTCGGGTTATCTTCTTTGAAGCCTCTTGTTGGTCCTCCCGCGCCGCATACCCCTCGCTGGCCATCGAGTGGCGCGAGCGGAGGAGGAGGGAGTGCGACGAGAGCCGTGCACAGCTCACCTAGGAGCCGAGTGCTTCCGAACCCTATGACGCACCCCTCTCACCGCGCGCCTTCCCCCTGGAGCTTGGAACGGGCGACGGGGAAGGTTTCGCACGGACTTCGACGCGCGGCGTACCATCGAGAAACGCCGTCTCTGAAATGATGTAGCCGACGACTCGTGTTGCCCACGGTGGCGTTTATCTGTCGCTTCATCGGCGCCCAGGGTCGCACATTCGACCCCCTGCAGGCTGTCATCTCCGGTGGGACGAAAAATTCGTCACAATATATATATATTAGACCGTGTCATTTTGGGGCAACTTTTTTTTTCTTCTCACTAACAGGCTTTAAACTTATAAAAAGGTAAAAAAAGAAGGCTGTATAAATTTTAGCTCGAAATATTAATATTTAGAGGTCGCTTAAACATATCTCTATTTCCCATTTAAATAACACAGGGAAAAAATAAATTTTGGCCGGAATTTTATAACACGGTCATGGCATATTCCACAAACAAGCTGCCGGCATATTCTTATGCAGAATTGAATGCTCTACAAAAAAGCTCTCTTATATATTTTTGATAAACTTAGCCATTCAAGGGATATTCGAGTTCAAAGTGTATGAAAATTCATCGTGTTTTGTTAATATTACAGCAAATCTATCGACTCTATTGAAAAACATCAAATGACTTTAATAAAGTTAATAAATGTTGATAACATTTATTAACTATAAATTAAAGAATTTGGATAGTAAATTTAATAATCTACACAAAATGCATTTGATGTTTTTCAATAGAGTCGATAGATTTGCTTTAATATTAACAAAACACGATGAATTTTCATACACTTTAACTTTGAACTTGAATATCTCTTGAATGGCTAAGTTTATCAAAAAAGTATGAGAGAGTTTTTTTGTAGAGCATTCAATTCTGCATAAGAATATGCTGGCAGCTTGTTTGTGGAATATGCCATGACCGTGTTATAAAATTCCGGCCAAAATTTATTTTTTCCCTGTGTTATTTAAATGGGAAATAGAGATATGTTTAAGCGACCTCTAAATATTAATATTTCGAGCTAAAATTTATACAGCCTTCTTTTTTTACCTTTTTATAAGTTTAAAGCTTGTTAGTGAGAAAAAAAAAAAGTTGCCCAAAATGACACGGTCTAATATATATATATAGAAGCTGTTCCCTGATTTCGGGTGGGGAATTTCCACATGCGGAATTTTTCGGGTGGGGTGTACTCCACACTCACCACACGGCTTCCGCCGGCCCTGGGGAGTAGTATCTGATCGCGTATGGCCCAGAAATTCACCGGGCCGTCGTCGTGAAGCATACAACATCAGGGTTTCGAATGTTTTACGTAGACGACGGTTACGGTGAATACGTGGTGCATGGTAACGTGTACCGCTTGGACCAGCAATTTAAAAGTACCCCCGCCTTAGTTGCTGGGTGCTCTGTGCCTGATGTTGAGCCCGTGCTGCCTGCACACAGCAATAATATGGACGCGTTATACAGATTCACCCGCCGACCCCTGATAGCAACCGTCCTCGATCGTGAGAAGGAGGGTTGCTCCATCAGGCTGACGCGTCCTGATGGATCGATCGCCGATTTAGCCCGGGCGTGAAAGTGCGCGAAAAAACAGGTGTGCGTGTGCGTGTGTGTGTGTTGAGCGGTATAAAACGGACATGGGTGATCAACTGCGCGCTATAAAAGGAGGGGAGCACATCAACTGGTCAGTGCTAGGTTTAATTACAGATTTAAAACTTAAAAAAGACCCCGCGCATCTCTTCCCCGCAGCGACGACCTTCCGGACCGAGAACTTGGCGGCCGTGGAGTAAAAATGAAAAAAATAAAAATAAACGGTTTTAAATAAAAAATCATTCACAAAGAAAAATATAAAAAAAAATTTTTTTCAAAAAACGCGTGCTATACCGACACGGTCCACCCCCTTCACACCGCCAAACAATAAAAAAATAAAAAATTATGTTAAAAATAAAAATTCTAATATATGTTACCACTAAAAAAAAGAAACGCGTACTATGGCGATACGCTCCATCCCCCTCTCCTCCTCCCGCAACTCTTCCGCCCGCGGCCACGAGCGACCGAGCCACGGACACTCGGCGGCCGCGGACTGGGGAAAAAGAGTGGGGTGGTCATAGTGCGTACCATACTACTAAAGCTATCTACAATATCTTTCTTATTTTCTTATTTCCTTTGATTTTACAAAAAGTTATCTACAATTTTTTAATTGTTATTTTATTTCATATTCGTTAAACAGAAAATTATCTACAATAGCCCTTTATTCGTGTAAAATATTCGGGACGCCGGTGCAATATATATATGTGTATTGAGACGTCACGGTCCCAATTTTATTTCTTTCTTTGCGAGGTGCCGACGATCGTGTCACATGCAGGAGGTTGAGGGTGAAATTAATCATAAAGAATTTAACAAAAATAATAATTTGATATTTATTGTCCTAACTAATTTCTACATGCTAAATGATTATAGGAAGTTTAAACCATGAAGAGTATTTTATTCGTTTGTTTATTTCTGAATAGTTGAGATTTGAATATTTCTGCGAGTCAGAACGATAGAAGAATTAGGTTGGCTCCTCCCAGTGTGTCGATATGGGTCGGGTTTTTCGCGCATGCGCAACTAAACAAGCATCAGTGAAGTATCAATATCTAGTGAAAAGAGGTGTCGGGAATCGGGTTCATTATTCAACCATTCTGCTAAGTTTGTATTAAACTATTATATGTCATTAAAAAAAGGTTTTAAGACGTATATAACTTTCAAATAAATAAAAATTGTATAATATGTGTATATGTGATATAACAGCTAAATATATATACTAAATAATAGGGAAATGAGTAGTGAAATAATTGTTCACACTTTTTTATAATAAAAGAAAATTTTATTTGGCAGACTCTCAAAGAACACCAACATTCGTTGCAAGGGTAAGGAAAACTGCCAAAAACCTTACCAGTGTTCGTACAACAAAAACAATTGTTATTATAATTTGATAAAATATATATATAATAAAAACAAAATTCACAAATTAATATCACATATATGTAATTAAAATCACAGAAAAAAAACAAAACATCATTTATTAACAGATAAATAAAATATTATAGTTAAAATCTGGAAAATAAAAACTGTATTATATATGTATAAACATATATATAAACTATATAAATAAAATATAAGTAATTCTAAAAACAAAATAAAAACTTATTTATTTATAATGAGCAATAAGTAATAAAAAAGGAACTTGCAATTAGAAATGTGGTTAGACAGGTAATTCAGTTAAAATAAAATTCAATTCATATCTATAGTTAAAAAAAAGTACATATAAAATATATAAAGATATGAAAACAAAACATATAAATGTATAATATAAAAAATAAAAATAACGAAAATTCATTTGCCATCCAATACCGTCTATTATAAACCATTACCTTTACTTTTTCTCGTATAAATTTTTCCAATTGTGTAAATTTAAATGTTCCGAATTTACTTCAAAATTTATGCAGTTAATACCGTTAGCCTGAAAAGATGATCGCGTTACGCAAATTCCATTAACAGTGTCTGTAGATAAACGATTTCGTTTTTTAGTTTTTACATCGGTTACTATCGAAAAAATTCGTTCGGCTTCTGCATTTGAATGTGGAAAAGATAGAACTGCTTCAACTAATAAATCAATATTTGGAAACATTTTTGTGTTATTAATATCTTTAAAATCTAGTATTTTTTTCCACATCTCGTCTACTTCTAAGAAAGCTAGCTCTTTTTTCTCTAGGTCATTATAAACCGATGGCAAGGTTGTCCATTCGTACGCTAATTGTACCGTGTCTATATTTCCTATTCTCTCAGCAATGTTACTCAAGTCTTTAATTTTATTTCTTCCTTCGTCATACAAAGCAATTTGTGGATCTAAAAAGGTTAATTGTTCAAAAATTATATCTTTATATGGTAATCGTTTTAACATGCCCCGAACTGCTGTTACATAAAAATCTAAACATTTTACTTTAATGTCATACGCGCATTCTGAAGGCAGTGTTGCTAAAAAGCTCTCACATTCCGGTCCTACACAGATATTATTGACGTTTAACAAATTATGTTTATCATTCATATTTAAAGTCATAATATCTTTTAAGGAGTCCACAGTAAGAAAATTTTGTCCAACGTCGCGAATTAGTTGTTGACTCTTTTCAAATAATTTATGAATAACAATTTTCCGCGATTGAAAAGAAGAAATTAGTCTCTGCAGATTTTGATTTATCCTCAACTATTGCTAAAAGAAAATACTTTTTTAGAACGTCCCAATTTGCAAGTAATCTAACAACTCATTGATGTAGCACAAGCCATCTAGGGTTACTCAACTTTAGAATCTTACTTTTTTCCATATTAAAAAATTCCTGACATTCATGTCAAGTTGCGCATCGTTTTGCACTGCCCGAAACAAAAGTTGCAATGCCTCGAATTAAATGATCATATGAGTGTGGCAATTGTTCGCAAGCTTTGCTTGCTATAAGCCCAGCTGAATGGCAAATGCAATTTAACAATACAAGTCCCGGAATTTTTAATTTCAAACGCGACATACAAGAATTATTACGACCAATCATTACAGACGCGTTATCACTTGCCATCGAAACAATGTTAGTTAAAGGAATTTGTTTTTCTCTTAAAAGATTTTCAAGAATTTCAAAAATTTTATTCGCGGAACTATCTGTTGCATCCATCGGTACTAATTCTAAAAGTTGTGTTTTTACTTTTTTATTAATTGGTGATATATATTTAACAAGAACACACATGACTTTAGTATCGGAAATGTCAGTACTTTCATCCAATAATATCGAAAATTTGCGCGTTTGTAATTTTTTTACAAGTTTTTGCGTCTCATATTTTGCAATTACATTTGTAACAATATTTTTACATTTATCGTGGGCCAATGAAATATCTTGCAAAACTTTAGAATCGTCAAAAAGATTTTTTAGTAACGGAATTAAGTGATCCGCGGTGTTAAAAGCAATGTTATGCTCAGCAAAAAATGCTGCTAATTTTATTTCCGCGTTTTTTACTTTATTTTTGTGCAATTCTGAGACGGGGATTCTATCATTAATAATATTGTTTTCTTTATTTTGGGACGTTATGTTTTCAATGTGTTTGACCGTCTGTGAGTGCTTGTTTATATCTGTCTTACTGCAATAAATGGTTTTATAACAAACGGTACAAAAGGCTTTATTAATTGTAGGATGTGGAGCTGGAGCCAACCATCCTTTAAAATTTTCCTCATCTAACCACACTTCTTGGAATTCTCTAATCTTCCGTTTTTTCGCTCTTTTATGTGGTTCCATAATTCCATCCATTTTCGTTCCTTTATTTGGTTTTGTAAGTCCAATAATTTAAGTTAATAATCTATGTAATAATATAATTAATTATACATACTTACCTATACTTACCTTTCCGCTGCTCCCGCGGTGTCCGCCCGCCAAAACTTATGTGACCATAAAATGATCTCATATTAGTGACATAGTACGGCACTGGTTTCATGTCAATTTCGCCGCGCATGCGCGAAAAACCCGACCCATATCGACACACTGGCTCCTAGTCCTTGATCTAGGCTTTCCTCGATTCCCCCTTCCACTGCCAGTGGTCTGGTGATTTGCCGATGGGCGTGATCGCGTACTTGGTCCGTCGATGCCCGAAATGTGCGAAACCGAGCTCCAGTGCGTGTACCGTGGCCGATAGTGTGTTGGTACTCCGAGATTCGTGTGGGTATCGTACTGTGCGTGCGCTTTGTTTACTTTCGCGCGTCTGAGATAGACAGTTGCGACCGTGTGACGTCTTCCTCTATGTTTCTCCTCTCCGTCCCTCTCCTTAATCGATACACCGTGCAGGTAAGCACGTGTCGTTGACCCTCGTCGATTGCTGTGCCAGAGCGAAATATAATATTTCGACTCTGTTTAAATCCACGCCGTCCAGCTGATCGCACGAGCTCGAGTACTTTAATTCCAGCACCCTCGTGCTACTTCTCGGGCCCTTGAGTCCCGGATCTCTTGGCCCAGCCAAGGTCTGCTGTTGCAGGATGAGACAAGTCTGTCTGACTGAGCGAAATTTTGCCCTTTTATACCCGAAAATCGTCCGTCCTTGTCCGATTTTCGCGAGTTTCCTTTGCCGCAGTAGGTCGATGCCCTCGCCCAATCAGCTGATTTTGACTGACCGACTCGCGGATTTAACTGTCGCCGGCCAGTCTAGGTGGGGGGTATGTAGCGGTTATGACGGTGTGAGACGATACCCGTCTCATTGTCAGTATATGTTGCCAGCCAGCGCCACAGTGCGGCAACCACATTTCGCGTGCCACTTTTATCTACCAGTGTGAGGGGGCTGGTCTTGGTTGAGACTCGGCCATGCAGCTTGTAATTTTGCCCAGCGATCCCCCGTAGACGATGGACACCATTGTCTGATTTTCCGATCGAGCTCGTCCCACAAAAGCTCGATCGGATTGAGATCCGGTGATTGCGGCGGCCAAACTATATTTGTAATGATCTCGGTCTTTTCCTTAGTTTCTAGATATCCTCTGCAGAGTTTGGAGCTGTGCTTCGGATCATTGTCCTGCTGCATGATAAAACCACGCCCAATGGTTCGGAGACCGTATGGAAGAGCGTGTCGAACGAGAATTTGTTTGTACTCCTCTTTTCCTATGGTTCCTTCGACTTTTATTAAGTCTCCGGTACCATGATCCGAAAAATAACCCCACACCATCACAGAACCACCCCCATTTTTTACGGTGGGCAGTATATACTGGGGTGTCATTTTTTCTGCAGGATTCCTTCTCACGAACACTTGTCGACGGGATCCAAACAGAATGAATTTTGATTCATCGGTCCACAAAACATTTTTCTATTGATTTACTATCCAATTTCGATATTTTAAAGCCCCACTGGTACTGTTTTTTTTATATTAACGAGGCGCAGCAGTGTTTTTTTTACCGCGACACAGCCTCGGAGTCCTGAATTGAACAACCGACGTTTTACTGTTGCCAGTGATACCGGGGTTTCGTGGGTTTCATTGTAATCTGCTCGAATTTCCACGGATGTTAATCGTCGATTTTTCTTACTGGCAAGGATGGTTTTTTGTCACCTTAAGGAGTTTTTTTAGCCGGCCGAAGCGACGACGATCCTGACGAGAGCCGGTCAATTTTCACCTGGCGATCGTTGTCTGGATTCTTTTCAATGACACGCCAATTTCTTTTGCAATTTCTCGATAAGAAAGTCCGTGTTTCCATAGCGATACTATTGCATTCCTTTTATCGAGAGAAATCCCTTGTCTCGTGCCATTTTTTGAAAAAAATGTAAACAAATGCGAGTGAACAGATAACAGTAACCAATTAACTAATAAAAGTAACAGATAAGAGTAACGAATTTTTGGTTTTTAGCAAATCAAATGTTGCGAACGGCTCACGAGATACTATCTCGTTTTCACGTTTTTTCGGTTCAATCGGCAATAAGCAACGAGCGGCAAATTTTTTTGTTACGTAACCAAGGTAACGAGCTACTTCCATTCTTGAGACAAATGATGAGGGAAATAACTGAAATTCAACATTCTGAGTGTGTAGAAATAATTAGTCAATGACTAAACTGAAATTAATGACTAGATACAGATTTGTACAAATTACGAGCCATATACATTGTAACCATAACACGAAAATGATTGAAAATGGTGATAGACTATACAAAATAGAACTCGTTTACAAATATCCGATAGAAAAATTAAAAACCGTCTCTACTCCTCACCAAAATATGTCGCTAGATGAATCCATGATCCTTTAGCGTGGAAAATTAAAATTTTAAAAATGTGCGGTCTTTGAGCGCGTGTTGAACGCGCAGAGCGCGGTACGCAATGTGTTAATAAAAGTCGAAGGAACCATGAGAAAAGAGGAGTACAAACAAATTCTCGTTCGATACGCGTGGTTTTATCATGCAGCAGGATAGCGATCCGAAGCACACAATATCTTGCAGAAAAAATGATATCCCAATGTTTACTGCCCACCGTAAAACATGGAGGTGGCTCTGTAATGGTGTGGGGTTGTTTTTCGGGTTATAGTACCGGAGACTTAATAAAAGTCGAAGGAACCATGAGAAAAGAGTAGTACAAACAAATTCTCGTTCGACACGCTCTTCCATCCGGTCTCCGAACCATTGGGCGTGGTTTTATCATGCAGCAGGACAACAATCCGAAGCACAGCTCCAAACTCTGCGAGGATATCTAGAAATTAAGGAAACGACCGGGATCATTACAAATATCGTTTGGCCGCCACAATTACCGGACCTCAGACAAGAAAATCAGACAATGGTGCCCATCGTCTACGGGGGATTTCTGGACAAAATTACAAGCTGCAAGGTCGAGTCTCAACCAAGACCAAATCAATAAGGTAATTGAATGGATGCCACGTGGGCGAGCCGTGGACGTGGTGCTGAAAGCCAAAGGCGGCTTTTTCGATTAAAAACTCGTCTAGATGAGGTGAGTACCTTAAAACATTTTATCGACCTGAAATTAAAAAAAAAAATCTGAAAAAATTTGAGGCGATTCAGGAAGGAAGTACGCAACTTTGTGTACCCTTAACATTTTCTCTTAAACCCTATCGTTGTTGGGTTATTTTGAATTTTTCAAAATTCAAAATAACCCAAATTTTTCCATATTTTCAAATTCATCGGTTTTAGCTAAAAATGTGATAGTTTTCCGAAAAAAAAATCGGAGACAATTGTGAAAAAGCAGATAATAGAGCTTCTGAATTCCCTTTCAAGTCTTCATAGTAAACAAAAATCAGGTCAGGTGTCTCCGATCTGTTTTCCGTCTGTCACGCGGAATATTTAAAGGCCCGCATGTGCAACTTTTGTAAAGCCGCCGATGCCTTTTTTATTCTTTCAGTTATCAAGTCTGTATAGACGAATTAGACATTTTTTAAACAAAATTAAATAATGTGAAAAAATATAATTTATCATCGTCGATCTAGCTCTATGAAGCTAGGTCTTCAATGTTTCTTTTTATAGCAGGATATTATTTTGCGGAAATAAAAGAGACTTGGACTAGCAGCGCGAGAACGCCGCGACATGGAAGATTTTTTATTTTTCAGCTTTTACAGTATCTCATGAATAAACAATCGACCAATCTGGCTTCATTATATGTATATTTTCTGAACTACCGTGAAAAACTATAAAGCTGATCGGGTTGTTAATAAAATATAGTAAATATTTTCCTTTTCCTTCAGTCATTTCTTATTTTATTATATCACAGACATTTGATGTAAGTTGGGAATTCAATTGAGAATAAGAATAAAAGAATATCGATAAAAGAAAATTGCAAAACACAATTGGGTTTGACATTTTTTATTGCAACATTTTTATTTAATTTATTTTGTTTTAATTTATTAATTTCTTTTTTTTTTATTCTAAAACCCTGTCCATCATAACATTAATTACTGTTGCGATGACAGGATCATAGCTACGCCGTGCTCCCTGTTGTGCGGTTCCCGTACCTCGCCACTTGTATTTTTTATTATTTTTATTATTTTTTTTTTAAAGCCAGCGGCTTCTCTGCGACGGCGGTTCCCCTACCAATTTGGTTTGTCTTCTGAAACAAAAAACAAAATAACCGTTACATTTATTATAATCGTAATTAATATCGAAGACAATCAGAAACTGTACTTACTTTTTGATTCTGCCTGTGAGGTGGACGGCAGATTCTCGATCGGACGAGGTCGGCTTTTATCCCCCATGTTCATGGGATGCGATCTAAAATGTAAGAGCACAAATATGTTTTTAGCAAAGATTGTTACATAATTAAATAAATCAATATTAATATAATATGAAATTGATCAACAAAACTGATTGCATACGTACGTTTCTTCTACCTCCTCCATCATCAATTACAGATGGTCTATTTTTCGTTCAAGGGCCATCTCTGCTGATTAAACTTTTAACATTTATGTCGG